>SKCR01031957.1:0-313949 GCA_019454045.1 Zanthoxylum bungeanum | reverse complement strand
TCTCGCCCTACGATCCTATTGACCTAGGTTTTAAAGAGTACAACCAACTCTTAGCTTTATCCTTAAGGGAAAAAAAGGAAAAACTTAAGTCTGATGTGCAAGTCGCTACTACCTCTTCAAATTCTCTATTGTGCACATATGGGTTTTCGTTCTCCAAACCATGGAAGGTTGGGAGATACTGTATCATCCCAGGTTTAAAATCAACGGGTGGTGCATTAGGAGGAAACATGATACACGAAGGTGTAGCTGTGCGAGTTGGGTGGAGGTACTATTCAAGAGTCCTCCTAGGTAGTCTCTCGTAATAACTCATGGTGTGTGCACTAGATGTGGAGGGTGTGGCAAATAGATTGTCAAACAAACTCTCTGAATCAGAATTCTCTTCCCCAGTTCTAACGAACCTACCAAATCTATCCATACGTCTAGGCATGCAATTTAACACAGGTGATACTAGAAACAGAAATAAAAGAATAGCTGAAAATTAAATTTTACTAAAATTAGAACAAAAAAAAATGAGCAGAAATAAATTCAAGAATAAAAACTAAGAAAATTAAAGTAAATGAATAATAATAAAATAAATCTAACGAAGTTATCGCTTCTTTGTGACTAAGCAAACCTGGTCCTTTTGCTTGTAGATCGTCTCCCCGGCAACGGCGCCAAATTTGATTACGCCCAAATATGACTCGCGGTTATTGCAGTATAGCTGGGGTGTCGATTCCTTAGAGAGATGGTTACAGGGACTAATTCACTTAAACAAAAACGTTTAGCAATAACTAAATTAAAGAAGAGATTAAATTGCGATGGAAAATTAAAGATTTCAAAAAATTAAAAGATTTTAGCAATGGAGAGAAATTGCAAAGCGTCAGGGTCCCCTCTTGTACTTATTACTTCTATTCCGTTACTGATTTGTTTAATTACACAGCTGAGGATTTCACGTCCCAAATCCACAATTAGAGGATATTCAATTCTATTCAAATTAAAGTTTTAAGGTAATTATTATTTTATCTTCTCTACGTTCACAACTCACAAGGCTATCGTTACAACCTATCCAACGACGACAATATACCCGGGCAATACAGCAGCAAAGGATGAACTCACAAAACAACCTTAACCAATCTCAACCAATTTTACCAACACACATAAAAAAAACGTGACTGAATCTATATGCCAATTAATAAAATAAGTTTTCGAATTAAAATACTCAAAAGAATAACGAGAAGAATAAGATAATAATTGTATTAAACAATGAAAATCATCCACAAATCAAATAACAAAATAAAGGAATAGGATACAAGAGTTCACCCTTAGCTTTGCTTAAGAGATTAGTTCCGCATACTGAATGAAGAAATAACAGAGATAGGTTGGGAAATCATCGAATGAATCATTGCTTCTGATCTCTGGAATCTGCACGGCTCTGATTTCTTGTTGTTATTTTTATAACTAGCCTCCCTCTTTGAGTCTGGACGAACTGTTATTTTTTTAGTGGTGTCTGGGTGTCATTAGGATTGTAGAAAACCCTAAATTTTAAAAGCTGAAACGCATGTGTTCATCATTCCGCAGCGCCGCGGTACCTGTTGAGTGGCGCCGAGGCGCCAAATCCTCAAGACTCTTGTACTGAAGTTTCTGTGTTGAGGGCGCCATGGCGCCTGTTCTTCATTGCCTCAACTGGCGCTGTGGCGCCATTGATCTTCTCGGCGCCATGGCGCCTAATTTTCTGGATTCTGTATGGGAATATGGCGCCAGTCTTCGCTCAAGAGCACCGTGGCCCTAATCTTTGGAGCCGCGGCGCCAGTTCAATTTTTGCTTTTCACGTTCTCGGCTCATGTGTGCGTCATATGCATCAGTATAGCCCTTAAACACTTGCCATTGTCCCAGGATCCATGTATTAATATTCATACAAATAAAAATCACCAATTTAGTTTAAATAAATATTTCTAAATTAATATAACAATAGAAATTATGTAATAAAATATAAAATATATAACTAAGTGTTTAACAATAGACCCAAAAGTGGTGTTTCAAAGTGTATTTTCATACACTTATCACCTAGCCCAATAATGGTGTAAATAAATTAAGAGGGAGTTCAGTTCTTAGGAAGGAGATTATTAGAATATGTCTTCTAGTAGATTTGATATAAAGAGTCTGATTAGTTAAGAAATATAAGATGTGGATGTAATCCATGAACCTAGTACCCTTCGGAATTAATAGCTCAAGTAAGAAATAAGCTGGAGTAAGTGAAATATAACGAAAAGTCTAGGAGTGAGATTCCTTGATGCACCATAAAAGTTGAGACGTGGTCATAATGTAAAGTAATGAGCTGGAAGTTATGAAAACTGGACGATGTGTTCCCTCTTGATCTAAAGTCAAATGTACCAAGCAAGAAACAGAATCCAAGATAACGGAAAGACTGAGGCGAGTGTGAGTTAGTTTCAGAAAAGTAAGAGTTCTAGCAGGAAAAGCAAGATTATTTTGAGTATGAAGTTAGTTCAGGTTGACGGGCTGGAGAGAGATCGTGAACTCGGTGGTCTGTGGTGAGATCCCAAGTTTAAAAAAGATTCGAGGACGGATCTTATTTAAGAGGGGGGAGAATTTGTAATGACATGTAGTTTTTGCTACAGCATATTGTGGTACCGTTACGTATGGGACGAAGGCACACATAATAAATTAATTTGTGACTCAAATATACTCATGGAATGACTTTGGTGACAATCGATAGATCCCTCAAAGTCCCGGGACGAGACTGTACAATGTTTCCATTTAGACAGCCTGTGGTATTTGGGGCGTAACGTTTTCATACAAACTCTGATTTCTATGAATTTTATATCTTCGAAAAGTTGAGATCAAGACCTAAAAATTTCGCGTCAAACATTGTTCCAACATCTGACCAAATAGGCAAAAATGCAAGTTAAAATTTGGATGATAATTATTTCATGGACAAATACAAAAACCCAAATTTTCTACACACTTCCGCCATTTTCCCCAACCTTCCAAATCCATACAACCCCCCCTATGTAAGGGCTCACTATTCACTAGTCACAAATCTTGGAATAAAAAAAAAGAGACATGATAGAAGAAGAAGAAGAAGAAGAGAGGAGAAGAAGAAGAATATGAAGAGAAGAAATAGAGAAAATCTTGTTAACCTTGGGAGACTTAGAGGGTGAAGGAAACAACAATGAAATAGAGAAGATGGATACGGATGCAGTCACTAGGGTTGGAGTCTACCAGTTTGAGTCTGAAACAATGAGAGTCCAGTCAGGTCAAATAGAAGTCATAAGTTAGTTCTGATTATGTCGTTCAGTGTCTTATCAAATATATACCTACATGTCTATATGAGTCTCCCGAGACTCATGGTTCACTGGATAAACCATCGGACCAAGTCACGATATACGACATGTATTGGTCTTAGCAGATTTTAAATCATTGTTTTATGATTTCAGGGCATGAGGGAAAAACTCACCCCAGTATGTAACTTATACAGAGATGGAATTGATGGGCAGAGGACATGTGCATATGTAGATGACTGAGGGGATGACAATACGTAACGCCCTCATATCCTAGGGCAGGGCTAGGGGGATGGCGATATGTAACTCCCCTAGACCCTAATTTCAGAGCTTGGGTGGCAGCATATATTCGCACCCCTTGTTTTGGGTTGTGGCTTAGGGGAAGACGATACGTAACACCCTAAGACCACCAGTTTTAGAGATATAGTGGCATAGTTTGAGGGACGTCGATACGTAACGCCCCAAAGTCATGGATTCACATTGCTGGCTACAATTAGGCGTATGGGGGGAATACGATATGTAACGCTCTAATACGTCAATATTTTTCAGATACAGAGTAGTTAACATTGATCAGATTTTCAGTAAGCAGTTTTTCAGAAAAATCAGATTTTTATAACAGTTTTCATAAACCAGAGTTTCGAAAGTAGTTTTCAGAAAGACAAGTTTTTTAAAAGAGATTTCAGACGAAATTTTCAGAAAAAGAGTTTCATATTTTGATTTTAAAACTAAATGATTTTATTACACATTCAGCATTCAATTTTATAGTCCACTCACTTAGATCGCACGACGATCTAACCTCATTGCAGGTTTTCTTGGAGGACGAGCTCGGGAAGATGGATACTGATGCAGTCATTAGGGTTGGAGTCTACCAGTTTGAGTCTGAAAGAATGAGAGTCCAGTCAGGTCAAATAGAAGTCATAAGTTAGTTCTGATTATGTCGTTCAGTGTCTTATCAAATATATACCTACATGTCTATATGAGTCTCCCGAGACTCATGGTTCACTGGATAAACCATCAGACCAATTCACGATATACGACATGTATTGGTCTTAGCAGATTTTAAATCATGGTTTTATGATTTCAGGGCATGAGGGAAAAACTCACCCCAGTATGTAACTTATACAGAGATGGAATTGATGGGCAGAGGACATGTGCATATGTAGATGACTGAGGGGATGGCAATACGTAACGCCCTCATATCCTAGGGCAGGGCTAGGGGGATGGCGATATGTAACTCCCCTAGACCCTAATTTCAGAGCTTGGGTAGCAGCATATATTCGCACCCCTTGTTTTGGGTTTGTGGCTTAGGGGAAGACGATACGTAACACCCTAAGACCACCAGTTTTAGAGATAATAGTGGCATAGTTTGAGGGACGTCGATACGTAACGCCCCAAAGTCATGGATTCACATTACTGGCTACAATTAGGCATATGGGGGGAATACGATATGTAACGCCCTCATACGTCAATATTTTTCAGATACAGAGTAGTTAACATTGATCAGATTTTCAGTAAGCAGTTTTTCAGAAAAATCAGATTTTTATAACAGTTTTCATAAACCAGAGTTTCAAAAGTAGTTTTCAGAAAGACAAGTTTTTTAAAAGAGATTTCAGACGAAATTTTCAGAAATAGAGTTTCATATTTTGATTTTAGAACTAAATGATTTTATTACAGCATTTCAATTTTATAGTCCACGCACTTAGATTGCACGACGATCTAACCCCATTGTAGGTTTTCTTGGAGGACGAGCTCGGGAAGATGGATACTGATGCAGTCACTAGGGTTAGAGTCTACCAGTTTGAGTCTGAAACAATGAGAGTCCAGTCAGGTCAAATAGAAGTCATAAGTTAGTTCCGATTATGTCGTTCAGTGTCTTATCAAATATATACCTACATGTCTATATGAGTCTCCCGAGACTCATGGTTCACTGGATAAACCATCGGACCAAGTCACGATATAGGACATGTATTGGTCTTAGCAGATTTTAAATCATGGTTTTATGATTTCAGGGCATGAGGGAAAAACTCACCCCAGTATGTAACTTATACAGAGATGAAATTGATGGGCAGAGGACATGTGCATATGTAGATGACTGAGGGGATGGCAATACGTAAAGCCCTCATATCCTAGGGCAGGGCTAGGGGATGGCGATATCTAACTCCCCTAGACCCTAATTTCAGAGCTTGGGTGGCAGCATATATTCGCACCCCTTGTTTTGGGTTTGTGGCTTAGGGGAAGACGATACGTAACACCCTAAGACCACCAGTTTTAGAGATAATAGTGGCATAGTTTGAGGGACGTCGATACGTAACGCCCCAAAGTCATGGATTCACATTGCTGGCTACAATTAGGCGTATGGGGGGAATACGATATGTAACGCCCTAATACGTCAATATTTTTCAGATACAGAGTAGTTAACATTGATCAGATTTTCAGTAAGCAGTTTTTCAGAAAAATCAGATTTTTATAACAGTTTTCATAAACCAGAGTTTCAAAAGTAGTTTTCAGAAAGACAAGTTTTTTAAAAGAGATTTCAGACGAAATTTTCAGAAAAAGAGTTTCATATTTTGATTTTAGAACTAAATGATTTTATTACAGCATTTCAATTTTATAGTCCACTCACTTAGATCGCACGACGATCTAACCCCATTGCAGGTTTTCTTGGAGGACGAGCTCGGGAAGATGGATAATGATGCAGTCACTAGGGTTGGAGTCTACCAGTTTGAGTCTGAAAGAATGAGAGTCCAGTCAGGTCAAATAGAAGTCATAAGTTAGTTCTGATTATGTCGTTCAGTGTCTTATCAAATATATACCTAGGACGTCGATACGTAACGCCCCAAAGTCATGGATTCACATTACTGGCTACAATTAGGCATATGGGGGGAATACGATATGTAACGCCCTCATACGTCAATATTTTTCAGATACAGAGTAGTTAACATTGATCAGATTTTCAGTAAGCAGTTTTTCAGAAAAATCAGATTTTTATAACAGTTTTCATAAACCAGAGTTTCAAAAGTAGTTTTCAGAAATACAAGTTTTTTCAAAGAGATTTCAGACGAAATTTTCAGAAAAAGAGTTTCATATTTTGATTTTAGAACTAAATGATTTTATTACAGCATTTCAATTTTATAGTCCACTCACTTAGATCGCACGACGATCTAACCCCATTGCAGGTTTTCTTGGAGGACGAGCTCGGGAAGATGGATACTGATGCAGTCACTAGGGTTGGAGTCTACCAGTTTGAGTCTGAAACAATGAGAGTCCAGTCAGGTCAAATAGAAGTCATAAGTTAGTTCTGATTATGTCGTTCAGTGTCTTATCAAATATATACCTACATGTCTATATGAGTCTCCCGAGACTCATGGTTCACTGGATAAACCATCGGACCAAGTCACGATATACGACATGTATTGGTCTTAGCAGATTTTAAATCATGGTTTTATGATTTCAGGGCATGAGGGAAAAACTCACCCCAGTATGTAACTTATACAGAGATGAAATTGATGGGTAGAGGACATGTGCATATGTAGATGACTGAGGGGATGGCAATACGTAACGCCCTAATATCCTAGGGCAGGGCTAGGGGGATGGCGATATGTAACTCCCCTAGACCCTAATTTCAGAGCTTGGGTGGCTGCATATATTCGCACCCCTTATTTTGGGTTTGTGGCTTAGGGGAAGACGATACGTAACACCCTAAGACCACCAGTTTTAGAGATAATAGTGGCATAGTTTGAGGGACGTCGATACGTAACGCCCCAAAGTCATGGATTCACATTGCTGGCTACAATTAGGCGTATGGGGGGAATACGATATGTAACGCCCTAATACGTCAATATTTTTCAGATACAGAGTAGTTAACATTGATCAGATTTTCAGTAAGCAGTTTTTCAGAAAAATCAGATTTTTATAACAGTTTTCATAAACCAGAGTTTCAAAAGTAGTTTTCAGAAAGACAAGTTTTTTAAAAGAGATTTCAGACGAAATTTTCAGAAAAAGAGTTTCATATTTTGATTTTAGAACTAAATGATTTTATTACAGCATTTCAATTTTATAGTCCACTCACTTAGATCGTACGATGATCTAACCCCATTGCAGGTTTTCTTGGAGGACGAGCTCGGGAAGATGGATACTGATACAGTCACTAGGGTTGGAGTCTACTAGTTTGAGTCTGAAAGAATGAGAGTCCAGTCAGGTCAAATAGAAGTCATAAGTTAGTTCTGATTATGTGTCAGTCATTGTAAAGATAAGTGAATTATGTTTTCAGTAATTAAAGTTAGTTTGCTTGTTCTGTTGTTAATTTTGGCTATGAACCCATACTTATTATAAATAAATAGAGAAACGAGTAATAGTATTGTTATGATTTTTAAGTTAGAAGCTACCGGTAACATCTCTCGGATTCGAGATGTTACAAAGATGGTATTAGAGCACGGTTCTAAGGAGTCAGTGACTGCAGTGGGTGGAGTGTTGGGGTCTTATATATATAGTATGCCCGGGATACTAGTATGCGGGGCACTACCTCTCCAGTATCCGATCCTCGAGTACGTCCTTAAGATCCGAAGATAGGTTGGTAAGCTTTCCTAGATCATTCAAATAGTATTCCTTACGAGAACAATTATACTCTAGATCCAAGTTAGGAATCTTCTTGAAGATATTCGACCTATTATCAGAAGTACAAGTAAGCTACGAAACCATTTGGTAAGATTTTAAGAAAAGTACCCACGGGAATGGGAAGATGAGTTATAAGGAAGAAAGAGAAGATGCATAGAAGCTTAAAATAGCTAGAGACAGAGAAGTAAAAAGACATAAAGAAATAGAAAAAATATTTAAAGATATCCATCCAGAAAAGTAGAAAGAGAGAGCGAAAGCTAAAACAAGAGTAAGGAAGAGTATGTGAATGCCTAAGTGATCAGAAGTAAGAAAGAAAGAGATACAGAATCAGTCTAGTACAGAAACCAATAGTAGCCAAGAGAATAGTAAAGCTCCAACAAGTAACAGAATTTCCTAGTAGATGTAAGATGTCATCCCTCCTCAGAAAAGTTTCCTCTAAGATAATTCAATAGCCACCGAGTACTTCATATAGATAGTAAGTTCCCCTAGTAGCAGGGAAAAAGACAGCAAGATAACAGAAGTAGGAAATAAAGGTTAGTCTTGAGAGTCCCAGTGGATCAAGATGCTAAAGAGGATTTAGAGAATTCCAGATCCCCAAACCCAGACCCAGATCCATAAGCAGGAACCTTACCCCCCCAGCAATCCGATAGAGGCAAGGCCTTAAACTGTTTAGTCTCTGAACACTCCAGTGACACCAGATAAAGAAGCTGCCCTGACAGAGCCTACCTCTACCTACCTTACATGAGAAGTAGACTCTGCCAGGACACAGAGCACTAGAACAAGGATACTGAAACCATTAAGATATAAGTTGTTTGCCATAGCCCCTAATAGTATAGATATAGGCGAATCTCAGGAGCCAATGACAGTCCATCATAAGGAATGGAAATATTTAGAAGATTGATCACCTAGAAAGAGATTAATGAAGATTTGAGAATATAAAGAAGAAAATCTAGCATAGCCCAAAGACCAAGTCAATGTAGCAAGAGGCTTGCAGTGCTAGTAGAAGTCCACATGATAGATCAAACCTAGTAGCACCTACAGATTAGCGCAAAGTCAGTAAAGATACATGGGAGTATACAAGAATAGACTCGTGAGGTTGGAGGCATTTAGAAGTGATAAAAGTAGTAGTATAGATCATAGAACAAAGTGTCATAAATGAGACTTATAGTAAGAGTAGAGAATGAAGATCTAGGAAGCAGTTAGAAAAGCAAACTAACACTAGCCCCAGTAGTATGGCGTAGTTCCAAGAGGTAAAATATGAAGACAATAAGAAGGAAACAAATGTATCAAGAGGATTCAGTATGTATAGTGATATAAGAAAAGAAGTTTGGAGACAACAAGATAAGTGAAGACTCCAGAGTAATCGATAAAAGATAAGGGACCTTAAGATATGAAGTAGTCAACTGAATTCATGCAGAGCGAATGATAGCTCTTCCTTTCAGAAACCATGATTTTAAAAAAGCATGCAAACATCAAATCCAACTATCATCAAGCTTAAGTGTTACAAAATGCATATCCATGGATTCTAACAGAATGTATATGGCCTCCGCTCAACTGAGATTCAAGAAAAAAAAAAGGACCAGTAAGAAGGACCAGTAGAGTAGAACAATTGACAGGTTAGGTGAATTGTGAGATAGCTAGACAGTCAAATCGATGAGTTCAGAGAAACATAGACAAGTAGCATGAGCCAGAATAGTTTGAGGTCACAATAAGTTGAGCTAGTCTAGAGGCCATCATTAAATTAAGAATAATTTTTTAAAAAAGGTAAAGACTTAGAAATATAAAGAAATTAGGAAGAACGACTCTTAGGATGAAAGTGGGTAACTTATTAAGAGATCCATGGTAATGAGAAGGAGAAATTAGATAAAGAATAGTACCTAAACCCAATAACTAATAAGAGATGCCTTAAGCGATCAAAGATGATGGAGTTTCCAAGGAAATAAAGACATAAGGAATTCAAGAAACTAAGATGAGAAGGAAAAGACTAGGTAAAAAGTAATACCTGAATGGAGATTTAGTAAAAGATGTCTTAAATAATCGAGATTGATAGAGTTTTCAGGACAGTAAAGGTGTAAGGGGTTCAAGGAACTGAGACAAGAAAAGAACCTGGGTAGAAGAGCAAGTTTCTTAAGGAAAAATAAAAAAATAGTATAGTGGCACCCAAAGAGAGGAAGTAATAACTTTTGAATGCTAAACAACAAAGATAAGATAGGAAATCATACAGAGATAGTTCGAGGAATTTCTTAGAAAGCTCGATCTTAGAAGGACTTTGTATAAGGGGCAATGAGTTTGATAGTCGAAGGTAATCAGAAGTAGGGTTGGAAGAGACAACCATATAGTTTTAGCAGTCATTCCCTATTGTGAGGAAGGTTATCAGACATGTATATATGGAGGTTCCGAACTTATAAATAATCGTATGTGTAACTAGATCACCACAACTAGAAAGGCCTCAGAACATGGCCCCACCCTCCCAACACTTGATAAACAACAGTAGTAGAGGTGGATCCTGGTGATTGCCTCAAGATATTCCCAGAAATGAGTTAAGGTATAATGGAAAAAGACCTTCAAATTAGTATGAGGACAGAGTAAAAGTGCGAGACAGCTCCAAGTTAAAGAGTCAGAAAAGTTGTACAGACGGAATGGTACAGAGATAAAGAGTAGTCAAAACTACTGAGATACAAAAGAACCAATGTTAGACATAATAGTGTATAGGTAAAGGAAAAGATAACCTTTGGATAATGAGCCAGAGATATAGACTACATGAGTTTTTAATATAGCATAAGATAAAGCAGAATGCAAGAAGTGTACAAAGGAAAAAGTTTAGAAGTAAGCTGTGGAGGTGAAGTGACGGTAGTAGAAGAATACCTAGTAAGTAAAGATAAAGTGTGTAACTACAAGGTTTCATAGTATCCGAATGCAACTGAAGATCAATTATGTGTTAGTTAACGTTAGTCATATAAATACCCAGCCCCAGTCTAAGTTGACCAAACCACTACAGGTTTGGGAAGACTTTAGCCACGGTTATGGGTGATTTGGTAGATGTACATAATAGTATGGAATTGATGAAATAAGTTACTACAGAGTTGCAACTAGCATAGGGAGTGAATTCTTAAGCTATGACATATGTACGTATATTTGGGTGATGACCGTTGATAGCACTAGACTTTGGAGAACAAGTCAGTGAGGAACACCAAAACCAAACTTACAGTAGCAGTGAAAATAAGGGTATAAAGAAAAGAATGGATTATAGTCAAAACTGAATCAGCAACGTCCCCGTCTATAGCAAGAGTGCAATTCAAGTATAAATATACATACCTCCAGACCTAACTTTCTTAGTAGAAACCCATTATGTGGATAAAAATAGAGGACAAAGGTACATAAGGAGTCAGATCCTGCATTATAAAGTCCTAAGTTATACAGATAAGCAGAGACAAGAAATTGAACTGAGGGATCGGTAAGCAGCCTAGTATAGACATATGTACATATGTACCTTTCAGGGTTAAATCCAGAGTGAAAGAGCCCAATTACAAGAAAGTGCAAATACCTACAAAGATAAAAGATCCGTAAAAAAAGGTGCAAAAGCCTAGTGATTACGTCCAAATATGACTCGAGGTTATCACAGTATAGATGGGGTGTCGATTCCTCAGAGAGATGGTTACAGGGACTAATTCACTTAAATAAAAACGTTTAGCAATAACTAAATTAAAGAAGAGATTAAATTGCGATGGAAAATTAAAGATTTCAAAAACTTAAAAGATTTTAGCAATGGAGAGAAATAGCAAAGCGTCAGGGTCCCCTCTTGTACTTAATACTTCTATTCCGTTACTTATTCGTTTAATTACAAAACTGAGGATTTCACGTCCCAAATCCACAGTTAGAGGATATTCAATTCAATTCAAATTAAATTTCTAAGGTAATTATTATTTTATCTTCTCTTCGTTGACAACTCACAAGGTTATCGTTAAAACCTATCCAACGACGACAATATACCCTCGGGCAATACTGCAGCAAAGGATGAGCTCGCAAAACAACCTTAACCAATCTCAACCAATTTTACCAACAACACATAGAAAAAGCATGACTGAATCTATATGCCAATTAATAAAATAAGTTTTCGAATTAAAATACTCAAAAGAATAACGAGAATAATAATATAATAATTGTATTAAACAATGAAAATCATCCACAAATCAAATAACAAAATAAAGGAATATGGTACAAGAGTTCGCCCTTAGCTTTGCTTAAGAGATTAGTTCCGCATACTGAATGAATTAATAACAGAGATAGGTTGGGAAATCATCGAATGAATCATTACTTCTTATCTAGGGAATCTGCACGTCTCTGATTTCTTGTTGTTATTTTTGTAACTAGCCTCTCTCTTTGAGTCTGGACGAACTGTTAAAATTTAGTCTGAACACTAAATTTTAAAAGCTGAAACGCGTGTGTTCATCATTCCGCAGCGCCGCGGCACCTGTTGAGAGGCGTCGAGGCGCCAAATCCTCGGGACTCTTGTACTTAAGTTTCTGTGTTGAGGGCGCCATGGTGTCCTTTTCTTTATTGCCTCAACTGGCGTTGTGGCGCCATTGATCTTCTCGGCGCCATAGAGCCTAATTCTCTGGCGCCATGGCGCCAGTCTTCACTCAAGGACGCTCTGGCCCTAATCTTTGGAGCCGCAGCGCCAGTTCAATTTTTGCTTTTCACGTTCTCAGCTCCTGTGTGCGTCCTATGCATCAGTATAGCCCTTAAACACTTGCCATTGTCCTAGGATCCATATATTAATATTCCTACAAATAAAAATCACCAATTTAGTTTAAATAATAAATATTTCTAAATTAATATAACAATAGAAATCATGTAATAAAATATAAAATATATAACTAAATTTTTAACAATAGACCCGAATAAGTGGTGTTTCAAAGTGTATTTTCATGCACTTATCACAACCTCAACCAACTTATTGCTAGTCCCTAGCAATTCAAGCCAAAAATAAAATAAAAACTAAATAAATAAATAACTATCTAAGCCACTTTCGTAGGGATCATGATTGCATTTAGCGTATGCAACAAGCCTTTGAACACTAGGTTTCCCTAATGGACGAGTTATAGTCTCGTGAGGGCTTACAGTGACGACACCCACAAACATCATGCAAAACACACAATAATGCAAAAATAAAAATTAAATAGTCCAAATAGTTTCACATAATTTTGTCCTCAATGAATGCTTAGTAATGAAACCATAGAACTTTCAAAATACTCAACGTAACTCAAATCTAAGTCTTTGAATAAATCATCTAAGCCAGACTCTTAGTGTGTGTGCGGTAAGGTTCATTCACAGCTTTATTCCCAGGTAAGCCAACTCAATGATTTCGTTTAAAAATAGGGATCAATGGGTCAAACCAACCTAGATATCTCAATTAAGCTTTGTAGTTGCTTTTATGTGCTCAATATGGTATGATTTCTCTTTTTCTTTTCTTGTCTCATTTTTTGCTTTTCTTTTTGATTTTTTTTTCTTCTTCCTTTTTTTTAACACACCTACCCCTCAAGGTAGCATTTCTCCTCATGGTGGTCCTAATACTCGCCCATGGGTAGCTTTACGCTTATCGGTTATAGGTGGTTTATTTTCTTTCTTCAGAGACATTTCTTTTATTTTCAACCATACCATACGTCATAACACAAGCAAATCATGATAGACATTTAAGCAAACGGTAATTAATCGACATGCAATTTCTTCAACTAGTCATCTTGTTAACTACTCAGGCTTTCACTGCTAAAAATCTATAATTAAGTGCTTACGAGTCTAACATAGATAAACTATTCAAGTCATTAGATAAAAGTGCATTAAAGGATTTATCGTTTCTAAGATTTCATCCTAAAACAAACAATATCATCATTGGACCTATGTTTAACTATCAAGGACTAAAAGTAAACAAAACAAACAAGTAAATTTTTTTTTTGTATTAACGAGAAGAATAAACAACACGAATAAGGCATACACATCCAGGTGAAACACATGATAATACCACCACCCCAACCTAAATAAAACATTGTCCCCAATGTAAAAATAGAGAAGGCAAAAACAAGGAAGGAGTGCACCTGATTAGAGATGCTGTGAACTTGGATGAAATATGGACTTATCCGATAAAAGAAATAAAGACAAAATAAAACAAAAGGAAAAAAGACAAAAGATCAAAAATAGCTAGGAAATAAAAAAAGACATAAATAAGTAAAGTACAACAATGGGAAAACGAAAACTCAATCCGCATAGGTAGGGTCAGTAAGAGGTGTATCCTCTGATGCGGGAATCGGATTGTCTAGGAATGGTTTCATTCTCTGTCCATTTACTTTAAACACTCTGTCGTCCTTGGGATCTTCTACTTCGACAGCTCCATGGGAAAAACTTGTTTTACAATGAAAGGTCCGGTCCATCTTGATCGCAACTTTTATGGATTAAGATGGAGTCTGGAATCATAGAGATGGACCTTCTGGTTAGGCTCAAAAGTTTTCCTCATTATTTGTTTGTCATTGGTAGCTTTCATCTTGGCTTTGTAGAGGCGGGAATTTTCATAAGCATCATTTCGTAATTCTTCAGCTCCGTAATCTGAAGTTTTCACTGTGTACCTGCAACACTCAGATCAAAGTTAAGATTTTTAATAGCCCAGTAGGCTTTATGTTCTAACTCAACAGGTAAATGAAAAGTCTTTCCAAATACAAGCCTATAGGGGGACATTCCAAGAAGGGACTTGTAAGCAGTACAATTTGCCCAAAGTGCATCCGGAAGTCGTAGAGACCAATCCTTGCGGTCGGGGTTTATCGTTTTCTCTAATATCTGTTTGATCTCTCTATTTGCCAATTTAGCTTGCCCATTTGTCTGTGGGTGATAAGCAGTAGAAATCTTTTGCACCACACCATATTTGTGCATCAAGGTTTCAAAAGATCGATTGCAAAAATGTGTCCATTGATCGCTGATAATGACTCGTGGGGTACCGAAACGTGACTATACATGTTCTTTTAAGAATTTAACCACAGTAGTATTGTCATTTGCACGGCAGGCTACTGCCTCAACCCATTTAGGCACATAATCAACTGCGAGCAGAATGTAGAGATATCCAAATGAGGGTGGAAAGGGTCCCATAAAGTCAATACCCCAACAATCGAATACTTCAAAGACGAGAATATGGATAAGAGGCATCATATGACGACGGGACAAAGCACCTAATTTCTGACATCTTTCACAGGAGCGGCAGAATCCATTTGTATCATTAAATAGAGTGGGCCAATAAAAACCACACTGCAGAATTTTTGCAGCAGTTTTCGTTACAGAAAAATGGCCTCCGCATGCGTTGGAATGACAAAAGGTTAACACACTGAGAACTTCATCTTCAGGAATGCAACGTCTCAATATTTGATCAGGGCAGTATTTGAATAAGTAAGGATCATCCCAATAAAAATTACGTACCTCGACCAAAAATTTACGCTTATCTTGTGAACTCCAAGTGGGCGAGCACTCACCAGAAACTAAAAAGTTGACAATGTGTGTGTACCATGGTGCCCGTGTGACCGCGAAAAGATGTTCATCAGGGAAGTCATCGTGAATTGGTGGGCCATCAGCGGAGTCGTTAAACTTCAAGCAAGACAAATGATCTGCCACCATATTTTCAACACTTTTTTTATCCTTGATTGTTAGATCAAATTCCTGTAACAATAGAATCCACCTAATCAATCTTGCCTTAGCATCTTTCTTCGAAAGGAGGTGCTTAAGAGCTGCATGATCGGTGAAAATAGTGATGGGTGAGCCAATTAGGTATGCACGAAATTTGTATAAGGCAAAGACCACTGCTAGCAGTTCTTTTTCAGTTGTAAAATAGTTCATTTGAGCACTATTTAGTGTTCTACTAGCATAATACACGACAAAAGGTTTCCCTTCTCGTCTTTGTCCTAAGACTGCTTCAACTACGTAGTCACTAGCGTCACACATAATCTCAAATGGTAAATTCCAATCGGGTGGTTGCATGATTGGGGCACAGGTGAGTTTAGTGATTAGCGTCTGAAGGCATCTTCACAATCCTGTGTCCATTCAAATGCGGAATCTTTAGCGAGAAGGTTACACATTGGTATAGAGACAGAAGAGAAATTATGTATGAATCTCCTATAGAAACCAGCATTCCCAAGAAATGATCGCATATTTTTAACATTTTTGGGTGTTGGCAGCTAGGATATCAACTAGATCTTTGATTTTTCGACTTCAATGCCTTTAGATGAGACAATATGACCTAGGATGATTCTTGAAGAGACCATAAAGTGACACTTTTCCCAGTTTAGAACGAGGTCTTTTTCCTGACATCGACTTAATACTGCTTTCAGGTTAAGCAAGCATGTATCAAAGGAGTCGCCAAACACTGTTAAATCATCCATAAATACCTCCATGCACTTTTCAGTCATATCACTAAAAATGCTCAGCATGCATCTCTAAAAAGTGGCGGGGGCATTGCATAAACCAAATGGCATGCGGCGAAAAGCATAAGTGCCAAACGGGCAGGTGAATGTGGTTTTCTCCTGATCTTCCAAGGAGATCTCAATCTGGTAATATCCAGAATACCCATATAGGAAACAGTAAAATGGGTGACCAGCTACCCGCTCAAGAATCTGATCGATAAAGGGGAGTGGGAAGTGGTCTTTTCGAGTGGCAGCATTTAACTTTCGGTAATCGATGCCCATACGCCAACTTGTGACTACCTTGGTAGGAACCAGTTCTCCTGCCTCATTCTTCACAACAGTAACTCCCGACTTTTTAGGGACAACCTGTGTAGGACTAACCCATTTACTATTAGCAATTGGGTATATAATACCAGCGTCTAGTAACTTTATCACTTCATTTCTCACCATTTCTTTCATAGTGAGGTTAAGTCTACGTTGAGGATCTCAACGAGGAATAGCTCCATCTTCTAGGTGAATTCTATGGGAACAAATCAAGGGGCTAATACCTTTAATGTCTCCTATGGTCCAGCCAAGTGCGGATTTATGCTCACTCAACATCTCAAGTAATCTCTTACTTTGTGACGCACTAAGCTCCTAAGAAATGATAACCGGAAATGTATCTCCTGATCCAAGAAATGCATGTTGAAGCCCTTCTGGTAATGGCTTTAATTAAACTTTTGGTGTTTCGACCGAAGAAGATTTCGGTTTATCCCATTCCTCTGGCAAAGCCTCAAACTGTGGCTGACATACTTTTGATCCATGTTTTTGCCAAATAGAGTAGCCTGTAGCGATGTCTTGAGGGTTGGCTGATTCAAGACTGTCTAAGAGGTTCGAATTTGGAAGAAGATGATCAGGAGGGTCAGAATCATGTAGAATGGGGGCCAGTTCTGGCACAATTGTGTCTATCAGGAATGTTTGATGACATTCATCGTCATCTTGTGGCTGTTTCTCGATGTGAAAAATATTCACTTCCAGTGTCATGTTCCCGAATGATAATTTCATGAGACCATTCCTACAGTTGATGAGAGCATTGGCTGTAGCGAGGAAAGTTCTACCCAAGATAAGAGGAATTTTGGATTTGGTTTTAACTACTGATTGGGTGTCTAAGATCAAAAAGTCAACGGGGTAGTAGAATTTATCGATTTGGAGTAAGACATCCTCGACCACCCCTCGTGGGGTTCTGACAGAACGATCCGGTAACTGCAAGACTACCAGTGTAGGCTTGATCTCGCCAAGACTCAGCTGCGTATATATAGAATATGGAATGAGATTCACACTCGCGCCTAAGTCTAATAATCCCTGTCCGAATTCACATGTACCAATATGGCAAGTGATAGTGGGACACCCCGGGTCTTTATATTTCGGTGGGGTCTTTTGTTCAATCACTGCACTAGCTTGTTCTGTTAGGAATGCATTTTTCTTCACATGGTGCTTCCTCTTTATTGTGCATAGATCCTTTAAAACCTTAGCGTATGTGGGAACCTGTTTGATTACATGTAACAAGGGCAGTTGATCTTTACTTGCCTAAGGTGTTCTAAGATCTCACCGTTTGGGTCTGCAGCTTTGGTGGTTAGCCTAAGGGCTTGAGGAAAGGGTACTTTAACTGGGAGATGTGGCTCTGGGTCTTCCTGAGGAGTATCTACACTATTATCCTTGGTTGCACCTGTTGTGTTTGAGGTGTCCTTTACTCCTACCTCCTTACCACTCCTAATAGTTATGGCATTGACACCTTTTACATTTGCTCCTCCATGATCAGCCTGTGCCATGTATTCCCCTTGTGGATTTGGTTGAGCTTGGGATGGGAATTTTCCTTATTCATTCACACTCAAGACGTTAGTTAACTTAGAGATTTGGCTTTTTATCTCCTTATTGTCTTCCGCTAGCTGAGCTATCAATGATTCAAACCTCTGATTTGTCTTACTTTGAGTCTCCACAAAGGCTTGCATATTATCCTCTAAGAGACGACATGTGTGGCATATTGGGGGGTACTATAACCTCTAGGTTGGGGTGTCTGACTCGATTGATGAGACTCTTGTTTCCAACTAAAGTTGGGATGGTTTCTCCAACCAGGGTTATAAATGTATGAGTACGGTGTGTAGGGCTTCCTATACGTCCATAATGCATTGCATTGATCCTCATATGTTTTTTTAGTTGTAAGGCACTCTTGTGTCAAATGTTCGGTCGTGCCACACACAACACAAACTTCTTGAGGCTCTAAGTGTGCTACTATATGCATAGACTTATTGTCTTTGGCTAGTAAGGCTCCCATTTGCCTAGCTAATAGTTCAACTTTCACCTTAAGGCTGTCCTCTTCTCTCAAGTGGTGTACGTTTCTAATAGAAGGGGTGGGGTGTGTCTTATCAGTGCTATCCATGGAATTGGGTCTAGTCCAGGTATGCGAGTTCTTAGCTAGGTCATCTAGGTACTCGAGGGCCTCATCAGGGTCCTTTTAGATAAACTCACCATTACACATCGTCTCAATGAATTGGCGCTCCCTAGGTGTCAATCCATCATAGCAGTAACTGACTAAACGCCAACTCTCAAATCCATGGTGAGGGCAACTAGCTAACAACTCCTTATAATCTCCCATGTTTGATAAAGGGTCTCACTGTCTTTCTGGGAAAAGCTGGAGATTTGTTTTTTTAGGGCATCTGTCTTATGATGTGGGAAGTACTTGTCGAAGAATGCCTGGGTCATCTCGCCCTACGATCCTATTGACCTAGGTTTTAAAGAGTACAACCAACTCTTAGCTTTATCCTTAAGGGAAAAAAAGGAAAAACTTAAGTCTGATGTGCAAGTCGCTACTACCTCTTCAAATTCTCTATTGTGCACATATGGGTTTTCGTTCTCCAAACCATGGAAGGTTGGGAGATACTGTATCATCCCAGGTTTAAAATCTACAGGTGGTGCATTAGGAGGAAACATGATACACGAAGGTGTAGCTGTGCGAGTTGGGTGGAGGTACTCTTCAAGAGTCCTCCTAGGTAGTCTCTCGTAATAACTCATGGTGTGTGCACTAGATGTGGAGGGTGTGGCAAATAGATTGTCAAACAAACTCTTTGAATCAGAATTCTCTTCCCCAGTTCTAACGAACCTACCAAATCTATCCCTACGTCTAGGCATGCAATTTAACACAGGTGATACTAGAAACAGAAATAAAAGAATAGCTGAAAATTAAATTTTACTAAAATTAGAACAGAAAAAATGAGCAGAAAATAAATTCAAGAATAAAAACTAAGAAAATTAAAGTAAATGAATAATAATAAAATAAATCTAACGAAGTTATCGCTTCTTTGTTGACTAAGCAAACCTGGTCCTTTTGCTTGTAGATCGTCTCCCCGGCAACGGCGCCAAATTTTGATTACGCCCAAATATGACTCGCGGTTATTGCAGTATAGCTGGGGTGTCGATTCCTCAGAGAGATGGTTACAGGGACTAATTCACTTAAACAAAAACGTTTAGCAATAACTAAATTAAAGAAGAGATTAAATTGCGATGGAAAATTAAAGATTTCAAAAAATTAAAAGATTTTAGCAATGGAGAGAAATAGCAAAGCGTCAGGGTCCCCTCTTGTACTTATTACTTCTATTCCGTTACTGATTTGTTTATTACACAGCTGAGGATTTCACGTCCCAAATCCACAATTAGAGGATATTCAATTCTATTCAAATTAAAGTTTTAAGGTAATTATTATTTTATCTTCTCTACGTTCACAACTCACAAGGTTATGGTTACAACCTATCCAACGACGACAATATACCCTCGGGCAATACTGCAGCAAAGGATGAACTCGCAAAACAACCTTAACCAATCTCAACCAATTTTACCAACAACACATAAAAAAAGCGTGACTGAATCTATATGCCAATTAATAAAATAAGTTTTCGAATTAAAATACTCAAAAGAATAACGAGAAGAATAAGATAATAATTGTATTAAACAATGAAAATCATCCACAAATCAAATAACAAAATAAAGGAATAGGATACAAGAGTTCACCATTAGCTTTGCTTAAGAGATTAGTTCCGCATACTGAATGAAGAAATAACAGAGATAGGTTGGGAAATCATCGAATGAATCATTGCTTCTGATCTCTGGAATCTCCACGGCTCTGATTTCTTGTTGTTATTTTTATAACTAGCCTTCCTCTTTGAGTCTGGACGAACTGTTATTTTTTTAGTGGTGTCTGGGTGTCATTAGGATTGTAGAAAACCCTAAATTTTAAAAGGTGAAACGCATGTGTTCATCATTCCGCAGCGCCGCGGTACCTGTTGAGTGGCGCCGAGGCGCCAAATCCTCAAGACTCTTGTACTGAAGTTTCTGTGTTGAGGGCGCCATGGCGCCTGTTCTTCATTGCCTCAACTGGCGCTGTGGCGCCATTGATCTTCTCGGCGCCATGGCGCCTAATTTTCTGGATTCTGTATGGGAATATGGCGCCAGTCTTCGCTCAAGGGCACCGTGGCCCTAATCTTTGGAGCCGCGGCGCCAGTTCAATTTTTGCTTTTCACGTTCTCGGCTCCTGTGTGCGTCCTATGCATCAGTATAGCCCTTAAACACTTGCCATTGTCCCAGGATCCATGTATTAATATTCATACAAATAAAAATCACCAATTTAGTTTAAATAAATATTTCTAAATTAATATAACAATAGAAATTATGTAATAAAATATAAAATATATAACTAAGTGTTTAACAATAGACCCAAATAAGTGGTGTTTCAAAGTGTATTTTCATACACTTATCACCTAGCCCAATAATGGTGTAAAATAAATTAAGAGGGAGTTCAGTTCTTAGGAATGAGATTATTAGAATATGTCTTCTAGTAGATTTGATATAAAGAGTCTGATTAGTTAAGAAATAGAAGATGTGGATGTAATCCATGAACCTAGTACCCTTCGGAATTAATAGCTCAAGTAAGAAATAAGCTGGAGTAAGTGAAATATAACGAAAAGTCTAGGAGTGAGATTCCTTGATGCACCATAAAAGTTGAGACGTGGTCATAATGTAAAGTAATGAGCTGGAAGTTATGAAAACTGGACGATGTGTTCCCTCTTGATCTAAAGTCAAATGTACCAAGCAAGAAACAGAATCCAAGATAACGGAAAGACTGAGGCGAGTGTGAGTTAGTTTACAGAAAAGTAAGAGTTCTAGCAGGAAAAGCAAGATTGTTTTGAGTATGAAGTTAGTTCAGGTTGACGGGCTGGAGAGAGATCGTGAACTCGGGTGTCTGTGGTGAGATCCCAAGTTTAAAAAAGATTTGAGGACGGATCCTATTTAAGAGGGGGGAGAATTTGTAATGACATGTAGTTTTTGCTACAGCATATTGTGGTACCGTTACGTATGGGACGAAGGCACACATAATAAATTAATTTGTGACTCAAATATACTCATGGAATGACTTTGGTGAGAATCGATAGATCCCTCAAAGTCCCGGGACGAGACTGTACAATGTTTCCATTTAGACAGCCTGTGGTATTTGGGGCGTAACGTTTTCATACAAACTATGATTTCTATGAATTTTATATCTTCGAAAAGTTGAGATCGAGACCTAAAAATTTCGCGTCAAACATTGTTCCAACATCTGACCAAAATAGGCAAAAATGCAAGTTAAAATTTGGATGAATAATTATTTCATGGACAAATACAAAAACCTCAAATTTTCTACACACTTCCGCCATTTTCCCCAACCTTCCAAATATCATACAACCCCCACTATGTAAAGGGCTCACTATTCACTAGTCACAAAATCTTGGAATAAAAAAAAAGACATGAGAGAAGAAGAAGAAGAGAGGAGAAGAAGAAGAATATGAAGAGAAGAAATAGAGAAAATCTTGTTAACCTTGGGAGACTTAGAGGGTGAAGGAAACAACAATGAAATGAGGTAAGGGCCTTTGACTCAAATTTTGGATTATAGATTTCGATAATAAAATAATAGATAATGATAAAAGCATATGATAAATTGCTTTTAGTAGCATGAAATATGTGGGAATTGAGTGAAATCCCTAATTTTTTGGGTTAGTTAAGAATATAAAATGATGAAATGGGTTTAATCTTATGGATTATATGGCATAAATTAGAAGTTGATTTTCGATAAATAATGATTTAGTTTATGTAGAATTGAGGGTAATATGGTGAATCGAAGTTGGAGAAGAAAAATAGAAAACCTGGGAACTGTGTCGCATCGCGACGCTGGAGGGTTTTGGCTTCACGACGCGATAGAGTACAATTTGGGCACGTTTCTGGTTCTTGCGCGTCGCGACGCGCCCTGACCAGCGTCGTGATGGGAGTTTAAAATGTGGCTCAAATCAGTTTTAAGTCATCCATGTTCCTTTCTAGCATGTTTGAGGCCACCTTACAGGTCTCGTACCAGTTCATAAGTATACCTTACATCGCGATATAAGCACGATAAGCCTTATAGATAAGATATATTGATACATTAATCAGCTTAATTATATTTCGATAATTATTCTTAGAACTCACATGCTAATTAAGTTCCAGATCATAGATTATCCACAAGAACCGTAATCTCCTTCGACAAGGGATCCAGTGCTACCCATATTCAAAACTTTGAGTGGACACCTCTTTCTTTAAGATGATTTTGTTTATTGATTTATTTGTTCTTTATAAATTGTGACTTACTTTTTCCAACACAGAGGGCACTAGCCCTGATTTATTTACAGTTGTTTTCAGATAATAATGATTTAGAAAAAGAAATCTTTTCAGAAAACATTTGGTACGGATTTGAGGTTTAAATCATGGTTTTATGATTTCAAGGAATGAGGGAAAAAATCACCCCAACATGTAACTTATACAGAGATGGAATTGACAGAGCAAGGCTAGGGGATGGCGATACGTAACGCCCTTAGACCTTAGTTTCAGAGCTTGGGTGGTAGCATAGATCCGTACCCCTAGTTCTATTTTTGTGGCTTGGGGGACGACGATACGTTACGCCCCAATACCACCAGTTTCAGAGACAGTAGTGGCATACTTTGGGGGTTGGCGATACGTAACGGCCCAAAGTCATGGATTTGCACTGTTGGCTATAGTTAGGCGTATGGGGGGACGACGATACTTAACGCCTTTATAAGTAAAGGTTTTTCAGATACATAGCAGTTCACATGATCACATTTTCAGTAATAGTTTTTCAAAAAATCAGATTTTTAAAACAGTTTTCAGAAACCAGAGTTTCAAAAGCAGTTTTCAGAAAGACAAGTTTTATAAAAGAGATTTCAGATGAAATTTTCAAAAAAAGAGTTTCATATTTTGATTTCAGAACTAAATGATTTTATTGCACCATTTCAATTTTATTGCCCTAGCCCCTACCAGTATAGATATATGCAACTTTTAGGAGCCAGTGATAGTTCATCATAAGGGATGGAAGCATTCAAAAGATTGATCACCCAGAAAGAGATTAATGAAGTTTTAAGGATATAAAGAAGTGAACCTAGTATAGCCCAAAGACCAAGGCAAGTTAGAAAAAGGCTTGAAGTGCTGGTAGAAGTCCACAGGATAGATCAAACCTAGTAGCACCTACAGATTAGCCTAACTTATTACAGTTTTAACAGTCATACCCTAGTGTGAGGAAAGTTATCTGACATGTATACATGGAGGTTTCAAACTTATAAATAAACGTATGTGCAACTAGATCACCATAACTAGAAAGGCCTCAGAACATGGCCACACCCTCCAAAGCCTTGATAAATGACAGCAGCATAGGTCGATCCGGATGATTTCCTCAAGATATTCCCAGAAATGAGTTAAGGTATAGTGGAAGAGAAGAATTTCAACTTAGTATGAAGTCAGAGTAAAAGTACCAGATAGCCCCAATTTAGGAATCAGAAAAGTTATATAGATGGAATAGTATGACATCTGTACGTATATTTGAGTGATGACTCTTGACAGCACTAGACTTTGGAGAACAATTCAGTTAGGAATACCGAAATAAGACTTACAGTAGTTGTGAAAATAGGGTATGAAGAAAAAAAATGGATTATAGTTGCAACTGAATCACCAACGTCCCCGTCTATAGCAAGAGTGCAGTTTAAGTAGAAATGGGCATACATTTGGGCTCCAAGCGAAACTAATAGACCCAAATTTCTTAGTACAAACCCATTAGGTTGACAAGAAAAGGGGATAAAGGTACATAAGGAGTCAAATCCTGCATTACAAAGTCATAAGTTATACGGATAAGTAGAGACAACAAATTGTAGTGAGGGACCGATAAGCAACCTAGTATAGACATATGTACATTTCAGGGTTAAAGCCAAAGTAAAAGATCCCAGTTACAAGAAAGTGCAAATACCTACAGAGATAAAAGATCCATCAATAAAGGTGCAAAAGCCTAGCCCAATAGTGGTGCAGCATAAATTAAGGGGGCGTTCAGTTCATAACAAGGAGATTATTAGAATATGTCTTCTCATATATTAGATATAAAGAGTCTAATCAGTTAAGAAATGGAAGGATGGACGTAATCCACGAACCTAGTACCCTTAGGAATTAATAGCTCAAGTAAGAAATGAGTTGGAGTAAGTAGAGTATAAAGAAAACTCTAGGAGTGAGATTCCTTGATGCACCACAAAATTCGAGACATTGTCGTAAATAATGTAATGAGCAGAGAAATTTATGAAAATAGGATGATGAGTTCCCTCTCAATCTAAAGTCAAAAGTACCGAGCATGAAATAGAAGCCAAGATAACAGAAAGACTGAGGTGTGTGTGAGTTAGTTTACAAAAAAATAAAAGTTCTAGCAGGTAAAGCAAGATGGTTTTGAGTATGAAGTTAGTTCAGGTTGATGGTCGGGAGAGAGAGAGGCCGCGAACTGGGGGTATGTGGTGAGATCCCAAGTTTAAAAGGATTCGAGGGCGAATCCTATTTAGGGGGAGAATTTGTAACAACCGGTAGTTATTACTACTGCATATTATGGTACCATTACGTACGAGACAAAGGCACAAAAATAAATTAATTTTATACTCAAATATACTCAGGGAAAGACTTTGGGGGTAATCGATAAATCCCTCAAAGTCCAGGGATGAGACTGTGCAATGTTTCCCTTGGGACAGCTCGTGGTATTTTGGGCGTAACAATTTTATACAAACTCCAATTTCTATGCACTTTTTATCTTCGGAAAGCTGAGATCGAGACCTACAACATTCGCGTTGAACATTATTCCAAAATCTGACCAGAAATAGTTCAAAAATACAAGTCAAAATTTGAATGAATAGTAATTTCAGGGTAATATGCAAAAACCTCAAATTTTCTACACACTTCTACACTTTTTCCCAACCTTCCAAATATCATACAGCCCCCACTATATAAAGGGCTCACTATTCACTAATCACAAAATTTTGGAACAAAAAATAAAGGAAGAGACGTGAGAGAAGAATAAGAAGAAAGGAAATTAGAAGAAGAATAAGAGAGGAAAACAAGAAGAAGAGGAAGAAAAGAAATAGAGAAATCTTGGCAACCTTGGGAGACTTGGAGGGTGAAGGAAAGAACAATGAAATGAGGTAAAGGCTCTTGACCTGAATTTTAGATTATGGATTTTGATGATAAAATAATAGATAAATGATAGAAGCATATTAGAAATTGCTTTTAGTAGCATGAAATGTGTGGGAATTGAGTGAAATCCATAATTTTTAGGTTAGTTAAGAATATGAGATTAAATTGATGAAATGGTATTAAAGTGATGAAATGGGCTTAATCTTATGGATTATATGGATAAATTGGAAGTTTATTTTAATAGATAATCATTTAGTTTATGTAGAATTGAGGGTTATGTGGTGTATTGAACGATGGTTTTTAGTATGAGAATTTTAGGGTTGAGTATTTGGGTGAATCGAAGTTGGAGAAGAAAAACTTGGGAACTACGTCGCGTAGCGACGCTGGGGGGTTTTAGCGTCGCGATGAGAAAGAATAAAATTTGGGCATGCTTCTGGGTTCATGTGCGTCGCGACTCGCCCTGACCTGCATCGCGTCGCGAGTTCAAAATGTGGCCTAAATCAGTTTTAAGCCATCCTTGTTCCTTTCTAGCATGCTTGAGGCCGCCTTATAGGTCTCGTATCTGTTCGTAGTTATACCTTACATTGAGATATAAGCACGATAAGCCTTATAGATAAGATATGTTGATACATTAATTAGCTTAGTTAAATTTTGATAATTATTCTTACAACTCACACGCTAATTAAGTTCTCGATGATAGATTATCCATAGGAACCGCAATCTTCTTCGACAATGGATCCAGTGCTAGCCAGATTCCAAAACTGTGAGGGGACACCTCTTTCTCCAAGATGATTTTGTTTATTGATTTATTTGTTCTTTATAAATTGAAATTACTTTTTCCAGCACATAAGGCGATACCCATGATTTATTTATCGTTGTTTTCAGATAATAGTGATTTAAAAAGAAATATTTTTAGAAAACATTAGATACAGATTTGAGATTCAAACCATGGTTTTATGATTTCGGGGCATGAGGGAAAAACTCACCCTTGTATGTAACTTATACAGAGATGAAATTGACGGACATAGGATATGTGTACATATAGAGGACTAAAAGGATTGCGATATATAACACCCTCAGATCCTAGAGCAAGGCTAGGGGACGGCGATACGTAACGCCCCTAGACTCTAGTTTTAGAGCTTGGGTGGTAGCATAGATCCGTACTCCCAGTTCTAGTTTTATGGCTTGGGGGACGTCGATATGTAAAGCCCCAAAACCACCGTTTCAGATACAGTCGTGGCATGCTTTGGAGGATGGCGATACGTATAAAGTCATGGATTTGCACTGTTGGCTACAGTGCAGCATATGGGGGGACGGTGATACATAACACCCTCATACGTCAAGGTTTTTTAGATACAGAGCAGTTCACAGTGATCAGATTTTCAGTAAGTAGTTTTTCAGAAAATCAGATTTTTAAAACAGTTTTTAGAAACCAGAATTTCAAAAGAAGTTTTCAGAAAGACAATTTTGTAAGAGATATTTTCGATGAATTTTTCAGAAAATGAGTTTTCATATTTTGATTTCAGAACTAAATGATTCTACAACAACATTTCATTTTTTTGCCCTAGCTCCTACTAGTATAGATATAGGCTACCTTTAGGAGCCAGTGACAGTTCATCATAAGGAATGGAAGCATTCAAAAGGTTGATCACCTAGAAAGAGATTAAGGAAGTTTTGAGGACATAAAGAAGAGTACCTAGAATAGCCCAAAGACCAAGGCAAGTTAACAATAAGCTTGCAATACTGGTAGAAGTCCAATGATAGATCAAACCTAGTAGCACCTACAGATTAGCCCAAAGTCAATATACATCCGTGGGAGTATACAAGAATAGACCCGTGAGGTTGGAGGCATTTAGAAGTGATAAAAGTAGCAATTTAGATCATAGACCAGAGTGCCATAATTGAGACTTATAGCAAGAATAGAGAATGAAGATCTAGGAAGTAGTTGAAGAGCAAAACACCATTAGCCCCAGTAGTATGGCGTAGTGCCAAGAGGTAAAATATGATGACAGTAAGAAGGAAACAAGAGTGTCAAGAGGATTCAGTATGTATAGTGATATAAGAAATGAAGTTTGGAGACAGCAAAATAAGTGAAGACCTCAGAGTAATCGATAAAGGATAAGGGACCTTAAGATATGGAGTAGTCAACCGGATTCATGCAGAGCGAATGATGGCCCTTCCTTTCAGAAACCTTGATTTTAAAAAAGCATGCAAACATCAAATCTGACTATCATCAAGCTTAAGTGTTAAACATAATGCATATCCACGAATTCCTATAGAATGTATATGCTCACCGCTCAACTTAGAGTCTAGAAAATGAAGGACCAGTAAAGAAGAGCAATTGACAAGTTAGGTGAATTATGAGACGGCTAGACAACCAAATTGACGAGTTCATAGAAACATGGACAAACAGCATGAGCTAGAATAATTTAAGGTCATAATAAGTTGAGCTAGTCTAGAGGCCATCATTAAATTAAGTATCTTTTAAAAAAAATGTATTAAGACTTAGAAATACAAAGAAATTAGAGAGAATGATTGTCAGGATTATAGTGGGTAACTTATTAAGAGTTCAATGGTAATGAGAAGGAGAAATTAGATAAAGAATAATACCTGAACCCAATAACTAATAAGAGATGTCTTAAGCAATCAAAGATGATGAAGTTTCCAGGGAAATAAAGACATAAGGAAATCAAGAAACTAAGCTGAGAAGGAAAAGACTAGGTAAAAAGTAATAACAGAACTAGAGATTTAGTAAAAGATGTCTTAAATAATCGAGATTGATAGAGTTGTCAGGAGAGTAAAGGTGTAAGGGGTTCAAAGAACTGAGACAAGAAAGGAACCGAGGTAGCAGAGCAAATTTCTTAAGCAAAAATAATTATGAGAGTATAGTGGCACCTAGAGAGAGGAAATAATAACTTGTGAAGGCTTAGTTAATTTTTGATAATTATTCTTACAACTCATATGCTAATTAAGTTCCCAATCATAGATTATCCACAGAAACTGCAATCTCCTTCGACAAGTGATCCAGTGCTAGCCAGATTCCAAAACTATGAGTGGACACCTATTTCTTCAAGATGATTTTGTTTATTGATTTAATTATTCTTTATAAATTGAGACTTACGTTTTCCAGCACATAGGGCGCTAGCCATGATTTATTTACAGTTATGTTCAGATAATAGTGATTTGGAAAAAAAAATGTTTTCAGAAAATGTTAGGTACGGATTTCAGGTTTAAATCATGGTTTTATGATTTCGGGACATAAGGGAAAAACTCACCCCAATATGTAACTTATATAGAGATAGAATTGACGGACAGAGGACATGTGCACATTTAGAGGACTAAGGGGATGGTGATACATAACGCCCTCAGATCCTAGAGCAAGGCTAGGGGGACGGCGATACGTAATGCCCCAAGAGCACCAGTTTCAAAAATAGTAGTGGCATATTTTGAGGGACGATGACGTAACGCCCCAAAGTCATGGATTTGCACTACTGGCTACAGTTAGGCGTATGGGGGACGAAAATACGTAACGGCCTCATACGTCAAGGTTTTTCAGATACAGAGTAGTTCACAGTGATCAAATTTTTAGTAAGTAGTTTTTCAAAAAATCAAATTTTTGAAACAGTTTTCAGAAACCAGAGTTTCAAAAGCAGTTTTCAGAAAGACGAGTTTTATAAAAGAGATTTCATATGAAATTTTCAGAAAATTAGTTTCATATTTTGATTTCAGAATTAAATGATTTTATTACAACATTTCAATTTTATAGTCCACTCACTTAGATCGTACGACGATCTAACCCCCCCACTCCTAGTTTTCTATGGTTGTAGGTTTTCTTAAAGGATGAGCTCGGGAAGACGGATACTGATGCAGTCACTAGGGTTAGAGTCCACTAGTTCGAGTCAGAAAGAGTGAGAGTCCAGTCAAGTCAAATAGAAGTCATAAGTTAGTTCCTGATTATGTGTCAGTCATTGTAAAGATATGTGTATTTATGTTTTCAGTAATTAGAGTTAGTTTTCTTGTTTAGTTGTTAATTTGGGCTATGGACCCATACTTAAGATAAATAAATAGAGAAACGAGTAACAGTATTGTTATGATTTTTGAGTCAGAGGCTTATGGGGTTAGTACGGTCTATCCTCTGCCGGTAACATCTCTCAAATTGGGGATGTTACAGATAAACACTGATTATATTCTTATTTTGACCAAGTCCTTATTAGTTCTTTATGTTTGTCACATTATTGTCGATTTGAGAGTGATATTTTATTGGGGCTTGGACGAATTTGGGAGAAAAATGTAAAAAGATATTTTTATTTTTTTAATATTATTAAAACAAGCAAAGTTACCTCGATCTCCTTAAATTAAGGAGAAAGCACTAGTGGATTTTATAGTAGTATATATAAAATATATAGATATAGATTGAGATGCAAATAAAATTGGAGTTTTCTTATAGCACAGTACATAATTTTTTAAAATTTTAAATTTTAGGATAAGTATTAATTAAATAATAATAGGGAATGTTTGAAAATAGAGTCTTTTTAAAATAAGACATCCATACATATTTTATATAATAATTAATTGTGTAGTTTTGGTCATTTGATATTATAAACCACAATTTAAAATATTTTCCAATATAATATAAACAAATGAATTATTCGAAAATCATTATCTCCTAAACGAGAAAATCTATAATATAACGGAGATACCACATTATCCGTGCAACAATCCAATCATTCATTATCATGTATGCTAAAATATTAAAAAATAACTAAAAATATGGACATTAAATCATATATATCATTTACTAGTTTATTGGTGATACCACGTTACTCATGCCTCCGTTACACCAAAGAATCACTCCTCTTAAATAGAGGTCAAGTAGAAAATTCTACTAAAGACATTGAGACCAATCAAGCATCTTCATTAGTTCCATTCACAAGTGACCTATAATGAACACTAAAAAGTGCACATTTATTAAAATAAAAATTAATCATTTTACAATTGTAGTTTCATTAATCCCCTTAATTTAACACATTTTGAAATAATAATTATATTTATGTTTTACATATTTTTATTGTGAATTTTATTTATTATAAGGTGAAATAATACTTTAGATGCTTGACTAGAAAAATGGGCTTGACATTTGGATTTTGAAGGTCGGAAACTTGGAAGGACATTCTGATAGTGTACAATTTCGTAAATTCCAGCTTTTTGTAATGTTCATATTTTAGCCATAACCTTTTACTCCGATATCAGATTGAAGTGATTACAGTTTTAGATGAAAGAAGACTCAAAGATCTAGAACTTTTATGATCACAAGAGTTTCAAATCCATAAATTTTCAAGACCGAAATTGAAGAAAAATCCAAAGTGTGTTATATATCAATTATTAAAGATTCAAAACCAATAAAAAAAACATGAATAAACCTGCCGAAAGTGAACGGTTGACAAATTTGGTAAAATGTTGGACAATTATCAAATGAAAATAAATTGACTTTTGAAAAATCTTGCCAAATGATAAAATGCCTTTTGAAAATTTTCCCAAATTTGTATAATTAATTAGCAAATCCATAATTGAGGTGCCGGACGTCCACATATAAATAGAGGTGCTCAACACCTCATTTTCTTCAACTTCCTTCACATAATTTTCTCTGAAAGTTTGTGAAGTGATCTAGCTCTTGTGTGTTTTACTTCTTAAGATTTTTCTTTTAATTTTTTCAGTAATAAAATTATGCGTGTTTTTATTCAAATTATGAGTAGCTAATTTCCTTTTACTATGGTAAATGGTGAAGCTTTTAATAAAATAAATTAGATTAATCTTACTTATATTATAATATATAAATTGTAATCTATTGATTAGTATTTAATTTAATTATGGATTAATTATTGACAAACTTTGTTACCGCATATATGGCTGGTTTTATTTATTTGACATAATGGAGTACCCAACTGGACTTGTTATAGACAAAGTTACTACAGCCTATATGGAAGATTTTATTTATTTTGGCATAATTAATTCCTGAAATAAATTAATTGGGTAATAATGATAATTTATTTATTATAAAAAGTGAGATTTCTAAATGTGAAATTTTAAAAGTGGATCATCTATCCCCAACATTTTATTTTATTGTTGCAGTTTAAATTAAAAATTTCAAAGTGCTTCAAACAATTCATTTTTTTCTTTTCACTTTAATTATTATTTTTTCTATTAAATCTATTCCCCGTGGATCGACCCCGGTCTTACCGGGTTATTTTATTACTTCGACACTCTTATACTTCGGAGTAAAATATCACTTTTTGACCGTGTCAAGTTTTTTGTGTCATTGTCGAGGAGTAAATTTATTAGATAAAATAATCGTTGTAATTATTTTATTTTTATTTTTTGTGGCTATATATATTTTTTGCCTCTTATTTTATTTTTATTTTTTCTTTTCATTTGTATTTTCTTTATTTGTTTTTCTTTTCACTTTTGTCCGTTTTAATTTTAATTTAATCTTTATTTAATTTTAATTTAATTTTAATTTTTTTTGTTGTTTCTCACTTGTTTATTATTTTCTTTTTGTAAGTATTGTATTTGCATTTTTAAAGTTTATCATATAGTTTGCATTTAGGTTGCATGAAACACCGGTCTCGATCGTCTAGTAGTAGATTAAATAGAGAGTCTTCATGAACTTCTTTGTCAGTCAATATAGCTTAAAATCAAATTGAAAATCCACCTGCCCGAGTTGAAAACCCAATTGATCAAGAAGAAAATGAGTCTCAGCTTAGTGATCTTAATCATCCTAGGACACTTAGACAATTCATGAATCCCGCTAGGACAAGATCACCATCTTGTATTGTTTTTCCCCCAGATGTAGCATGTTTCAATTTTAAGCCAGATGACATTCAACTTTTACCCACATTCCACATTCTAGAATCAGAAAATCCTTATCAGCACTTAAGGAAATTTGAAGAGGTATGTAACACATGAACATACCAAAATTACAACATGAATATAATTTGATTACAGTTTTTTCCATTTTCGTTAAAGAATAAAGCTAAAATTTGGTTGCAGAACCTTAGGCCGGAATCTATTAGAACATGGGATAAAGTAAAAGAGTTATTTCTTAAAAACTTCTTCCCCCTCATAGGACAAACTCCTTTAAAAGGAGAATCACAACCTTCACACAAGAGTCGGGGGAAACACTTTACCAATATTGGGAGAGATTTAAGGATACATTAAATGCTTTTCCATACCACATGTTTGAGATATGGAGATTGGTTGCCTACTTCTAGGAAGGGTTAACCCCAAAATAGACAAGTATTGGAGATGATGTGTAATAATGAGTTTAGAGATAAAGATCCTGAAGAAATAGATTACCTAGAATACATAGCAGAGAATGCACAACATTAGGACACAATTGGCACTTATGAGTCATCTGTAAAGCCACAACCATATGGTAAATGTATGTTTAACCTTAGGGAAGATCATGACCTTTCTACTAAGTATACATCTTGAGCTAGGAAAGTTTTTTTTTTCAAAAAACAACAGTTTTATAAGAAACCTTCAGAAAGATAAGTTTTTCAAAAAGAGTTCAAAAGAGATTTTCAGAAAGAAGCCCAGAGTTTTCAGACAGAAAAAGAGTTTTCATAATAAGCCATTTCTTGGATTTTGAACCAAATATTTCTTTTATAATAGTATTTCAGTTTCATCCACTCACGTAGATCATACAATGGTCTAACCCCCCCACTTGTAGTTTCTTTGTTTTGCAAGTATTCCCGGAGGACGAGCTCGAGAGGACGGATACTGATGGCAGTCATTAGAGGGTCTGAGTCCACCAGTTAGAGAAAGAGTCAGTCGAGTTAAGTGAAGTCCACTCCAAGCGCTTGTATACTAAAGATATGTATGAATATTCATTTATAGAATTTTTGAGTCAGTTGATATTTGTACGTTTAGTCGTATGTGAACTATTTTTTGTACTATGTCATGGTTTTGGGCATTGGTCCCATATGAGAGATTACATTTGAAAAGAGTATCAGTGTTGATCATAGTTAGAAAATCAGAGGCTCAGGGGGATAGTATGGTTTATTCCCTGCCGGTAAAATCTTCCGTATTAGGGGATATTACAATCTCGAACTTCAGTTTATTTAAGTTTTTAAGTTTGCATGCGTGATTAATTATGGAACTGCTTAGTATTAAGATAAGAACAATTGTTTTAGAACATTAGTTAAAGGCTTAGGTGACAGTGAGATATGTTGCTTACTGGTAACATTTTCGTATTGGGGATGTTACAGTTTCTGTTTGTTTTTCTTGAGAACTAGAAAAATGTTAGGTTTGGGGGTGTGATAAATAAAAAACATATCAATATTTACCGCCTATTTGACCAAATATTTTATATAGTTTCCCAACTTTTATGAGCGTTTTGATGTGTTTTTATTTATTTTACAGATAAAAAAATTGGGACTCAATGTAATCAATAAGGTTGAAATGTGGAACAATTGGGACTCAATGTAATTAATCAATATGAAATATGGAACAAAGAAGGGCAAGTTTGCACCTTGTGATAATCTGATTGAACGCTTTAAAATGATAATGGGCCAACTTGTATGAAAACCTTGATGGATTTAGAATGTCCAAACGTGATTCGAATATTCCAGATGCATGAGTCTGATATCCGCACTAGCTTTCATCTAGGAAGAGTACGACTTGTTATGGCATTTTTATATACTTTTAGATATGTCCAAGCTCGTCTCCGCCATAACCACGATTACCGAGGGCCCAATTTATTATTTCTAGACAATAGCACAATCCCCATAATAAGCTTAATCAATCTTGTAAATGGGCTGTCTTTATCTGTTACTGATGAAAAGGGATTGAGGTAGCCAAGGTTCACCCCTATAGCGTAAGAGAGAACGATTTTGTATACCCCATATTGGTGCATAAAATGAGCCATACCTATGATAGAAATTGACTTACCACGAGTGTGGGAGGAATAAGGTCGGAAGGATATATGCTGTTTTGATAACCACATCTCATGCATCTTATGCATATCATACATACACGCATCATGTTGACTCCCTTATCTTAAAAGCCATCATAGATATCCGTTATGTTAAAGAAGAAATAAGACTTGTCTAGAAAAGGTTAGAAAGCATGAATCCATCAGACAATGAAGGATCCCACATGTATCAATTGGAGACCAACATCACCAAAATTACCGAGCAACTACAAGCTTTGACCAACACTGTGGTCGATTTGACAGCACCCCACACATTGAGAACAGAAAACAGCGAGGATGGAAGGCGTGAGGAGCCCCCAAATAAGGTGAGTGAAGAAATCCTTGTTTTTGATGATGACATGGCTGAGTATGCCGCGAGAAGGATAGCCGAGCCTCAGGAAGATTATAGAAACTGAGAGAACAAATAGTGTCAGTGACCCGCAAGATGAAGGGAAAACATGAAGGTCTATTAGACTATGATGTGATGACTTTCGAAGAACAGCTGCCTCCCAAATTCAAGATGTCTAACATGGCCAAGTTTAACGAAAACGGAGATCCTAGAGTCTATCTCCGACAATATGTTTCAATGATGGGTTCAGTGGGTTCGTCGAAGTGTCAGGTAGAGACGATGTTCAGAATGTCACTGGAAATGGCGACTATAGTATGGTATCATGGCCTGGAGAGTAAGACCAGGGATGACTGGAGGGCATTAGCAGAGGCCTTCCTGAATCAATATGTCATGGATATGAGATAGACTTATCACTCAGTGACCTAGAAAACACCAAGCAGAAGCTAGAAGAGACCTTCAAATATTATGTGGATCGCTAGAGAAGCCATTGTTGGACAATTATAACCCATATCATCACTATTTGTAAAAAGATATGGTGTTTTTGTACAAATTAACTATGTGACAAAAGGAAATTACTATTTTATCATTTTATAATTGGATTACTTGCATATATAAATGATAAAAGTCCATATGGTTAAACCAGATTAATAAGATATGAGAAAATATTAATCCACGAACGATTTGATCATTAAATATCCCTAGTCGTAGTATTATCGAGACTGGACATCGATAATGTGGAATAGACTAGTATTACACTTGTGCGCGTTATGGAAGCTTAACGGTATAATTATCATATATTTATGTATTGGATACTTATGCAAGTGTGATAAAAGGTTCTGTTAGCCGTTGGACCGGCAATAGCTTCGCCCTAGATAGACCCCTCAGAGTCTCATTAGTATTATGACTATGTGTCTATGGGAGTCCGAATCAGGGTAGGTGTATGTGATATTTAACCTGAGACTTCCATCGCTTGTTGGACAATTATGACCCATAACATTACTATTTGTAAAAGACTTGGTGATCTTTGTTCAAATTAACTATATGGCAAAGGAAATTGCTCTTTTATCATTTGTAATTGGATTACCTGGATATATAAATGATAAAATTCCATATGATTAGTACCAGATTAATAAGATATGAGACAATATTAATCCAAGGAAGGTTTAATCATTAAATATCCCTAGTCATAATATTATTGAGACTGGATATCGATAATGCGGAATAGACTAGTATTGCACTTGTGCGCATTATGGAAGCTTAACAGCATAGTTCTTATATTTTTAAGTATATGATACTTATGCAGATGTGATAGGAGGTTGTGTTTACCGATGGTACGGAAATAGCTTTGCTCTGGATAGACCCCTCGAAATCCTATTGGTAGTATGACTATGTGTCTATGGGAATCCGAATCAGGGTAGGCGTATTTGCTCTTAACCTAAGACTTGCATTGCTAATACTTGCGACAATCAGTATACTTTGGTTTTGGTCATCCGAGGCTTTAAAAGGTTCTGTGTATACCTCTTCTGGGTTTACTGAAAATCACAGTGTATTGGGTGTGATGTCAAGATGGAAGTATCACTTCAGTCATATGGAGATGATGATCACGCAGGGATATATAATTGGTGCTCTTAAATGCTGCAGCTATCGGGATAATATACAAGGTCATGATTATCCGATTAAAGAGACTAGTTGCTAGTGATCTAATATATGTTTCGTACGGGGTATACATAATTCCAGCCTCAGGCCTAGCATGTGACATTCGATACTAGATCGTAATACGCAATACTATGTGTATTATGCCTGAAAAAGATCATATATTCCTTAAAAGAATATTTCTGGAAGAATGTGATACCGGGCACGCACGTGTTCGGATAGTCCGATGACCGTATTTACTGCAACATATCCAGGGATCTCTTGGGTCGCTTCCCGAAGATTCACCAATGAGATTTGACTCGAACATAATTAATCTGGGATTAATTATGAGAGAGGAAATTAATCTGGGATTAATCACGGTAATAATTATTCTGGGAATTAATTATCTGAATCGGCAAAGTAAATTTAATAGTGAAATTGGATTTTACTATTTAATTTATTTAATTGGGCTAAAATAATATATTAGATATATTAATTGAAATTAGATTTCAAAACGGAATTAAAATTAGATTTTAATTCAAGCAAACAAATTAATTTAGAATTAATTCTTAAACGACTTACGTAATAATATTGCAAGGAGTTATTATTTAATTAAATCAAATTTAATTAAGTCGCAATGAAAATTCATTTAATTCGGAATTAAACGAACTCGGGCCCGAGCGAAGTTGCGTGTTGGATTGTCTGAATTAAATTTGGAATTTGAAATGGGGCCCACCAACTTACATCAATATGTTTGACAATTGATGGATTTGGTAATTGGTTGAGTAAAAGCTTGGGATTGGTTTTCCTACTATCAAACCAAATCCTACACACCAACCTATTATAAATTAACAAGTCAAACATTGGAAGTAAGACAAGTCACTATTCACTCTTCTTCCTTTCTCCAAAACCGTGAGCATGCTTCCTCTCCTATGGAATTTTGTTGCAAAATTCTACAATGCTTGAACATTAAAGAGACAAATGAGGTGATAGGGAAACCAATCATAGAGTTTTTTGAAGGCTTGGAGCTTCCATTACATCCAAAAAATGAGGAATTTTTTTGAAATCCTAAATCCGATCAATGTGAGTATTTCCGCAACTCCCTTTGAATTATTCACACACAAATCACTCTTAGAGATCCTTGGTATCAGGTCAGGATGCTCTGATACCATTGGAACACTAACAATGGTATCAGAGCATCCTAAGTTTGATTTGAAAACTTAGGGTTCATGGCTTTAATTTGGGATTTTATGCTTAGAGCTTGATTTTGCCTAAATTGATGAGTTGGTTGAGTTTATATGATGTTGAATTGGATTTGTATATCATTGGATTTCTGATATTAGATTAAAAATCCCTAAAATCCATGCTTGGCCCAATGTATCCCCTAGGTTGTTCATGGTGATTTTTTGAAAATTAACAATTGGATGTGTTGATGGCATGAATTGTATGTTAAATATTGATTTAATTTGATTGATATCAAATTGCATGATGAATTCATGCCTTTGCCGTGAGCTATATAGAATGTAATAGATTGATTTTGCTTCAATTTGTGTTGTACATGAATTGGAAATATTGAGCATGATTAATTGGATTAATTAGTGTTTTGGAAACATTAGATTAGTTGATTAATTATGTTAATTACACTTGAATTGAATTAATATGTAATTTGGAAAAATGTATTAATTTAATTTTTATAATTGGGTTTAATGGGTTTGGTTGGGCCAAGTTTGGTTTTGGACAATTGGGCTAGATCCAATTTGGCCTAAAACCATTTTCATAAAGTCTAAATATGACAATTAGGCCTTTTAAAATTTTAATTGGGCCTAATGGGCCTAAATTCATTTTTGACATAGGGTGATTCCTAATTGGGCCTTAACATCTTGGGTTTAATCCATAATGGCCAAAGCCCACACCTAAAGAATTAATTGAAAGCCCATTGGACTTTAATTGAATAGTTTTGGATACTAATTGAGCCTTTGAGACCTATCAAGATTGGATTTGGAATCCAAGTCTAAAAGGCACCTTTAAAAGTGTAATTATTTAATTTGGAATTAAATATGAATTAGTATTGGATACAATTTAAATTGGATTTAAAATTATAGTTCGATATAATTCAAGAATACATACTTTGAGTATTTATTCTTAAACAAGTTGGACTTGCGCAAATCAAATCGTTGTTTAAATATTGGATGGTCATTAATTCAAAGATTAATTAATTGGATTAGATTGATTGAATAAAATTCTATATGTGAATACTTCGATGTATTGTATGAATAATGTATATCAGATGGATATTAGAAGGGTGAGGGCAATTTTGGAAATTATTGTAATAAATTTAGAATTTATTCAATTGGACCTGCGTGTCCAGCCTATTATCTCTATTCTCTTTGTATTTCTCTTCTCACCAATTCCCCTCAATGTAAATGAGGTTTCTTTAATAGTGTTATGTAATTAGGTAGAAGCTAGAATAGTGTTAGCGGGAGAGAGGAAAGAGAGAGATTTGTTCTAGGAACAAATTGTATTATATATCCATCTGCATATCATTATTAATTTTATTTCGCGCCTTATTATGATTTTAGAATGCATGCTTAAGGGTATATAATGAGACCTAATCAAATATAATAAATTGGTTGCCAATTTACACGAAAAACCCTTATCAAATATTAAGCGTTTTCCTTCCATTGAGTGGTTATCTCTCAAGATCCAAGATTGGCATTGGTTTGTTTGCCAAAGTCAAGATCAATGTCCATCGCGGATGTGTTTGAACCATGAAAGCTTTGTTCTATATCGCATGTCTTGGGCGGTTGTGAATTGTTGGCCAAAGTTAAGGTAACTTCTAGTTCATCAACGTGGATTACGAAACTATCCCACTGGCAATGGGTCGCGCTTAACTGGAATCATTATGCTTGTTGAGCCAAAGCCAAGGCTTATTTTATTAAGAGGAATAGGTTAGGAAATATATTGGATATATTTACATATATTGGATATATGTTTCAGACTTGGAGGTCCACCTAACAGATCTAGGAATTGGATGGGGATCCAATTGATCTTAGAGATCTACCTAGTTAAGTTTCATACAACTTGTTGGCCAAAGTCAAGGTTGTGTATTATTTAACGGGATCCTAGTCCACTAGAAAACTAGGTTTTCCGAGTACTCCACATAGGATTAGTGGCTCGCCGAAAAATACTGGGAGACAAGTATTAAATTTGTAATTTCATTTAAATACTTGCCAATACACGTTCTTTTATTTTATTTAACGTTGTTATAAATATCTTAGTTGGAATAATATTAAATATTACTTTCTTTAATAGTTGGACTGTATTCAAACAAGTTCATTTGTAGTTGGTTATATAGTTGGACTATAGTAATCATTACATTTGAATGTAACCGATTATTTGTAGTTAAATATATAATTGGACTATAGTAATCATTAAATTTGATTGTACCCGAAATCATTGATTGGATAGTTGGAATTATTAGCGTCAAAGGACATAATCCTAGGTGAAAATGTCTTTAACGACATAAATTTTTCCAGATTGGAAAATGAATCTCATGATAGTCTTAGGAGCAGAGAAATTACTCTATTTGATAGAGAAACCTCTCATGCCTGAGACCAAAGTTGATCAAATAGTAGAGCATGAGCTTTAGAAGACTTATTGTGATGATAAATTTAGTGTTCAATCTGTTATGCTTGCTGCGATAACTCTTTAATTTCATCGGCAGAACTAAGGATTAGATCCTTATACCATGATGTTGAAATTTGAGGATCTTCATAGATCTATTCTTAGATCTTAGAAGTAAGCATTGCAAAAGAAGCTCTTACACTCGCACGTGTGACCTGTAACATCCCGCCTAAGCCAAGATGCTACTGGCAGGAGACAGGCTAAACCCATCTCCATAAGCCTCTGATTCTAGAAAAATTTCGGCATGATGTATTCGTAACATCATGCAACCTGGCCTATAGCCAGCATCCATATACAACATAAACATAAAATCTCAGCCTCAGGCCGGAATCACAATATTTATGAAATCTAAGGGCCCAACCAAAATATTATGCAGACATAATACAATTGGGGCTCCGTGCCCGAAAATACGTATATGCAAAAACTTTTCTAAAATAAACTCGTGCTCAGCACGTTACAACTTATACAAACTAAAACATAAGCTACTAGACTCTTTATTTCCCCCAAGACCTGGTGACTGGCTGACTGCAACGCTGCTATCCGGCTCCTCAAGCTCTAATATCTGTGGTCGACCGATCAGGTCGCCAACCTGCAAAACTCAAAACACTGTTGGGATGTGAGTCATAAGACTCAGTAAGTAACTATGCTCCTACCTTGAGCTTCAATCACACACAGAGTCTGAAATCCATTTTATATTAATCTGAACTGTCTGTGATCATGCAAATATATATAGTCTGATCTAACTACTTGAATTATATACATTCTACAAACATGTCACATTATTACCGATTCTCTTTATCTGACCACACATACGTTGACTTCTGTTTGATAATTTCATTAATCAATATTTATAACATAAACATTAAACTTCTATATCACTATCTATCATATCAAATTCCATTTCGCTTCCGCTGTGCTACTCTGATTTCTATTTACTTTCTATATACTCTTTACTAATCTGGTTCAGGATTTTATTATAACTTCCATTCTTTTACTTTTTTGAAATATCATCAAATCGGTTATACTAAGATATTATTTCTGCCAAACATTTAATCCACTATAACCAACTATGTATACATGCATATGTTATCATATCATCATATTCTAGCATCCTTACAATAGGTTCTCTCTAAGTAAACATACAACTCATACAATGGTCATTGATATATATACATATAAATAAAATCATGCTATCATGCACAAGTATTTTACACAGTGTTACTTCAATATAAACATGTCACGCACAAATATTAACCATATATACATTTCGATGCAATCATGTCATGCTTTTATGAACTATTACTTTAAAACCTTTTTCTGAAAAACTTACATGTGAATGTACTAGTGCTATAATACATTAACATCAACTATATGCATCTCAGATGAATTATTAGAATGTATGGTTCATATGCATGACTTGTAAATTATACTCTACTTTAACATGCTATGCTTTTAGAAAATGCTTTTTGAAATCTTTATGAAAATTCTCTGTTGAAAACTTTACTTAAAAACTGGTTTTCGCTTAAAAATTCTGAATCTTTTATAAAACTGCTATTTCTGAAAACTTTCTTTTCTAAAAGCTCTTTCTGAAAACTGTATCTGAAGACTGAAAACTACACTTGAAAACTGGGATCTGTATCTAAAAACTGAAAACTGAAATCTGAAAAACTATTTCTAAACTCAGTTTCTGAAAACCGTGTACTATAATCTGGTTTCTGAAATCTAGGCACTGAAAATCTGAAAATTGTATACTGAAAATCTGAAAACTGAAATCCTTTTTCTGAAAACCAAATCTCCGCCCGTAGGCGCATCTCCGCCCGAAGGCGCATCTCCGCCCGTAGGCGCATCTCCGCCCGAAGGCGCATCTCCGCCTAGGAATGTACCATCTGAGCGCTGAGGATCTAGGAGCGTCCCCCCAGTCCTCCACATGTGCACATGTGTCTAAATCCGTCAATTCCAATGAGTGTACAGATGGGATGGGTCAAATCCCAAATCCCGAATCCATATGAAATCCGTCAATTCCAACGATGTACAACTGGGATGGGTCAAATCCAAAATCCCGATCAATATGAAATCCGTCAATTCCAACTGAGTCTTAAGTTACATACTGGGGTGAGTTTTTACCTCATGCCCCGAAAATAAAACTTATGTTATGTATCTTAAAACTATAAAGCATTTTCTGAAATACATTTCTTTCAAAAGAAAATTTTCGAAACTTAAACACTTTGAGTTCCCAAAATCTTTCTTAACTTTTATTCAACTTCTGAAAATCTTAACCACAAATATGTATCTACATTTCTTATATACTAATTTTTATATTGCTTTACATTTACATGCAATGCCATGCATTCCTATCGTTCATATACCTCACACGTAGATAGACAAGTTCACTTACAACATTAGTTGTCATGATAGTTTTAGACATATGCAAATTATTCTTATCAACTTAATGATTCCATAACACATTCTGTACACAGTGTCAATACTATGCAAACTCAATCCACATACCATTACACAGGTATCTTAATAGACAAACATATATTTTCTTTACATCACCAAATCATCGCAAACTTTACAATAACTATAATTCACTTATTTATTCGTTTATATTACTCGTTAGTCACAAATATTATTATTCTCAATACATACTTTACAACCATCTTAATCATTTATGTTTAACCATTCTATTCGCCTATAATTAAATTTAATTCTTCATTTCTTAATGCACAAGGCCCAGGCATAACTCAAGTCTTTACCACTACCAAAATACAACAAGCAACCTAATATGCATCTACACACATAATATCATACAGTTATAATCAAACTAAGTGACTATACCATTTTAACTTCTTATCTTTGTACAAAACATTCTTATATTATAGCTCATATAACTTCTCTTATCACCTAAAACACACATGCATTTTCAACTCGCATTCTTGAAGACATAATCAATTCAATACGATTATGCAATATAATTTCATGTATATATACACTTATATATACTCACACCAAATTCCAGATCCTTAATTCTAAATTATCACCCATTCACTGCCCCTATTACACTCTGTGTTCGCTTTTATTAACTTCACAGCCGTCCGTATTATTAAACCAATTTCAGATTTCATACCCATAAAACTAGATATTTCCCCAATTTTTATTATAAGGTTCTACTGAATTTTCCCAAATCTTTTATTTAAATTAATTTCTTTAAATTTCTTAATTAACCACCAAAGTTAAGTACTTTAATTTGTGTCTAATCAGCCCAATCTTTTCCAGTTCATTCACTCAAGCAATTACCTACAGAATTGAAAATTGCAGACTAAGGTATCCTGTCATAGTGTCACACCAATATGAAAAGCAATTGGCATACAGCACTTGAATCACAGTCAGCTATAATATTTTTATTTATTAGAATGATAAATAAGCTACCCATTCAATTAAATTCAACAAAACATGAAGCAATTACAGGATAAAGTTCCAATTTCTTATGCTTATTTATAGCAAAAAGAAAAAAAAAACCAAATAAATAGCCATAAAAAAAATAAACTTACCCGCATTACTTCTATTACTACTGTCATACCCATACACATATACGCATTTACAGAATTTCATTTTAACTCATTTCCAGATTTCATTAATTCATGTAACCCATTCATAAAACTTATACAAAATCCAAATTCTAGGGTTCTACTAATTTTTCCCAAATAGAACCATTCTTTTAATCCAGTTAATTTATTTCAATGTTCAAAGCTAAAATCAATTTCTGGTTTACTTAATATACCCATCCTCATCATTCTTGAGTCAATTTGGTAATTTACCCTTTAACCCAAATTTATCAAATCCAATTGATCTCAAATGCATCACAGACATAGATTACTTACAAATTGCTTCTGCTGCTCAGGACTTCTTCCCCTCTTCTTCTTCTTCCTCGCGCTCTATCTTTTCATTTCGCCTTGATTTTCTTTCTTTCGGCCTAGCTGGCTTTCTTTCTTTCGGCCTACTTCTCTCCTTATTCGGCCTGTCTTCTTTCTCTTTTTCATTCTATTTTCGTCTGTACTGTGTGTGTCTATGAGTGTTGTGCGTGTGTGTGCTTAGTATATATAATAATTATGGGTGCTTTAAATGTGTGTGTAATTTAAATTCACATGTATATATTTTGTGTGTCTAATTCTTCCACGTGTATGTGTGTGGATTAAGCATGTGGGTGTGTTTAGAAGTCTCTAGGGGTATCAATAAATATCTAGGATTTTATTTTTTTCATTTTAATTATTAAATTCCAATTTTAACCCCTCTTGTTAATTCTTCATAATTCTACAATTCATCTCTTGTAATAATTCCCGTATTTCTGTAAAAATAAATCTCGTGCTCAGACACGGCTTCTCAAACGAAAACAAAATTTTATGCAATTACCCTAAAAGCGCACGTATCATTCAAGTAGTATAAAAATATCGATTCCATGAGGACTTAATTCCTACTGTTGTTATTAATTATTGATACTATTTATTTACAGGTATCTAATTATAGGGAGAAGGGAATTGATTGCTTTTGGTTGGTTGACTGTGGATTTGCTAATTAAAATAAAATCAGACTCAAAAGAAAATACTAAGGAAAATAAAAGAAAAGACTCAAAGATATAGGGTTGTGACTCCACAAAATATTATTAAAAAGATGAATTGATTCTTTTGTATATGTGTAATAAATTAGTTTGCTAACCTGGAACACGATGATATGCAAAAGCCTCTTCCGATGGTCAGACGCAAATATCCAGTATAACCCAATTTAACCATATATATATATGTCAACCAAATTACCTAGATTCATTAAGGTCAAGTTCCAATTGTGGCTACCCCGCCCGACATGTATATTCCTTTCCTGTAAGAAAATCTATTAAAGGGTTATCTATCCTTAAGGAAGATCGTGAGCTATTAAATCTAAGGCTGAAACCTAAAATCTTTTTTCCAAGTTCATTTTAAGTTTACCACATCAATCTTAATGGTGATCAGACAACAAGAAGCATTAAGCTGATGACTCAATAAACAAACTAAAGAATTACCCATAAAAAGAAAATCAATTATTTAGTGTGGATATTGTGTTTCATCACTTCCCTAGAATAAAAATAAAATGTTGGGGGTTGGAGATCCACCTTTACTATTTCTAATTTAGAAATCTCCCTTATTATAATACATAAATTATCCGTGATATTACCAACCGACCATATAGGTGGTATCCTCATTAAGTCAAATTTTAATTAAGTCCAACCAGCCATAAAGGCGGTAACATTATTTGTCCATAAACCAGCCATATAGGCGGTAATTATCTGTCACCTAAAGACCGGTCATATAGGCGGTGTTAATTTATGTCAAATAAATAAAACCAGCCATTAAGGTGGTAATTATTTTAATTTGAATTATAATTTTCATATTATAATTAAGGGAGATTAATCTAAATTAAAATAATAAAAATTTCACCCTTTCCCCCAGCGGAAATCTAACTACTAAACATAAAAGAAAAGAGAAGAAGAAGAACTACTACTATTACTGAAAATAAAAATGCATAAATTAAATACTGAAAATAAATACAAACAAGATTTAGTCCGTAAATTCCTTACAAAAACCTAAGGAAAGCATGAGAATTACAAATGAAATGGCTTGGTATTTATAGGAAAATCTAAAGGCTTCCACCAATTTCTCCACCGATTGCTCCACCAAACATGGCACCAAACATGGCACCAAACATGGCATCAAACATGGCACCAAACATGGCACCAAACATGTCATCAAACATGGCACCAAACATGAAAGCATGTTTGGTGGAAGTTTGATAATTTTTAATTTTGTAATTTTATTAATTTTATTTTATATTTTGAAAATGACTATAGTAGTTACACAAAATATATTGGATTGTTGATCAATTTCGGCCATGGAAACTTCCGAATTCGAAATTATTTTGACTTTCAAAGTTGTAGATCTTCGAGTCTTATTCAATCTGCAACTTGAATTAGCTCAATCGGATATTGGATGAAAACATTATGGCCAAAATACGAAACTTATGTAAAATTAGAATTTAGGACTGCACTTCGTGAGGCGTACAATAAATTTTCGTTTTTGACCTTTTTTCCACCGGATTTCATCATTTTAGTCCTAAGTTGATTCCATTAAGTCCCAATATTATTTTTATCTACAAAATAAATAGAAACACATCAAAACGTTCATAAAACGGGAGAAACTAAACAAAATATTTGGTTAAATGAGTGGTAAATAGTGATATAATTACCACTCATCACACCCCCAAATCTAACATTTTGCTAGTCCTCGAGCAAAACAAAAAAATAAAATAAAATAAACATCTTTAAAATAAAATTAAGCTAAGCCACTTTCGTAGGGATCACGATTGTATTTAGCCTATGCAACAAGCTTTTAAACCCCTAGGTGTCCCTAGTGGACGAGTTGTAGTCTCGTTAGGGTTTACAGTAATGATACCCACAAACATTTTACAAAAGTAAAAAGAAAGTAAAACTAATGCACATAAAAGAAAAAAGACAAGAGAAAAGAGAATAAAGAAGTTAGTGACTAATCAGATGAAACTTCTACTCCAAGTTACCAGTTGTTTCATTTCTTTCTAAATTACCGAATAAGTAAATTCTCCGATTATAATTACCATTCTCCATATACACAGCTAACAAAATATTAATCAATTTATTTTTGCCCACAACAGTCACAAGTGTAGTTGATAAGAGAGTAATATTTTTGTCCTAAAGTTTTATTAGAATTCACACCTTTTTGGAGTAATGTAATAATTTTTTTTGGATTTTTTTTTCTGATTTTATATTTTATTTATATACAATATCTTCAGTCTATGTAGCGAGCTTTGGGTCGGTGGCTCCCAAACCAGTTGGCTTTAGGGCACCAGGTGTTAAGACATCCCTACAGACTTAATTACTCAGACTTCAGATATATATATATATATATATATATATATATTTGGCAATATCTTTGATCCATGTAGCAAGCTTTGGGCCAGTGACTCCCAAACCAGTTGGTTTTAGGGCACTAGGTGTTAAAGCACCCCTACGAACTTAATGACTTGGATCTCAGACATTTTTTTTACACTTTTTTTTATTCCATTGCCATTTATAGATGCTTCCTCCAATTAAACTAGAGCACTGAATATTACAAGCTTTTCAATTATAGCTCATGTCCGTATGTTACCATGTATGTTGATAATACCTGCCAACTGAGCATATGATGATTCATTTTAGTCAGTTTTATGGAGAATTCACAAATTAAATAATTTAAAAGAAAATAAACAAAAATTAACTTGTTTCGAAAATGGGTTGAAATATGTATCAAGAGTGGAAAATCCTTACACAGTTATCTCTCACCAATTTCACCTTTTTAGTCAAAACAAAAATACAAAAACAAAAAATATTTTTGTAATTTTTGAAAATTTTTCAATTTTTTTATATTTTTCGAAAAAAATTATGACTAAAAATTTAATAAAAATAAGACAAAATAAACAAGATACTTAATCAACTATTCCCTCCCCCAAACCTAAATGAGACATTGCCCCAATGTCTTAAACAGTAGAAGAAGAGTTTAGAAGATCATATCTGTAGACAACAGAACCTGGGCGACGCTGTTCTAGGCTCGCGGCCTAGTTGGGAAGTACGAAATAACATGGAGTCAACACCCGGTGTGAACCGGGACAAAGATTTAAGGCCGCACTCACCCCTCGCAAGGGAAGACCTCAAACCGTTGGGTTCGGAATGGTCCCTTACTTATGTCACTTGTGATGGTATAATTTGTGCAATAAACTAACCGAATCTATTCAACATTCATGCTCAAGGGTACTTAGATCTAACATGCTTTCATCCAAATAACTCCACGCAATGTAACACAACAAGCATATTAAACCATTAAATCAACATGTATAAATCATTACCCAGACACATCATAAACTAAGAACATGCTCAAATGAACAACCTAAACATGCTTTAACAAATAAATAACAAACTAAATTAAACCATGCTTTAAATAATAAATAAATAACCTAAAGACTATATCATGCTCAAATACAAATTTGGATGAGACGAGATACGTGTATCTTAAGTGGTACGTGGCATTGTATCACGAGTGCAGACCATACTACCGTCCATTCGGAATCGGCTATGGAATTTACGTCCGGGTTTCCATCCGATATATCACAAAAGGGAACACATATCCCGCTCATCCAACAATCACATCATGCTTCAAACGACTCTCATGCAATTATATATCAAAATAAATAAAACAAAAATAAAGAAGATAAGTAAAAAGGTGCCCTCAGGTCTAACCTCTTTTGTCGTCTAAGAAAGGGTGTTACACGTCCGTTGGAATGGAGATTGATCCGATGCTTTTCCGATTTGTCTAGTCAACGTTTTCCCTCGTTGTTTTGATGCTTGGGCTGCTGTTTTAAGTCCGTTTCGCTGCTGTTTCGCTGCTCCCTTTCAGGCCACTGTTTTGGTCGTTTAGTGGACTGTTTTGGGTGATTTTGAAGGCTTAGGGGGTTGCGTTTTTTAATTTTAGGGAAAATTTATGGAGATTTTGAAGGGTTTTCTAGGTGATTTTAGGGCTGTTTTTCTGGCTAAAGTCGCAGCCAAAACTGACCAGAACAGAAAGTGAAGATGCGGCAGTTCAAGGTGCAGTGGGGGTGTTTTTGGGGACTGTTTTGGGGCTGTGTTTGGAGAGTGTTTAGTGCGACTTTAGGGCTTTATTTGAGGCTTATTTTGGTGTGTTTTAGGGCTGTGAATGGTGGCTAAAATTCGGCAATGGAGGCCAGTGAAAAGGGCTTAGGCGTGAAGGGTGTTGGTGAAGGATGAAAGATGCGGCAATGGAGGGTTCTTAGGTTTAATGATTCGGCAATGGATGCTTCAAGGAGGTTTTTGGACGTGCAAGGAGGCTTGAGAAAGTGTTTGGGACGTGCTTGGGGAAGTATATGAGCTAGGTTTTGAATGGGGGGTGAAGGCCTCTTTTTATAGGCAAAGAGAGAAGACTTTCCTAATTTGAATAGGAAAGAATCTCCTAATTGGTTCTTCATAAGGAATAGATCTCCTTATTTGGATTTGTGATTGGATTTGATTTGGTAGGGATTTGATTTGATTTCTTTTGTTTAGGTAAGGATTTGAATTGATTTAGGCATGTGTTAAATGTGATTTTGGCTAAATAGGGGAGAGTGGGGCGCGTGAATCACCTTCCTTGGGCATGGGCTTGGTTTGACTTGGGTATTTTGGGTTTGGTTTGGGTTTGGTAAGTGGTTTGTGGGGTTTTGGGCCTAAGATAAGCTTTGAAACGGAAGTCCAACAAGCAACCGAAGCTGAAACAACGAGATTAAATCCATCAAAAATTCTATTTTCCAACTTTACCCTTCCAACGTCCGTTTCCCGCGGCTTTCATGACTAAAGAAGTAGTTGCCTCCATACGAGACTCATCATTGGGCTAATGTGTAAAAATGCAATGCCTACAGTCACCCCCACTTTGATGGGACTTGTGCAGTATGTGACAATGACAATCCTATCAAAGTACATGCAATGAATTTTCACTTACCTGGCTCGCCAGCTGCCACCTGGTCTGCCTGCTGCTTCGAACTGAGTTGATTGTGTGATGGGCACCTCAGCCCTGGGACGCATCCCGAAACTGCTAATGACAATAGGGCACCTCGACCCTCGAACTGATGATGTGGGTACGCATCTCGACCTTGGGCACGCATCTCAGCCCAGAACTATAACCGACAACGGGGGCACGCATCTCGGCCCTGGGTACGCATCTCGACCCAATACCGCTGACAAGAGGGACCTCGCCCTAAATATGATGTAGTGGATACGCATCTCGACCCTGGGCACGCATCTCGACCCAATACCGCTGACATGAGTAACCTCGCCCTGAATATGATGTAGTGGGTATGCATCTCGACCCTGGGCACGCATCTCGGCCCAATACCGCTGATAATAGGGACCTCGCCCTGAAAATGATACTGATGTGGGCCTCGCCCCCAATCTGATACTGACATGGGCTTCGCCCCTAAACTGATACTGATGTGGGCCTCGCCCCAAACTGATGTGGGCTTCGCCCCCAGACCGATGTGGGTCTCGCCCTCAAACTGATATGGTTGTGGGCCTCGCCGCTCAAACTGATACTAATGTGGGCCTCGCCCTCTATCAGATGCCGTTATGGGCCTCGCCCTCAAACTAATACTGACGTTTATATTTCCATCTATTGTATTGCTTCTCCTCGAGATAGCCTTGGTAGCTAAACATATTTTCGTCCTCAACGAATGCTTTATGTCAAAACCCGAGAACCTTCGAAGTACTCGATATACTCAAACCCGATCATCTTAACAGGTGATCTAAACTAGACTCCTAGTGAGTGTGTGCAAAGGCTCTTTTGCAGCTTATTCCTAAAGCAAGCCAACTTGATGATTTTGCTTCGGAGAATCGGACCGATGGGTCTAACCAACCTGGATGTCTAGGTCACACTCTGTGATCACTTCGGCATACTCAACATGATATGGTCTTCTTTTATTGCATCGTCTCTGTCTTTTCATTCTTTTCCTTCATTTTTCTTTTTCTTTTCTTTTCTCTTTTTTCTTTTCTCTTTTTTCTTTTTCTGACTCACCTACCCTTTAAGGTAGCATTTCTCCTCATGGTGGTCCTAATACTCGCCCATGGGTAGCTTCACGCTTATCGGTTATAGGCGGTCTATTTCTTTTTCTTTTCATTACAGAGGTTTTTCTTTTTTTTTTTCCAACCATATCATGTATCGTAGCAAAGGCAAATCAGTGTGGACATCCAGGCAAACGGTCATTCACCGATCCACCATCTCTTCAACTAGTCATCTCATCAACCGCTCAGGCTTCCACTGTGGAGATACCTTTTATCCAGTGCTTCATGAGTCTAGCCAAGATCAATCCATTCAGAATACCGGATAAGAGCACGTCTCGCACTTCTCGTTTCTAAGGCTTCTCCCTTACAGCACACAATGTCATCACTAGACATATGTCTAACTACCAAAGATTTCTCTCTCTCTCTTTTCTTTCCTTTCTCTCTTTCCTTCTTTTTTTCTTTTTATTTATTTTTTTTTAACTCACTCACTCATTCCAAGGAACTCTTCCTCTCTACTGCTGACCATGTGGGCTTCGCCCCCGGGATCCAGACCCGAAATTCAAACTCAAAATGGGCCTCAACCCTCAGATCACCATCTGAATCTTAACACCGACGTGGACCCCGGTCCTAGGATTTCTACCCAAATTCAATATAGTGCTTTCGCTGTTTCTGATTGGCTTGTCTTTGCCGCTTTCTATTTTCTTCTTCGATACCTGTGAATATAAAAAAAAAACACAAAACACGCAAAAAAATGAATGCAATAATGGGTTATATGTGTGCATGCATGCATGAGCTCTCTTTATCCCGTTGGGTTAGGTATTCTGCGGGTGACTATTCAGTCTGTTGTCCCTCAGGCAAAATACAACTTCAATCTGTCAACATTGATTGGCTCGGTGAACTCATTCCCTTCCAAGTCCGACAGTCTCACTGCTCCATTTCCCATTACCTTCTGAACAATGTATGGTCCTTCCCAATTTGGTCTGAACTTCCCTCTTGGGTCTGTCGTCGGCGGCTTTGACTGCTTAAGTACCAGTTCACCTTTCTTGATCTTGGTAGGACGCACCTTCTTATTAAATGCTCGGGCCAACCTCTTCTGATATATCTGCATGTGATGCAAGGACTTCATCCTCTTCTCATCCATTAATGCTAACTGCTCAAACCTCTGCGAGGTCCATTCTCGTTCAGGCAACTCTGCTTCTGCTAATACCCGCATGGACTGTATCTTAACTTCCACCGGTAGTACCGTTTCCATTCCATAGACTAAAGAGTAAGGCGTAGCTCCAGTCGCCGTCCTCACAGATGTTCTGTACCCCCACAGGGCATACGGTAGCTTATCAGCCCAATCTTTGTAATTCTCTGTCATCTTCGCCAAAATCGTCTTTATCGTCTTGTTGGCTGCCTCAACCGCCCCATTAGCCTGTGGCCTGTATGGTGAAGACTTATGGTGACCTATCTCATACCTCTGTAACATCGCCTTGGTCTCTCCCTGAAACTGGACCCCATTGTCCGTAACCACGTGATGCGGCATACCGTATCGACATATGAGGTTCCGGGCTATGAACTTAGCCATCTGTTTTGTTGTAACATTGCGGAACGACTCGGCTTCTACCCATTTAGAGAAGTAATCCACTGCCACCACTATAAAGCGATATCCGTTCCACGCATTCGGCCGAATTTCTCCGATCATATCTATTCCCCATGCTGAGAAAGGCCAAGGTTCTGACAACCCGTGCAACTCTGTGTGCGGCAAATGATTCAAATTCCCGTGCGCTTGACAGTCATGGCAGTGCTTTACCAGCTTCGCGCAGTCAGCCTCAATGGTTGACCAGTAAAAGCCTTGTCTCACAATTTTGCGGGACAAGTTCAAACCGTTCATATGTGGCCCACATATACCAACGTGCACTTCTTCCATTATCTTCTGAGCTTCTTCCTCTCTCAGACATTTCAGCTGAATACCATTGGCCTGCCTCTTGTAGAGTTCTCCCTTTAGAATCACATACTGAGAGGCCAACTTCTGAACGGCGATCCTGTCTTTTCTGCTTGCTTCCTCTGGGAATTCCCCATGTTCCACATACCTCTGAATATCATGATACCAAGGTTTCCCATCATCAACCTCTGCTACCGATATTCTCTCTATCTCATATATTGGTTTACTCGCCGTCGTCAACACAAGTGGTCTCATTACCAATTTCTCTGGATTCTCCCAAGTTGCGGCTAGTGTGGCCAATGCATCTGCCATCTGATTTTCTTCCCGCGGCAAGTGCTGAAACTTGCAGTTAAGGATAGCCTGCGTTAGGTTTCTGAGGTGGAATAAGTACGGCTTCAACCGTTCCTCCTTTAATTCCCATTCTCCTTGCATCTGTCGGATCACCAACATCGAGTCTCCATAAACCTCTACATTCGTAGCTCTCAAGGCTATCAATGCAGTCAATCCGAATGCACACGCTACATATTCAGCCATGTTGTTAGTCACTTCGAATGTCAACCGCTTGGCCATAGGCAAAGTTTCTCCCTCAGGGGTGATTATTACAATCCCGATCCAGGCTCCTTTGCAGTTCACTGCTCCGTCAAAAATACATCCTCCATCCTAGGACTGCTATAGCTTGGATTTCTTCGTCGGGGAACTCAAACTTGTACTGATCCCCTTCAACAGGTTGTAAGGCCAGGAATTCTGCCACGGCTCACCCTTTGATTACCTTTGAAGTGAGGTACTCGATGTCGAATTCAGTCAACAGTACTAACCATCTACCCAGCTTTCCAACTAGTGAAGGTACCGAATGTAGGTACTTCAAAGGATTCTCCTTTGCGACCACTTGGATCTTGTAAGACTGGAAATAGTGGCGTAATTTTCTGGACGCCCATACTACTGCCAGACAAATCTTCTCCACTTCCTGATAGCGAGCTTCGTACGGAAGCAACTTTTTACTGAGGTAGTAGATGGCGTGTTCTACTCCTGTCTCATCAGCTTGTACCATCATCACCCCGAGCGCTTCGGGTTCAATAGCCAAATAAAGCACCAAAGGTCTGCCCTGTTTCGGAGGTCTCAGAACGGGAGGTTTCACCAAATATTCCCTTATCCTGTCAAATGCTTCCTGACACTGCTCGTTCCACTTTACCGGCTGATCTTTCCTCAATAACTTGAAGATAGGCTCGCATACTGACGTCAATTTGGCAATGAACCGACTAATATACTGGATCTTCCCTAAGAAGGCTCTGACTTCTTTCTCTGTCTTTGGTGCCGGCATTTCTGTAATAGCTTTGATCTTTTCAGGATCCACTTCTATTCCACCCATTCCCACTGTGTGGCCGAGTAGTTTACCCGACGTTACTCCGAATACACACTTCTTAGGATTCAACCGCAAGTTGTACTTGTCCACTCGTTCAAGGAACTTCTCCAACGCTTCTATATGTCCGTCTCTTATTTCTGACTTTACCATCATGTCGTCCACATATACCTCGATCTCTTTGTGCATTAAGTCATGAAACAAAGTAGTGGCCATCCGCTGATAAGTGGCTCCGGCATTCTTAAGCCCAAATGGCATTATCTTGTAGCAGTAAGTGCCCCATTCTGTAACGAAGGCGGTCTTGTGCTTATCATCTTCAGCCATTAGCACTTGATTATATCCTGAGAACCCATCCGCGAATGAGTACATGGCAGACAACGTCGCACTATCTACAAGCACATCTATATGCGATAAAGGAAAATCATCCTTTGAGCATGCCTTGTTAAGATCTCTATAGTCAATACACATTCTGACTTTGCCATCTTTCTTTGGCACAGGCACGATGTTGGCCAACCACTCGGGGTATTTCACTACTTCTAAGAATCCCACATCTATTTGCTTCTTAACTTCCTCTCTGACCTTCTCGGCCCATTCGGGTCTCATCCGTCGGAGCTTTTGTTTCACAGGCTTCATATTCGGATATGTTGGTATCGCGTGCTGGGCAATACTTTGATCGACCCCAGGCATGTCTTCGTAAGACCAAGCAAACACTTTGGCATATTTAATCAATATCTCTTCTAAGTTCTTCCGCTCTTCGGCGGTAACTTCACTCGCAATCAAGATTTCCTTGGGGCTCTCAGGCGTACCAAGGTTGAATGTATTTGTTTTGACGGAGTTGATATCGAATATGCTTAAGTCATGCAAGTTAGAAAGTGGAGACTCAGTCAAGTAAGTAGAATTAATGTCTTTATTGCCAATAACAAAAGGAGTACATTCAAACAAATCTGGAAGGAAACTATCCTCATCCTCTACAGATATTTCTCCCTCTATAACAGGATCCTTCTCGGGTTTCTTCTCTTCCTCAAGAGTCAGGGTCTCCAGCTTCATAAATTATTCTTCCCACTCTTCTTTCTTCAGTTCTTTAACCAGCGGATTTTCTCCCAACATATCCTGGAAGATCTCGAACCCTGGTACCATAACCCCGTTCACTTCTACGGGTTCAGGCTCTCCTTGATACCCCGATGCTTTGACGAAGCATTCCATCAACTTCAGCCCATTCTTCTTGGCTTTCGGCTTGTCTTCATCAGAACGGTATCCCAAGCCCTTCCGATTCTCCTGCCCCTTGAAATCCGGCAGTTTCGAACCTTGGCCCGGCTCAAATTTCATCTTCTCCATAATTCGAGCTACCTTGGGATCCACCCACTCCTCAAAAGTCGCCGACACTTGAAACCTCGTAAAAGGTTGTATTTCCAAGGTGGCTACAGCATTATCCGCTTCAGCTCGTATGGTGACAATTTCCCCTCTATATGGGAACTTAATCATCTGATGTAGAGTAGAGGGCACCCCTCCAAGCCCGTGAAACCAAGGCCTTCCAAATAATAAGGCAAACGTGGCTGGGATGTCCAGCACTGTAAATTCAACTTCATCCTCTACTGGGCCAACCTTGACCATTGCGACAAAAGTACCTTCGACTCCTCGCTTGCTATCATCATAGGCTTTGATAGTCATGTTAGAAGGACTCAACTCAGTTGGCTTGATACCCAACCTTGCCAGAATTTTTAGTGGGCACACATTGATGGAAGAGCCATCATCCACCATTACGCACGAAGTTCTCTTACCTCTCACCTCAGCTCGGATAAAGAGGGGCCTATTGTGGTTTCTCCCTTCAGCCGGGAGTTCTTCATCAGAGATGGTTATCTGCAGAGCCTCTTTCTGCACTGACTCCACAAACATTGCCGGATTAGCATCCTCGGGTACAACTATTTTGCTCAGAGCCTCCACCATGGCCCGCCTGTGTTCTCCAGATGCACACAATAATTCCCATATGCTTAAGTGTGCCCGGGTCTTCTTCAATTGCCTCAGCACTACGTCTCTTTCAGCAGGCTCAGTGTTCTCAGCCACTTCTCAGCCATCTGTCAATGCTTCTTTCCCCTTTTCAACAGTATCATTGAAAAAGTGCCCACTCCGGGTCATGCCTTTCACTTCTTCTTCCTCACCACCACTTGAGAAGTCTTCCCAAAAATACTTCTTCTGCTCAGTCTAATCTTCACTACTGCTGTCCCAAATACCTAGGCAGAAGGCTTGGTGGTCATGGGTTCGGAGGACAACGTCCTCGGGTAAACCGGAATTGATCATGTAAGTAGGTGGGGGGACGGGGTGATAATTGGGCAAGGGATTGCGGTGTGTGTTTGGCTGGTCTCTTTCAGGGTCGGGGATTTTGTGGGAGTCGATTAGGTCCTGGATCTTATGTTTGAGGTGATCATAACTGTCAGTGTCATGGCTTTTTTGCTGGTGAAAGTGACAGTACAGGTTCAGGTTATATTGTGGTGGTAGGGGATTAGGAAGTGGTCGTGGTTCCAAGGGATTGAGAAGTCCTTGCCTTGCCAATTTCTCAAACACTTTAGACAAGGGCCTTCCCAAGTTCGAAAAGCGCCGGTTCCTGACGGCGGCCACCTCAGCAGTGACAGGCTTAATACCTGATGATCCTCCAACAGTTCTTCTATAGAATTTTATGTTCTCGGCCTCTTCCTCCTCAATGTCCATGACAGTTTCCCTCAACTGTCGAAAATCTGCTATCATGGAGGTCATCTTTCTCAGTTTACCATAGATCGAGGGCTTAGTCCCCTTGATGATCATCTTAATCTGATCTTTCTCTGAGGGCCTGGTTTGCATCTTCAAGAGCTGGCTCCTCCAGTGGTCAACATACTCCTTAAAGCTCTCCTCGGGTTTCTGCTTAGTATTCTCCAAGTCGCGGAGCGACAAGTCGATCTCTAAGTCAGTGACATACTGCTTCAAGAAGGCGTCAGACAACTCCCTCCAATCTTCTTTAACCTTCTTCTCAAGGCTATGATACCAAACCTCGGGTCCCAATTCCCATTAAACTTTACGATGTCAGGCATTTTGAACTGCGCGGGCAACTGCTCCTCAAAGGTCATTGAATCATAATCCAGTAGATCCTCATGCTTCCCCCTCAGCTTACGGGTGACAGACTCCATCTGATCACGGAGCCTTTGCATTTCAGCCTGAGTTCCAGCTATCCTACCAGTGGCATAGTTAGCCAGATCATCATCAAATACCGGAGCATCATCATTTACTCCATTCGGAGGGCTCTCCCGTCTCTCATTCTCAGATCCTCCCGCAGCGCGGGGCACAGCCATATTAGACATGGCAGCAGTCAGAGCTTGCAGTTGTTCAGTCATCTTGGCGACGTTAGCTTCCATCTGATCCATTCTAGACCCCTCGTTGACGGATTCACTCATATTCACTGAAGGTCTTTTGACTAATCTGCCCTCTTCTCTAACCCAACGGGAATCTATATTGCCTCTCTTAAGGCCATGTGTCAGTGTATATGTGTGCGATGTATGTAATAGATAAAATTATAAAAAGAAACTTTAAACTACTTGGCCCATTATCATTTTAAAATATTTAATCACACCATCGCGTGGTGCAAACTTGTCCCAGTTGAAAAGGCCCAACAGGTTTATGCTTTGCGATGATACGGTTAAATGATTTCAAATGATAAGAGGCCCATTCACAAAGTGGCCCACCGGCATTTTAGAAGCTTTTGGCCCAACTGTCAAAGGACACAAACTTGCCCCAGTTTAAATGGCCTGACAAGTTCACATCTTTTAACAAAAGGTCTAACTGGTTCCAAATGACGGCGGCCCAACACACAAACATAAAATAAATAACTACTGATTCTTTATGGCTAAATTCCACAAGTGGGTTCACGGGGCGCGGACAAAGGCTCTCGCTGACGAAGGTTTGCCCACAACTAGGACTCCTCACTCAAGGGTTCAAGTGACCAAGTGAGCGTACCTTTTTTATACCTTGCGGTACGTGCCAACGAGTTACGGTGTGTGACTAACTGTCGAATCAATTTCCCGTTGTAGATTCCCCAGAATGAGGGTGGAGCGAGGCTCACTTAAGTACCCAAGCCCTTTAGGCTCTTATCGCTTGGTGTCAGGAATAAACAACGAGTCCTTCAAACTAGTATGTCACAACGAGCTACAAGTAATGGTTATCTAGGTGTCTTCACAGCTTTTCCCCGAAGGGTAGTGAGTGAAGGAAGACACCCAACCATCACCTAGCTAGCCTTTGATTAACCCCCTCAACCCACTATAGAAACGGTCAACTAATGCACAAATTATACACATCACAAGACATGATTTCGAGGCCAATTCTCTAGATCCCCAGTGGAGTCGCCAGACTGTAGACAACAGAACCTGGGCGACGCTGTTCTAGGCTCGCGGCCTAGTTGGGAAGTACGAAATAACATGGAGTCGCCACCCGGTGTGAACCGGGACAAAGATTTAAGGCCGCACTCACCCCTCGTAAGGGAAGACCTCAAACCGTTGGGTTCGGAATGGTCCCTTACTTATGTCACTTGTGATGGTATAATTTGTGCAATAAACTAACCGAATCTATTCAACATTCATGCTCAAGGGTACTTAGATCTAACATGCTTTCATCCAAATAACTCCACGCAATGTAACACAACAAGCATATTAAACCATTAAATCAACATGTATAAATCATTACCCGAACACATCATAAACTAAGAACATGCACAATGAACAACCTAAACATGCTTTAACAAATAAATAACAAACTAAATTAAACCATGCTTTAAATAATAAATAAATAACCTAAAGACTATAGCATGCTCAAATACAAATTTGGATGAGACGAGATACGTGTATCTTAAGTGGTACGTGGCATTGTATCCCGAGTGCAGACCATACTACCGTCCATTCGGAATCGACTATGGAATTTATGTCCGGGTTTCCATCCGATATACCACAAAAGGGAACACATATCCCGCTCATCCAACAATCACATCATGCTTCAAACGACTCTCATGCAATTATATATCAAAATAAAAATAATAAATAAAGAAGATAAGTAAAAAGGTGCCCTCAGGTCTAACCTCTTTTGTCGTCTAAGAAAGGGCGTTACACGTCCGTTGGAAGGCATATTGATCCGATCCTTTTCTGATTTGTCTACTCAACGTTTTCCCTCGTTGTTTTGATGCTTGGGCTGCTGTTTTAAGTCCGTTTCGCTGCTGTTTCGCTGCTCCGTTTCAGGTCACTGTTTTGGTCGTTTAGTGGACTGTTTTGGGTGATTTTGAAGGCTTAGGGGGTTTCGTTTTTTAATGGTTTTTTAGGGAAACTTTATGGAGATTTTGAGGGGTTTTCTAGGTGATTTTAGGGCTGTTTTTCTGGCTAAAGTCGCAGCCAAAACTGACCAGAACAGAAGGTGAAGATGCGGCAGTTCAAGGTGCAGTGGGGGTGTTTTTGGGGACTGTTTTGGGGCTGCGAATGAGGCTGTGTTTGGAGAGTGTTTAGTGCGACTTTAGGGCTTTATTTGAGGCTTATTTTAAGGTGTTTTAGGGCTGTGAATGGTGGCTAAAATTCGGCAATGGAGGGCAGGAGTGAAAAGCTTAGGCGTGAGGGTGTTGGTGAAGGATGAAAGATGCGGCAGTGGAGGGTGCTTAGGTTTAATGATTCGGCAATGGATGCTTCAAGGAGGTTTTTGGACGTGCAAGGAGGCTTGAGAAAGTGTTTGGGACGTGCTTGGGGAAGTATGTGAGCTAGGTTTTGAATGGGGGGTGAAGACCTCTTTTTATAGGCAAAGAGAGAAGACTTTCCTAATTTGAATAGGAAAGAATCTCCTAATTGGTTCTTCATAAGGAATAGATCTCCTTATTTGGATTTGTGATTGGATTTGATTTGGTAGGGATTTGATTTGATTTCTTTTGTTTAGGTAAGGATTTGAATTGATTTAGGCATGTATTAAATGTGATTTTGGCTAAATAGGGGAGTGATGGGCGTGAATCACCTTCCTTGGGCATGGGCTTGGTTTGACTTGGGTATTTTGGGTTTTGTTTGGGTTTGGTAAGTGGTTTGTGGGGTTTTGGGCCTAAGAAGCTTTGAAACGGAAGTCCAACAAGCAACCGAAGCTCAAACAACGAGATTAAATCCATCAAAAATTCTATTTTCCAACTTTACCCTTCCAACGTCCGTTTCCCGCGGTTTTCATGACCAAAGAAGTAGTTGCCTCCATACGAGACTCATCATTGGGCTAATGTGTAAAAATGCAATGCCTACAATACCTAGTTAGCTGAAATGCTACATCTAGAAAGGAAATTAAAGGTTAAGATCAAGATTTATCCGACGCTTCTTACCACGATCATCCTCGGACCATTTTATGTTAGAGAGGATAGTGTCAATTTGTGGTTCAAAGGCTAATATTTGGTCAATTAGATCCGGGGGAGTTCTAGCAGTAAATAAGAGTTCTTTCATAGGTTTTGTCACGAACCCATTTCTCAAGGCATCATCAAGAAACACACAAAGAAAATCATAAAATCCCTCAACGTTAAATAGCCCAATCGGTTTCTGGTGTATGTTCAGGTTCGCCCAAGATAGAACAATAAAAACTTCCTCCAATGTGCCCAAGCCACCTAACAAAGCAATAAAAGCATCAGCACGGTTAATCATTTCCACCAGTCGCTCGGACATTCCCGGTACGATAAGTTCCTCTCCGTTTGATGGACCTATCAGATTCACCTCTGCCAAAGGTTTTGGGATGATTCCCAGAACTGGACTGCCACCCTCATGAACGGCTTTTCAAATGATCCCCATTAGTCCAAGATTCCCTCCGCCGTATATTAAGTGCATATTCTTTTCAGCTAAGACTCGACCCAATTCATGTGCTGCTTCTATGTATTGTGGTTTAACACCAACACTAGTACCACAAAACACACAAGTGTTCTCAATGTTAGGTTTGTTTCTAGGTCCCAAGATCAAACAAGACATGAAAACAATGTGTGAACACATCAACGGAGGTAGCGGAATACTCACATCGATCGGTTGAGACGATTTGAAGATGAATGAAGCCATTTTGCTCACTGCCAAGGGCGCCCACTGCAACCAGTCCACTGCCCTCCAAATCAGAATTTTGAGCTGAGAAACGGAGCTCCAAGCTTCGTCAAATGGATCCCGGCTCATGGGTGAACCTCCCTACCACCTTCGCAAGTCTCGTAGTGTGCTAGCACTTGCGGTTTTTGCCACAAAAACCCAACTCTTGGCTTCCCTTTGCTCACGTTTTTGGCTTCAAAAACCAGTGAAAAATGCCCCTTGGGCGTGAGCTTGAAGGAGAGAATGAGAGAGAAAAATGTTGTTAAGTTATTACAAAAGTGGTATAACATTTGTTTATATATTTTCCAAAAATAATAAATGTTTTTACCATTTAATTTGCTTTCAAAAAACAAATTAAATCAATTGTAATGACCTTGAGTGTTCCACACTCCAAAGTCAAAAGTCCATGACAAGTCCATCAAGTCACATCTACTTTAATAAAGTGACATGTTGTCATTTCACATCACTCAAACTGACAAGTGATTTGACGCTTGATGTGACTTGCGTCGCCGCACTCGAATTCGAAATACGAATGCGCTCACAATCACACTCGGGCTCGAGTTCGTTAATTCCAAATTAACGATTTTTCCGTCGCGTCGTAATTAAATGATTACGCCTAGCGAATTCACTATTCACGTCGCTAACGAATTAATTCTAAATTAATTTGTTCGCCCGAATTAAAATCTAATTTTAATTCCGCGTCGAAATCTAATTTCATTTAATACATCGAATATATTAATTTACCGATTAATTCCAAATTAATCATTATCTCTCTCTAGACGATATTTTATCCTAGATAAAATATCTCCGTAATTAATCCTAGATTAATTTTCTCTCTCTTCTATATAATCCTAGATTATTTAAGAGTGCGAGTTATGCGTCATCGGTGGATTATTGGGAAGCGACCCATGAGATCCCCGGATAAGTTGGCAGTAAATACGGTCGTCGGAGTATCCGAATCACGTACGTACCAAGTACTACGTTCTACCGATTTACGAGACAAGGTCGACTCCTAGCAAAGCACCAAGTCTACCCAATTCTCCGGACATATCCATATAGAATATACAAGGATCTTTATCAAGCGTAGTATACCAAGTATTGTGTATATCGGCCCAGTATCGGATAGTCACGTGCTAGGGCTGGGGCTGGATAAATGTCTGCCCCGTCCGAAGCACATATCGGATGTCTGGTAACTAGTCTCTATAATCAGATATGTATGACCTAGTCATAATATCCTGATGGTTGCGCAACACTTAAGAGAACTAATACCATATCCTGCGTGACATCATCTCCACTATGACTGAAGTGATACTTCCGTCTTGACATCACACCCAATACTCTACGATTCTCAATATACCCAACAGTTGGCGTACACAGAACCGGTTAGAGTCCTATACGACCTCAACTAAAGTATATTGATTGTCGTAAGCATTAGCGGTGCAAGTCTCAGGTTAAGACCAAATACACCTACCCTGATGTCGGACTCCCATAGACACATAGTCATAATACCAATGGGATTCCGAGGGGTCTATCCAGAGCGAAGCTGTTTCCCGTACCATCGGTGAAACACAACCTCCTATCGCACTTGCATAAGTATCCAATACTTAAATATATGAGAACTATGCCGTTGTGCCCTCACAACCCGCACAAGTGCAATACTAGCCTATTCCGCATTATCGATGTCCTGTCTCGATAATACTCCGGCTAGGGATATTTAATGATTAATCCTTCGAGGACTGATACTGTCTCATATCATTCTCAATCCAGGAACTAATCATATGGACCTCTCTTCATTTATATATCTATGGTGATCTAATCACAAACGATGAGAGTGCAATTTTCTTGTCACATAGTTAATTTGTACAACAACACCATGATATGTACAAATAGTGACGCTATGGGTCATATTATCCAACACTCAATTCGTCTTTTTGAAGTGGCTTCCATTTTAGGTATTTCTTTCTCACATCTGGATGCCTTCCGAAAGTGCAATGACGGGCTGAATTTATAGTACCTGAAACGGGTGAGTAGTAATAGCACTAGTATCTTCCAAAGGAAGCTTGTTAGTTAAACAACAAAATGAATCATGAAAGGTCAAAAAGTATGGATCTTGTCTACAAAAATAAAGAAAATAACGAAAGAAAAGTAAATCAAAGTAATTACTAAGGCAACAGAATTGTATACGCAATACGCCTCTCGCTTAGTATAAATTCATCAGGATGAGTCTAAAGAATCCATTCCTTACTCAGCCACCACTAATGAATTAGCTCTTATCTTTATGATTGCAAACACCATTCCTTCTGTCTTAAAATGCTCCGTTTGTGCTTTTCCGTACAAAAACAACACACAAAATTAAAAACTCTACAACCTGTATACACAAAATATGAAAATAAAAATTATAATAAATTACATGGGTTGCCTCCCTGCTAGCGCTAAATTTTTCATTTTTAGCCAGACGTGACTAAAATCTATCTGTCAATGAGGTTTCAGCGTCGTTTTGGATGTCCGATTAAAGACAATCCCATGAGCGTTGCTTTTGAAGGGTCTATTCCAACGGTAAGGTGGCAAAAAGAGTTTTGTACCATTCAATGCTTGTGCCACATTCTTAAACTTTTTCACTTCAATGGCCCCTGAAAAGAAAGAAAGAAAATCAGGAGGTCTCATATGGTGCTTGACTTTGAATGGAAGTTCCATTCTTTCAAGCTTCTGGGCAATGTCTCTAAATTGTACTCCCCAAAACAGTGATGTTTCTCTTGAATGCACTGGATTTTCAATAAGGTCGGATATTTGCTCCTCCATTTGCGCTGCTTCTTGCTCCACATTTTCTTCACAGATGTATTTTAGGTTTTCCGCATTCAATTCTTCATTTGTCATCTGTTAAATGTATGCTCCATATGTGTCAAACTAAGGATGTAAAGATGTGTCTGACATTAGGTCTTCATCCTCTGAACTGAGTGGAATGATTGGCTCAGGTAGATCTTCTTCAAACATCAGTGCAAAGTAATCTCCAAGATCTTCGTTTTGAGGATACAATGTTTCACCTCACTTTTTATTGATGCAGTTGGTACAAACAGCTTAGCTTCTTCGTCAGAGTCAGAATCTGAATAATAATAATCAAATAGAGACCTTGCTGGTTTGGTCTCCTGAACTGATATCTCTGGTTGTTTATACTGCTCAGCCTTCTCTTCTGCTAAAGGGTCATCGTGAAATGCTCGGTACTCGAAGGCTTCATCAGTGTCATCTGAAAATGGCCCTTGAGGTATGCAGCTCTAGTATTCATGTTAATTGTCTCATTTGATCTGCCAGTCTCTGAATGGATGCTGATTGACTCTAAATACTTTCAAATTGATTCTGGCATGTTTCAAGCATTGTATCCAACTTTTTGTCTTGCTTCTTGATCCAATCTTTGAGCATGTCAACCATTTGTTATTCTTCTGATGGTTCTGTTTCTTGATGAAGATCGTAGATAGATGGTGGATAAGATGAAAAATGTGGTTCAGTGAAATATGCTGGTTCCTCATACCTTGAATGATTCCAATAATTCTGCCACTCAGAAAGGTATATACATTGATCGCTCGAGTGGTTACCATCACATATCACACATCTCCCCATTTCGTTTTGATGAGAAAATGTTGTATTGCTTGGTTCTGGCATCCAGTGATAATTATTGGGTTGTACAACAGGTCTCAGAAAATCGGACTATTACTCCTAGAATTGGGGTGTATCTTCTTCTAGTAAAGCTCGTGATCTCTCAATCTCTCAATAATAATCCATGTCAATACCTGATAACAAAAGAAAGAAATAAAATTACAGATAAAAATAAAGAAAATTAGATACAAGTAAATTAATAACTCAAGAAATATATGTCCCCAACAACGACGCCAAAAACTTGATCGGTGCATTCACACGCGTAAAACGCAAGCGCACGTATCGTTAAAGTAGTATAAAAATATCGATCCCACGAGGACTTAATTCCTACTGTTGTTATTAATTATTGACACTTTTTATTTACATGTATCTAATTATAGGGAGAAGGAAATTGATTGCTTTTGGTTGGTTGAATGTGGATTTGATAATTAAAATAAAAACAGACTCAAAAGAAAATACTAGGGAAAATAAAAGAAAAGACTCAAAGATCTTGGGTTGTGACTCCTCACAATATTATTAAAAAGATGAATTGATTCTCTTGTATATGTGTAATAAATTAGTTTGCTAACCTGGAACACGATGATATGCAAAAACATCTTCCGATGGTCAAACGCAAATATCCAGTATAACCCAATTGAACCATATTTCTATGGCAACCAAATTACCTGGATTCATTAAGGTCAAGTTCCAATTATGGCTTGTTTGACAGTTATGACCCATAACGCCACTATTTGTACAGATCATGGTGTTGTTGTACAAATTAACTATGTGACAAATGAGATTGCGCTCTTATCATTTGTGATTAGATCACCGAGATGTATAAATGATAGGAGGTCCATATAATTAGTTCATGGATTGAGATGATATGAGACAGTATCAGTCCACGAAGGATTAATCATTAAATATCCCTAGTCAAAGTATTATCGAGATTGGACATCGATAAATGCGTAAAAGACTAGTATTACACTTGTGCGTGTTATTTGAGATCATAACAACATAGTTCTCATATATTTGGGTATAGGATACTCATGCAAGTGTAATAGGAGGTTGTTTTTTACCGATGGTACAGAAAACAGATTCGCTCTGGATAGACCCCCTCGGAATTCCATTGGTAGTATGACTTTGTGTCTATGGAAGTCCGAAATCAGGGTAGGTGTATTTGGTCTTAACCTGAGACTTGCACCGCTAATACTTACGACAATTAATATACTTTGGTTTTGGTCGTCCAGGGCTTTAACCGGTTTCTATGTACGCCTCTTCTGGGTATATCGAGAATCGTAGTGTATTGGGTGTGATGTCAAGACGGAAGTATCACTCCAGTCATAGTGGAGATGATGTCACGTCTGATATGGTACTGGTGCTCTTAAGTACTGCAGTCATCGGGATATTATGACTAGGTCATGTATATTCGATATAGAGACTAGTTACCAGACATCCGACATGTGATTCGTACTGGGCAGACATAGTTCCATCCCTAGGCCTAGCACGTGACAGTCCGATATTGGATCAAGATACGCGATACTACGTATACTACATCTGATATAGATCGTTTATTCCTGTAAGCATGTTTCTGGAGAATTGGGTAGGCATGGTGCTTTGCTAGAAGCCAACCTTGTCTTGTAAATCGGTAAAACGTAGTACTTGGTACGTACGTGTTTGGATAGTCCGATGACCGTATTTACTGCCAACATATCCGGGGATCTCATGGGTCGCTTCCCGAAGATTCACCGATGACGTATGACTCACACTTTAATTAATCTGGGATTAATTAGATGAGAGAGAAAATTAATCTGGGATTAATTACAGAGATATTTTATTTAGGATAAAATATCATTTAAAGAGAGAGAACGATTAATTTGGAATTAATCGGTAAATTAATATATTCGATATATTAAAGGAAATTGGATTTCGACGCGAAATTAAAATTGGATTTTAATTCGGGTGAACGAATTAATTTAGAATTAATTCGTTAGCGAGGTGAATAGTAATTATGCTTGGCATGATTATTTAATTAAATTAGATTTAATTACGACACAACGGAAAATTCGTTAATTTGGAATTAGAGAACCCGAGCCCGGGATTGTTTGCGAGCGCATTCGCATTTTGAATTCGAGTGCGGCACGTAAGTCAAATCAAGCGTCAAATCATTAGTCACAACAAGCATCAAATCAAATGTCACTTTGAGTGATGTGACAATCTGATTGAGTGATGTGAGTTGATGGTACTAGTTGGAATGGTTGTTGAGCTTTTACCATTTGACTTTTTGAAAGCCAAAAAGTGGTAAATCATTTATTTATTTTTTGAAAAATATATAAGTTTATTAGATACACTTTTTGCCAACTTAACCACATCATTCTTTCTTCCATTTTCTTCTCATCTTCTCACGCCCAAGGGGCAGTTCTCTGTCTTCAATTTTGCTCACTGCCGAGTGCTAGAAGGAGAAGAGAGTGATTTTGTTGCAAAATCACAGTGTTAGCACACTCCGGAGTTGTCCGTAGGTGATAGGAAATCCCACCCGTGAGCTTGGAATCATTTTGCAAGCTTGGAGCTTGACGAAGGACCAACAATGGCCGATTCTTGGAGGACTGTAACAGCCCACTGTCGTGAGCAGTAAAGAGAAGGTAGAAAAATTTTGTTTGTTGCCGCGTCGCTCAACCGATCGATGTGAGTATTTCGCAACTCCCTTGATGTATTAACATGTTATTTTTATGCTTGTTATTCGATCCTCAGGACCGTAGAACTCCAACAATGGTATCAGAGCGGAGTAAAAGCATGAAATATGACTTAGGGTTTAATTTGGGTAAAATGTGTTTGAGCATGATTTAATTAAATTGGATGTTTGAGTATGCTTAAAACATGTTTTAATGAGGATTGATTGGATCAATTTGATGAAATGATGTTTTGAACAAATTTACCCAAAATTTTGGCTTGGCCGAATTGAGTAGTGCCCTATATTGTCTTGGAATTTTGTTTTTTGATTCATTAGATGAGTTGGAAACGAGTGGGAATATTGATTTAATGTCGAATTGGATTTAATTGGATTGAAACCAAATCGAACATAAAATTACCTCCTTGGCCGAGACATGAAAAGCATGTGAAAATAGGTTTGATTTTTTTATCAAAATGTGTTGGACATGTGATGATGAATATGAGCATGATTAGTTGTATAAATTGATGATTTGGAAATGTTGATTTATGTGATTAATTATGTAATACACTTTAGAATTAATTAGATTATGAAATTGGACTTTTATGATTTAATTAATTGGGCTTGAATTGGATTTGGGCTTGAAATACTGTAATTGGGCTTTAATGGGCTTGGTTTTACCAAGTTGGGTTTAGGCTAAATTGGTTGGATCCAATTGGGCCCAAAACCACTTCCGTTAAGCCCAAATGCGACTAATGGACCTTTAACGTTAATTAGGCCTAATGGGCCTAAATTGGTTTCAAAGGCATATAAGGGTGATTCCTTTAAATGGGCTTTAGTCTTTGGGTTTGACCCATGTTGACCAAAAGCCCATGCCTTAAGAAATTAATTGAAAGCCCATTGGACTTTAATTGTATTAACATTGGATGTTAATCGGGCTTTGAGACCCGTAACGATTAAATTTAGACTTTAAGTCGTAAAGGTTCGTTGATAAAGTGTAGTATTTAATTTGGAATTAAATAGCAAATTAGTATTAAATACAAATTGAATTGGATTTAATTTTGTAGTTTAATTTAATTAAAGAATTCGTACTTTGAGTACTTATTCGCAAAACGAGTTTGACTCGAGCAAAATCAAATCGTTGTTTGAACATTGGATGGTCATTAATTATCATATTAATTAATTTGATTAGATTGATTGATAACATGCTTGTGTGAATACATGGTTGCGATGCATGAATAATGTATATCAGATGGATATTAGATGGGTGGGGCAATTTTAGAAATTGTTGTAATAAATTTGGAATTTATTAATTGGACTTGCGTGTCCAGCCTTATTACCTCATTATTCTTTGTATTCTTTTCTCACCTATTCCCCTCAATGTAAATGAGGTTTCTTTAGAAGTGTAGTGTAACGAGTAGAAGTAATACATGTGCTAGCGGGAGAGAGAAATGGAGAGATTTGATCTAGGATCAATGTGTATAGTATTCATCCGCATATCATTATTATTTTATTATACGCGCTTTATTATGTGTTTAGAATGCATGTTTAAGGGTGTATGATGATGAGACCTTAACAAAGATAATAAATTGGTTGCCAATTTGCACGCGAAAAACCCTCACAAAATATTAAGCGTTTTTCCTTCCATTGAGTGATTCTTACTCAAGATCCGAGATTGGCATTGGTTTGTTGGCCAAAGTCAAGACCTTTGTCCGTCGAGGATGTGTTTGAATCACGAGAGCTTTGTTCCATATTGGTGTCTTGTCCAAGTTGTGGTTTGTTGGCCAAAGTCAAAACCACTTCTTGTCCATCGACATTGATTACGAAGCTTTCCATGGTCAATGGGTCGCGCTTAACTGGGATCACTAAGTTTGTTGTGCCAAAGCCAATGCTTAGTTGATTCAGAGGAAAAGGTTAGGTAATATATTTGATATATTAGCATATATAAGATATATGTTTCGGACTTGGATGTCCACCTACAGGATCTAGGAATTGGATTGGATCCAATTGATCTTAGAGATCTACCTAGTTAATTATCATACAATTTGTTGGCCAAAGTCAAGATTGTGTGATATTTAACGGGATCCTAGCCCACTAGGAAATGCGGTTTCCCGAGTACTCGACAGAGGGTTAGAGGCTCGTCGAAAAATAGTGGGAGGCAAGTATTAGATTTGCAATATTCGTTTAATAACTTGCCATACGCGCTCAATCAAATATCATTCGTCAAATAAATTAAAATATTAGTTTGACTAATATTTAATCATTGTTCTAAAACAGTTGGACTGTATTCAAACTATTCATTTATAGTTGATTTTATAATTGGATTATAGTAATCAATATAATTGAATTTAACAAATTAAAAGTATAGTTGATTATATAGTTGGACTATAGTAATCATTATATTTAATAGTACCTGAAATCGTTGATTAAATAGTTGGACTTTTAGAATCAAGATTATAATTGAAAGATTGACATTTAAAACATAATCCTATGGAAAATGTATTTAAATGGTTTAATTTTCAAATTGGGAATAAAATTTCAGGATGGTCCTGGAAACTAATAAGTTACTTTATTTGATAAAATAATATATTAAGCCTAAGCCCGGAGTTGAAAAAAATAGTAGAGCATGATCTTTGGAAGATTCATGTGATGATAACTTAAGTGTTTAATCCATTAAGCTTGTCGTAGTAGACTCCTTAATTTCTTAATCAGAATTAAGGATTAGATCCTTAAAGTATGATAATGAAATTGATGGATCTTCATAAATCTATACTTAGATTTTAGAAGTACTAAATTGCAATAAATAACTCTTGGAGAGTTAATGACTCTTCTCAAGGAGACAAAGTCAAACTTTGCAATTAGGCAAGTGGCGAAAGGCGCACCTTACTTCGATATTCTTGAAGGCCAAGGCTTGGCCAAAAGCTTCTGGAGTGTTGAAAATGGCAAAGGCAAAATCATTATAATCTTCAGGGAAGATAAAGGACAATCCCAAAATGTCTGCCTAAATTATGGCAAACAAGATCGCGGAAGCGTGACTACCGTTTGGACAAAGCAGACATGAAGGAATTGAAGACGAGCAAGGCTCTGACTTCAAATATGTTTGTCAAAATTATGTTCACTACTAGTATTGAAATTGGATTTTTAATACTTAGTATGGTACATAAAAATTATGTACTGGTGTGCAGCATCTGCTATGACCACGATACTGACTTCAGTTGAGATTAATCTACGAATTGAAAATGGGACGAAAGTCGCTGTTTTAACCATAGATATCTAATTTTAGGAACTACCATTCGGGTGTGTACTTAAATTAGGAAACTGTTATAATGTAACTAGTTTGACTAGGAACATTATCTTTATATCAGTATTTAATCCGTTGTGGATTTACCTTTATATTCTAGAACACTAAAGTGTTTTATTATATAAAGATGATATTGAGATAAACACATTAGATGTGAATAACAATATTTATATTTTGAATATAAATAAATCTCAAACATATAATATGACAAACAAATAGCTCAAACTGATTTGATCAGTAGAAACATAATGTGGCAGTGTTGTCTGGGACACGTTTGAACAAGACTCGTATATCCACACTTTTGAAGAGTGGATACTAGGACGGATTTGATTCCATTCAAATGATGTCTATGAATCTAGTTTATTGGGCAAAGTGCCTAAAATACTTTTTACTTTGTAAAAGTGTAAATGCCACCGATCTGTTAGCCCTAGTTCATAGTGAAGCAAGTGGGCCCATGTCTAGCTAGGCTAGAGGTGGATATGAATATTTCGTTACTTTTACGGATGTGGCATCGCGTTATGGTTAAGTGTTTCTTTTGAAACACAAGTCGAAAATTTTTAGAGTTTTCGACACGAAATAGAAAGACAGATCGGCTAAAGTATTAAACCATCACGGTAAGACCGTAATGGAAAATACTTAAGCAATAAGTTTCTCGTATACTTGAAAAAGTATAGTATTCTTTCAAATGAAAACTGCTCCAGGAACACGTCAATTTGACGGTGTGTCCGAACAGGATAAACTGAATTTTATTGGACATGATAAGGTTAATCATGAGTCGCTCTGAGCTACCATTTCCTTTAATGAATAAGCATAACAGTGCAAAACTTATTTTGAATAAGGTTCCACAATAATTTGTTTGACATAATTCATATTAGATATGAACAGCAGAGAAACCGGGTTTCTCACTCCTGATGATTTGGGTATGCTGGGCATATGTTTGGATGATACCAAACTAGAACCCAAATTTGGATAAGTGCCTAATTGTAGGTTATCCGAGGGATACCAAAGTATAGTACTTATACATCACACAAGAGAACAATTTAATTGTTGCTCGCCATGCGGTTTTCCTAAGAGGAATACCGATATGCAATGGTAAGTGGGAGGATAGTAAAACTCGATGAAAATGGGAGTAATACTGTTCAAGGCACCAAGTCCTTAATGGAACACAAACAGTTTATCAAGGATGAAACTGTACCAGTAATCTTCGAATACACAAGAACCGCGTAGGTCGGAGAGAGTCAGAAAACAACCTGGGGTATGGGTTTCTGATCTCACCTCATAAAGATGTCAATCTTATTGAGGAAGACAAACTGACTACGTTTGAGGAAGTGATATAAGGTATCGACTCCCAATTATGGCAAAGTGCCATGAGTCCGAAATGGATTCCATGTATATCAACTATGTTTGGACACTAGTTGATGTACCGCAAGGCATTGTGCCTATTGGTACTATATAAGTCTTCAAGGAAGACATACGTGGATGGCAACATACCAACATACAAAGCTAGGCTTGTAGCGGAAAGGTATCGTTATCAACATTGTGTTGATTATAATGAAATCTTATACATGTTGCCACGTTAATTTCATTTGGATAATGCTTGCTAATGCTGCATGTTTCATTTATGAAATATGGCAGCTGAACGGGAAAATCATTTTCCTGAAAAGGAAACCTTTTGGAGGATGTTTACAACATCCTGACGATTTTGTCGTATCAAAACTAGAAAACAAGGTTTGCAAGTTATTTGATCCATGTATGGATTGAAGTAAGCATTAGGTTCTTGGAATTATCGTTTTGATGTAATCATAATGGTTTATGATTCAAAATAAAAATGATTCTTGTTTATATAAGAGGGTTAGTGGGAGTGCACTGACAGTGGCTATCCTATAAATAATGAAAATACATCATTTCTTGGAAATGATATTCCCATAATAAAATAATCGGTGAAAGCTTGGCTTTCGAGAAAATTCTCCGTAGAATTCTTGGGAGAAACAACCTTTATTCTAGGAATAAAGATCTACTAGGATAGATTTAAAGTTGTTGAAACTCTCCGAGAACTCGTACATTGAAAAATATATGTGACCTGGTGTCTCATACGCTTTGAGCATATGGAGTCACAAATAGGCCAATCCAAGCGATAGTCATTAGATTGATATTAAGAACATCTGTTAGTATCTTAGAGAACTAAATATAATGTCTTAAACTATAGAGATGGAGAACTTGAAGTGACTGGGATCACTGCTGCAAGTTTCATAACCGATAAAAATGACTTTAAGTCGTAACAACGATACTATACAGTTTGAATAACGGAACAGTGAGCTGGAAATCTTCCAAGCAAGATACTGTTACCGAATAAACAACAAATGCGGGTTATTGATGTAGCTGAGGTACCAATAGAAGCCATCTGGGTCAATAATAAATCTAATTAGATTAGATATAATTTTATTAGCGGCTGAGCTAGGCGTCAGCGCAGGCTAAATAATTAATGGTCTTATCAACGATCCAGATACATACTTCGACTATTCATCTGATTTGTTCGGATCATACGTCGTGGTGATGTGATGATCGAATAAATCGTGTCAGATGATAATCATGCAAATCCGCTGCGGTTTGAGCGAATCATACATAGTTCGTGTGTAGGACACTCGAGTGACTGGCTATAGGCCAAGTGGGAGATTGTTGAACAGTTATGACCCATAGCGTCACTATTTGTACAGATCATGGTGTTGTTGTACAAATTAACTATGTGACAAAGGCGATTGCGCTCTTATCATTTGTGATTAGATCACCGAGATGTATAAATGATAGGAGGTCCATATGATTTGTTCCTAGATTGAGATGATATGAGACAGTATCAGTCCACGAAAGATTAATCATTAAATATCCCTAGTCAAAGTATTATCGAGATTTGACATCGATAAATGGGTAAAAGACTAGTATTACACTTGTTCGTATTATGTGAGATCATAACGGCATAGTTCTCATATATTTGGGTATATGATACTCATGCAAGTGTAATAGGAGGTTGTGTTTTACCGATGGTACGAAAAACAGCTTCGCTCTAGATAGACCCCTTCGGAATTCCATTGGTAGTATGACTTTGTGTCTATGGAAGTCCGAAATCAGGGTAGGTGTATTTGGTCTTAACCTGAGACTTGCACCGCTAATACTTGCGACAATCAATATACTTTGGTTTTGGTCGTCCAGGGCTTTAACCGATTTCTGGGTACGCCTCTTCTGGGTATATCGAGAATCGTAGTGTATTGGGTGTGATGTCAAGACGGAAGTATCACTCCAGTCATAGTGGAGATGATGTCACGTAGGATACGGTACTGGTACTCTTAAGTACTGCAGTCATCGAGATAATATGAATAGGTCATGTATATCCGATATAGAGACTAGTTACCAGACATCCGAAATGTGTTTCGTACGGGGTAGACACAGTTTCCAGCCCCAGGCCTAGCACGTGATAGTCCGATACTGGATCGAGATACGCGATACTACGTGAACTACCCCTGAAATAGATCTCTTATTCCTGTAAGCATGTTTCTGGATAATTGGGTAGGCACGGCGTTTTGCTAGAAGCCAACCTTGTCTTGTAAATCGGTAAAACGTAGTACTTGGTACGTACGTGTTCGGATAGTCCGATGACCGTATTTACTGCCAACATATCCGGGGATCTCATGGGTCACTTCCCGAAGATTCACCGATGACGTATGACTCGTACTTTAATTAATCTGGGATTAATTAGATGAGAGAGAAAATTAATCTGGGATTAATTAGATGAGAGAGAAAATTAATCTGGGATTAATTACGGAGATATTTTTTCTAGGATAAAATATCATTTAAAGAGAGAGAAAGATCAATTTGGAATTAATCGGTAAATTAATATATTCGATATATTAAACAAAATTGGATTTCGACACGGAATTAAAATTGGATTTTAATTCGGGTGAACGAATTAATTTAGAATTAATTCGTTAGCGACGTGAATAGTAATTATACTTGGCATGATTATTTAATTAAGTTAGATTTAATTACGACGCAACAGAAAATTCGTTAATTTGGAATTAGCGAACCCGAGCCCGGGATTGTTTGCAAGCGCATTCGTATTTTGAATTAGAGTGCGGCACGTAAGTCAAATCAAGCGTCAAATCATTAGTCACATCAAGCTTCAAATCACATGTCACTTTGAGTGATGTGACAATTTGATTGAGTGATGTGAGTTGATGGTTGTAGTTGGAATGGTTGTTGAGCTTTTACCATTTGACTTTTTAAAAGCCAAAAAGTGGTAAATCATTTATTTATTTTTTGAAAAATATATAAGTGTATTAGATACACTTTTTGCCAACTTAACCACATCATTCTCTCTTCCCTTTTCTTCTCATCTTCTCACGCCCAAGGGGCAGTTCACTGTCTTCAATTTTGCTCACTGCCGAGTGCTATTGAAGGAGAATAGAGTGATTTTGTTACAAAATCATAATGCTAGCACACTCCGGAGTCGTCCGTAGGTGATAGGGAAACCCCCCCGTGAGCTTGGAATCATTTCTCGAAGCTTGGAGCTTGACGAAGGACCAACAATGGCCGATTCTTAGAGGACTGTAACAGCCCACTGTCATTAGCAGTAAAGAGGAGGCAGAAAATTTTTGTTCATTGCCTCGTCGCTCAACCGATCGATGTGAGTATTCCGTAACTCCCTCAATGTATTCACATGTTATTTTTATGCTTGTTATTCGATCTCGGGACCGTATAACACCAACATGGCTACCCCCGCCCGATAGGTATATTCCTTTCCTGTAAGGAAATTAATTAAAGGGTTATCTATCCTCAAGGAAGATCTTGAGCTATTGAATCAAATGCTGAAACCTATAATCTATTTTCTAAGTTCATTTTAAGTTTACCACATAAATCTTATTGGTGATGAGACAACAAGAAGCATTAAGTTTAAGACTCAATAAAAAAACTAAAGAATTACCCATAAAAAGAAAATCAATTATTAAGTGTGGATATTGTGTTTCATCACTTTCTTAAAATAAAAATAAAATGTTGGGGATCCACCTTTAATATTTCTAATTTTGAAATCTCCCTAATTATAATACATAAATTATATGTGATATTACCAACCGACCATATAAGTGGTATTCTTATTAAGTTAAATTTTAATTAAGTCCAACCAGCCATAAAGGCGGTAACATTATTTATCCATAAACCAGCCATATAGGCGGTAATTATCTGTCACCTAAACACCGGCCATATAGGTAGTGTTACTTTATGTCAAATAAATAAAACCAGCCATTAAGGCGGTAATTATTTTAATTTGAATTATAAATTTCATTTTATAATTAAGGGAGATTAATCTAAATTAAAATAATAAAAGTTTCACCCTTCCCCATGGGGAATCTAATTACTAAACATAAAAGAAAAGAGAAGAAGAAGAATAACTACTATTATTACTGGAAATAAAAATGCATAAATTAAATACTGAAAATAAATACAAACAAGATGCAATCCTTAAATTCCTTACAAAAACCTAAGGAAAGCATGAGAATTACAAATGAAATGGCTTGGTATTTATATGAAAATCTAAAGGCTTCCACCGATTTCTCCACCGATTGCTCCACCAAACATTGCACCAAACATGGCACCAAACATGCAAGAATGTTTGGTGGAAGTTTGACAATTTTTTTTATTTTATTAATTTTATTTTATATTTTGAAAATGAACATAGTAGTTACACAAAATATACTGGATTGTTCATCAATTTCGGCTATGGAATATTCTGAATTCAAAATTATTTTGACTTTCAAAGTTGTAGATCTTTGAGTCTTATTCAATCTGAAACTTGAATCAGCTCAATCGGATATTGGATGAAAAAGTTATGGCCAAAATACGAAACTTGCGGAAAATTGGAATTTAGGACTGCACTTCGTGACGCGTACAGTAAATCTTCATTTTGACCTTTTTTTTCCACCGGATTTCATCATTTTAGCCACGAGTTGATTCCATTAAGTCCCAATATTATTTTTATCTGCAAAATAAACAAAAACACATAAAAATGTTCATAAAACATGAGAAACTAAACAAAATATTAGGTTAAATGATAGGGAAATAGTGATATAATTACCACTCATCAGCGTGTCAGATGGTACATCTGTCGAGCACTAGGTGTCGCAGATGATTGCTGACATCGAACAGCTAGGTTAGCTGCACATAACCTTCGAGGCCGAGACTTTAGTAGATTTGATCTTATAGTCTCTGCCCAAATGCTGGGGGGTTCATCTTGAACCAAGAGAAAACTCTTGGAAAGTTAATGGCTATGCTCAATGAGGCAGAGCCAGAGCTTCCAAAAGGGCAAGAAGCGCAAGGCGCATCTTACTTCGACTTCCTAGAAAGCCAAGGCTTGGTTAAAGGCTTCTGGGGGTGTGAAGATAAAGGGCAAATGCAAAATCATCACAGTAAGCGTGACAGCTATATAGACAAGGCATACATAAAGGAGGTGAAGGAGGGGAAGGCTCAGACTTCACATGTTTTTTTTTTTTATAAACATGTCAACTACTAGTTTTAAAATTGGATTTTGATACTAGATGTGGTACATACATATGTACTGATGTGCGGGATCTGCTAATTAGTAGGAGACTGGTTTTAGATAAGATTGGCCTGTAAGTCAGAAACGGGATGAAGTCATTGTTTTGGCTGTGGGAACCAAAGTTTTTGAACTGCCCTTTGGGCTTGTACTTAAATTAGGAAACTGTTATAATGTACCTAGTTTGACTAGAAACATTATCTCTATATCTAGTTTAATCTGTTGCGGGTATACCTTTATGTTCCAAAACACTGGGCAATTTGTTTATAAAGATGATATTGAGATATAGACACTAGATGTGAATAACAATATTTATATTTTGAATATAAATGAATCTCAAAACATATAACATGGCAAACTGAATAAATGGCTCAAACTGAATAAATCACAAGAGACTTATTTGTGGCATTGCTGTCTAGGACACATTGACAAGAGCCGTATATCCATACTTTCAAAGAGTGGATACTTGGACGAATTTATCCTAATTCAAATGATGTTTGCGAATTCTGTTTATTAGGCAAAGTGCCTAAAACACCTTTTACATGGTAAAAGTGTACGTGCCACCAAGCTGTAAGCCCTCGTTCATAGTGACGTAAGTGGGCCCATGTCTAGCTAGGCTAGATGTGTTTATAAATACTTCGTAAACTTTATGGACGTTGCATCACGTTATGGTTATGTGTATCTTATGAAACACAAGTTGGAAAATTTTGAGAAATTCAAAGAGTCTCAACAAGAAGTAGAAAAATAGACCGACAAAAGTATTAAAACATCACGGTTGGACTGTGGTGGAAAAATACTTAAGCAATAAGTTTCTCGATTACTTGAAAAAGTATGGTATTCTTTCACAGTGGACTCCTCCCGAAATACCTCAAGTGAGTGGTGTGTCCGAACAGAGAAACTGAACTTTGTTGGACATGGTAAGGTTAATAATGAGTCACACTAAGCTACCAATTTCCTTCACGGGATACACATTGAACAATACGATAATTATTTTGAATAAGATTCCGTCAAAGTCTATTGGATAGACTCCTTATGAAATATGGACAGGAAAGAAACTGAGTTTCCCATTCCTGAAGATTTGGGAATGCTAGGCATATATTTGGATGGTACCAAACTAGAACCCAAATCGGATAAGTGCCTATTTGTAATTGGTTATCCTAGGGAAACTAATTCCACAACCCACATGAGAACACGGTATTTGTTGCTCTCCATGCGGTTTTCCTAAAAGGAAATCCTAAATGCAGTGGTAAGGGCGAGGAAAGTAAAACTCGATGAAAATAGGAGCGATACTATTCTTGGCACCGAATTCCTTACGAAACACGAACAGTTCATCAAGGATGAGACTGTACCACAATCTTCAAATACATAAGAACAGCGTAAGTCGGATAGAGTTAGAAAACAACCTGAGAGGTATGAGTTTATGATCTCATCTCATGTAGATATCAATCTAATTGAGGAAGATGACTACGTATGAGGAAGCGATACAAGGTATCGACTCTGCTTTATGGCAAGATGCCATGAAGTCCGAAATGGATTCCATGTGTATCAACTAAGTTTGGATACTAGTTAATGTACCATAAGGCATTGTTTCTATTGGTACAAAATAAGTCTTCAAGGAAGACAAACATGGATGGCAACATACAAACGTACAAGTATCGATTACGAAGAAACCTTTTACCCATTGCCATGGTTAAATCCATTCGGATAATGCTTGCGATTGCTGCATATTTCGATTATGAAATATGAAAGATAGACATCAAAATTGCTTTCCTCAACTGAAACCATTTGGTGGATGTTTACAACATCCTGACGGTTTTATCGTACCAAAACATGCAAACAAGGTTTGCAAGTTAAATCGATCCATTTATGGATTGAAGTAAGCATTGCTTTCTTGAAACCGATATTTTGATGAGATAATGGAATATGGATTCATACAAAATGAAGATGATTCTTGTGAATATAAGAAGGTTAGTGGGAGTACACTGACAATGATAGTCCTATACGTTGATGATGTATTGCTTTACAGTAATGACATTCCCATACTTCATTCGGTGAAATCTTGGCTTTCATGAATATTTTCTGTGGAATGTTTGGGAGAGGCAACCTGATTCTCTATCCCCAGTGGGGTCACCTTTTGTAGGAACAAAGCGGGGTTTACCGTTATGCCTATGATGTTTGGAAACTATGACATTGTTGGGCTCGCAGCTCGTAGAGAGTACGGATTAGCCCACGGAGTCGCCACATAGTGTGAACTGGGAAAGGTTTAAGGCCGCATTCACCTCTCGCAAGGGAATACCTCAAACCGTTGGGTTCGGAATGGTCCCTTACTTCTGCCAGTATAATGGACGGGTTCACACAATGGTATAGCCAATTCTTAATGCAATTCATGCATAAAAGCAAATAAAAATGTAATAGCATACCCAACCAAGATAATAATCACAATGACATAGTTCTAAAAGCATATTAAATTAAGAAGTACGAGATGCGATAACAATAAACCATCAAAAGTAGGAAAAGCATCAACAAATAAATAGCAAACAAAAAAAGGAGGTTAATCACGCATATATGAGTATTTCCCGAGTGGCAAGTGGAGTTGTATCCTAAGTACAAACCGCACTACCGTCCATTCGGATTTAGCTATGGAATTTATGTATGGGTTTCCATCCGATATACCCCAAGGGATAAATACACCTCGTACCTAGGGTGTCGTAGTGACGTATCCATACCTAGAGAGCCATAAAATGTCTGAGTGCTAACCCCGTACCTAGGGTGTCGCGGTGATGCCTCCGTACCTAGAGTGCCACAAATGTCTGAGTGCTAACCCCGTACCTAGGGTGTCGCAGTGACGCCTCCGTACCTAGAGTGCCACAAATGTCTGAGTACTAACCCCGTACCTAGGGTGTTGGGGTGACGCCTCCGTACCTAGAGTGCCACAAATGTCTGAGTGCTAACCCCGTACCTAGGGTGTCGCGGTGACGCCTCCGTACCTAGAGTGCCACAAATGTCTGAGTGCTAACCCCGTACCTAGGGTGTCGCGGTGATGCCTCCGTACTTAGAGTGCCACAAATGTCTGAGTGCTAACCCCGTACCTAGGGTGTCGCGGTGACGCCTCCGTACCTAGAGTGCCACAAATGTCTGAATGCTAACCCCATTTTTGAGGCATCGCTGATATGATGATGGTCCATTTCCGAACCGTGCTCCATTTCCGGAGTGCCATTTTCGGCATGCTAAACCCCATTTCCGAGGCATCGCTGATATGATGATGGTCCATTTCCGAACCGTCACCGTGTTGTGGTCCATTCCCGATCCGATCTCCATTCTCGGAGTGCCATTCTCGGCGTGTCCATTCCCATACTATATCTCCATTCTCGGAGTGCCATTCTCGGTGTGCCATTCTCGGCGTGTCCATTCCCGGACACTATCTCCATTCTCGGAGTGCCATTTTCGGCGAGTGATGAGATAATGGTCCATTTCTGAACAGTGCTCCATTTCCGGAGTGCCATTTCCGGCATGCTAAACCCCATTTTCGAGGCATCGCTGATATGATGATGGTCCATTTCCGAACCGTGCTCCATTTCCAGAGTGCCATTTTCGGCATGCTAAACCTCATTTCCGAGGCATCGCTGATACGATGATGGTCCATTTCCGAACCGTGCTCCATTTCCGGAGTGCCATTTTCGGCATGCTAAACCCCATTTCCGAGGCATTGCTGATATGATGATGGTCCATTTCCGAACAGTGCTCCATTTCCGGAGTGCCATTTTCGGCATGCTAAACCCCATTTCCGAGGCATCGCTGATGTGATGATGGTCCATTTCCGAACCGTGCTCCATTTCCGGAGTGTTACTGTGATGTGGTGTGATGAGGTCCATTCCCGAATCGTCACCGTGTTGTGGTCCATTCCCGATCAGATCTCCATTCCCGGAGTGCCATTCTCGGCATGCTCATTCCCGAGCTGTCCATTCCCGGACTATATCTCCATTCCCAGCATGCCATTCTCGGCAGAACTGATATGATGTAATGTGGGCCTCGCCCCCAGAATGCCATACCAGGCAAACTGGTGCTAAACCAATGTGGGCCTCGCCCCCAGAATGCCATACCCGGCAATGTTGATACTGATGCTAATGTGGGCCTCACCCCCAGAATGCCATACCCGGCAAAAACTGATCTTATGTAATGCGGGCCTCGCCCCCAGAATGCTATATCTGGCAGAACTGATCTGATGTCTTCATACTCGGAGTGCCGTACCTGGCTGATCTGATATCTTCATACCTGGAGTGTCGTACCTGGCAAAACTGATCTGATATCTCCATACCCGGAGTGCCGTACCTGGAAAAACTGATACTGATGTCTCCATACCCGGAGTGCCATACCCGGCAAAACTGATGCTGATAATGATGTGGGCCTCACCCCCAGAGTGCCATACCCGGCAAGACTGATACTGAACTAATGTTGGCCTCGCCCCCAGAGTGCCATACCCGGCAACACTGATACTGATAATGATGTGGGCCTCGCCCCCAAAGTGCCATACCCGACAAGATTGATACCGATGCTAATATAGGCCTCGCCCCAGACTGATGCTGATGTCTGATGTGGGCCTCGACCCTGGACTCATTCCTGAAACTGCTGACAAGGTGGGCCTCGATCCCAGGATCCATTCCCGGATTCATTCCGAAACTCTAGCGATGTGGGATTCATTCCCCTGGGATTTATTCCCGAAACTCTGACAACGTGGGCCTCGACCCTGGGATTCATTCCCCAAACTGCTGATAAGGTGGGCCTCGACCCTGAGTTGATACTGTTGTGGGCCTCGCCCCAAACTAATACTGATGTGGGCCTCGCCCCCAGACTGAAACTGATGTGGGCCTTGCCCCAAAACTGATACTGATTTGGGCCTCAACCCCGGGACTCATCCCCAAACGAATACTGATACGGGCCTCGACCCCAAACTGAAACTGATGTGGGCCTCGCCCCAAGCTGATGTGGGCCTCGCCCCAAACTGATACTGATATGGGCCTCAACCCCGAGACTCATCCCCAAACGAATACTGATATGGGCCTCGACCCCAAACTGAAACTAATGTGGGCCTCGCTCCCATACAGACACTGATATGGGCCTCGCCCCCAGACTGATACTGATGTGGGCCTCGCCCTAAAACTGATACTGATATGGGCCTCAACCATGGGTCTCATCCCCAAAACTATTACTCATATATTGCTGATTCTGGTTGGCTTGTCTTTGCCGTTTTCTCTTTTTCTTCTTTGAAACCTGTGAATACAAAACGAAACAAACACAAAAAGAATGCAAATACGTTACGTGTATGCATGCATGCATGAATGAATTTCCTATTTCATTGGGTTAGGTCTTCCGCCAGTTCTCCAGGTGATTGCTCGGCCTTCTCTCTAGTCTTATGACTCAATATCTTGTTACATCCTTGATTCGCGATGTGGTAGACTGGTCGCCCCCAGTCTTTGATTTAGCTTTCTGCTTTCCGCTGCTTACACTTGGTCAAGAAGAACCACATGGTGGGGCCTTCCATATCATCATACTATATTACATGCTACGAAATAGTCCCAATAGCTACACATATTATCATCCTCAAAGAATGCCCAGTAATGAAACCAGAGAACCTTTAAAACATTCGATGCAACTCGAATCCAAGTCTTTGAATAAATGATCTAAGCTAGACTCAAAGTGTGTGTGTGCAAAGGTTCTTTCACAGCTTAATCCTCAGGTAAGCTAACTCAATGATTTCGTCAAAAATCGGGATCGGTGGGTCAAACCAACCTAGATTTCTTAATTATGCCTGCAGTTGCTTTTCCGTGCTCAATGTGGTATGGTTTTCTTTCTCTTTTGTCTCTTTTTTTTCTTTTCATTTTGAACTTCATTTTTTTCTTTTTTTTTCTTTTTTTTCCAACACACCTACCCTTTAAGGTAACATTTCTCCTTATGGTGGTCCTAATACTCGCCCATGGGTAGCTTCACGCTTATCGGTTATAGGTGGTTCAATTATTTTCTTTAGAGACATTTCTTTTATTTTCAACCATACCATATATCATAACATAAGCAAATCAAGATAGACATCTAAGCAAATGGTCATTCACCGACCTACAATTTCTTCAACTAGTCACCTTGCCAACTACTCAGGTTTTCACTGCTAAGAACCTATAGTGAAGTGCTTACGAGTCTAACGTAGATCAATCACTCAAAGTATCAGATAAAAGCACATCAAGAGTTTATCGTTTCTAAGGCTTCACCTTAAAGTAATCAATTTCATCATCGGACTTATGTCTAACTATTAAGGACTAAAAACAAACAATTTTTTTTTTCTTTTGGGCCCACCATGGTCTTTCTATCCTTGCCGTAAGGTTTTCTGTTTCTCGGCTTCCTTTCCTCGATATCCATGTTTGTTAAACTCTTCTTCGACAAGTCTTATTTTTCCTAACCCAACGGATATCTATGATGGCTTTTAAGACACGAGGGTTAACATGATGCATGTATGCATGAGATGCATGGGATGTATGAGACATAATATGCATGGGGTTATCAAAAGCATAAAGGGTGGCCCCAATAGGTCATACAACTATGGTTCACATGTGGGTTTACGGGAGTGTGGACAAAAGCTCTCGTTTGACGAAGGATTACCCATAACTAGGACTCTCCACTCAAGGGTTCAAGTGACCAAGTGAGTGCACCTTTTTTATACCTTACGGTACGTGCCAACGAGTTACGGTGTGTGACTAACTGTCGAATGGATTTCCCGTTATAGATTCCCCAGAGGGAGGGTGGAGCGAGGCTCTCTTAAGTACCCAAGCCTCTTAGGCTCTTATCGCTTGGTGTCAGGAATAAACAACGAGTCCTCCAAACTAGTCTGTCACGACGAGCTACAAGTAATGATTATCTCGTTGTCTTCACAGCTTTTCCTTATAAAAAGGTAGTGAGTGAAGGAAGACATCGAACCATTACCTAGCCTTAACAATGCCTTTGATTACACCCCTTTCAACTTACTATAGAAACGATTAATTAAAGCACAAATTATACACATCACAAGACATGATTTCGGGGCCGATTCAAAATATCCCCAGTGGAGTCGCCAAACTGTAGGCAACAGAACTTGACGACGCTGTTCTAGGCTCGCGGCCTAGTTGGGAAGTACGAAATAACATGGAGTCGCCACCCGGTGTGAACCGGGACAAAGATTTAAGGCCGCACTCACCCCTCGCAAGGGAAGACCTCAAACCGTTGGGTTCGGAATGGTCCCTTACTTATGTCACTTGTGATGATATGATTTGTGCAATTAATCAACCGAGTCTACTCAATAATCATGCTCAAGGGTACTTAGATCTAACATGCTTTCATCCAAATAACTCCACGCAATATAACACAACGAGCATATTGAACCATTAAACCAAAATAAACAAATAGCTAATTAAACATAAACATAAATTAAACGAAACATCATGCATAAAGAATGAAGAAACAACGTACCTAAATAACATAATCATGCTTTGAAAGTTAAATAATGAACTAAACTAAATCATGCTTTAAACAATAAATAAATAACCTACGAACCATAACATGCTCAAATACAAATTTGGATGAGACGAGATATGTATATCTTAAGTGGTACGTGGCGTTGTATCCCGAGTGCAGACTGTACTACTGTCCATTCGAAATTGGCTACGGAAATTACGTCCGGGTTTCCATCCAATATACCACAAAAGGGAACACATATCCCGCTCATCCAACAATCACATCATGCTTCAAACGACTCTCGTGCAATAATATTTTAAAATAAATAAAATAAAACAAAAGAAGATAAGTAAGAAGGGGCCCTCAGGTCTAACCTCTTTTGTTGTCTCACGAAAGGGCGTTACACATCCGTTGGAAGGGTGAATGATCCGCAACTCTTTTGGTTCACCAACTCAACGTCTTTCCTCACGGTTTTGCCGTTTGGGCTCCTGTTTTTACTCCGTTTCACTGCTGTTTTTGTTGTATTTTCTGGTCGCTATTTTGGGGTAATTAAGGGACTGGTTTGTGCAGTTTTTGGGGACTGTTTTGTGGCTAAAATCTGGACAGTTTCAGGGGTTTATGAGGGCTGTTTTGAGGTGATTTGGAGGGCAGGTTTGTGGCTGTTTGGGCGTGATTTTGATGAGCAGTTTGTGGAGGGCTGAATGGGCGTGAGTGGGAGCAGTTTGTGAAGGATTTATGGAGTTGATTGAGGGCTGGTCAGGGACAGATTTGCGGAGTTGATTGAGGGAGATTTGCGTGAATATGGAGGGCTGTTGTGAGGGGGATTTGCGTGGATATGGAGGGTTGTCCAGTGATGGGGTTATACGCGAAGATAGACAGGTATGTTGGCTGTATGAAAGAGAGAATGAGTGCGTGGATATGGACCGTGTGAGGGGTTCTTATTGTGCTTGAATATGGCAGTGTGAAGGGCAATTACGTGAGGTGAGGTTTGCTACGTGAAGGCTAGTGTGGGCTGCTTTGAGGCTGGCTATTTGTTGTTGTGGGCTTAGCAACGTGAGTAGGGAGGCTTTATGACTAGTGGCCGAGTGTGTGCTGCGCGTGAAGAGGGAGTGAGGGGCTGAGTGGACTTGGCGTGAGGCAGATTATGCGCGGACATGTGGCTTTCGTGAAGGGGAGGCTGTGAAGGGAAATTTGTAGCGTGAGTGGAGTTTAGGCAGTGAGTGGCGTGGGCTTATGGGTAGTAGCTGATTGAATGGGCAGATGATGGCTTGAGATGAAGGCAATGCGTTGATGTGTAAAGGGGTGTGCAGGTGAGAGGGCTGCCGAATGAGTGAATGGGAGAGAATGGCCGAGAGGGATTTAAGGTTTTTGCTTTGTTCAGAGGTGTCGTGAATATGATGAATGAGCCAGCCAGCCAGGGTTTGGATGTGTGGGTTAAGGGTTCTTTTTATAGGCTAAGGGAGGGGATTTACCTTGTTGGGGAAGGAATAGGATTTGTGTATTAATTGAGGATATCTTTTAATTTAGTATATGATAAGGAAATCTTTTAATTGAGGGAATTGATTTGATTTTTTCTTTTTAGTTAAGGATATGATTTATTTAATTTAGGAAGGTGATTTAATTTAATTTAGGAATGTGTTTTATTTAAATTAGGAATTTAATTTAATTTAATTTCAAGTTCAATTTAATTGGTGAATGTGATTTAATTTAATTTAAGTTTAATTTTAATTGGTTTTAATTATTTAATTTGTGAGATGTGTTTTAAATATTTTAGTTATTTAATTTGTGAGATGTGTTTTAATGGGTTTGGTGTGTTTTAAAACAGAGGTCCAACAAGCGAACCCGAAACGAAACAAGCGAGTTAAATCTCACAAAATGCTAATTTCCAACTTTACCCTTCCAAAGTCCGTTTCCCGCGGCTTTCACAACTAAAGAGGTAGTGTCTCCATACGAGACTCATCATCGGGCTGATATGCAAAAATGCAATGCCTACACTTAGCCTGTGCTATAGCTCCGTTATTGTCACAATACAATGGAACAGGCTCTGTTGCTAATGGAACTACTCCTACTCCAATTAGGAATTTACGGATCCAAAGTGCCTCTTTTGCTGCTTCAGCTGCAGCAATATACTTTGCTTCTATTGTTGAATCGGCAACAGTCTCTTGCTTGGAAGATTTCCAGCTTACTGCTCCGTTGTTCAAACAAAATATGTACATGGATTGTGACTTGCAGTCATCTTTGTCGGTTTGGAAACTTGCATCGGTATACCCAGTTACCTTAAGTTCTCCTCCTCCATAGATTAAGAAAGCATCTTTAGTTCGTCTATGATACTTAAGGATATTCTTAACAGCCATCCAGTGACCTTCACCTGGATCAGTCTGATAGCGACTACACATGCTCAAAGCATACGAGACATCAGGTCTTGTACATATCATGGCATACATGATCGATCCGACTGCCAATGAGAACAGTATCTGACTCATGCTGTCTCTCTCATCTTGAGTTTTAGGACACATGTCCTTAGATAGAGTGACACCATGTGACACTGGCAACAGTCCCCTCTTGGACTGATCCATGTTGAATCTCTTCAACACTTTGTCAATGTACGTGATCTATGAGAGTCCAAGCAGCTTTCTGGATCTATCCCAGTAGATCTTTATTCCTAGAATAAAGGCTGTTTCTCCCAGATCCTTCATGGAAAATTTTAATGAAAGCCAAGCTTTCACCGACGTTAACATGGGAATGTCATTGCCAATAAGCAATACATCCTCAACTTAAAGGACAATGAATGTCAGTGCGCTCCCACTAACCTTCTTATATACACAAGGATCAACCTCGTTTTGAACGAAAACATATTCTTTTATGATCTCATCAAAATGTTGGTTCGAAGAATGCGATGTTTGCTTCAATCCATAAATGGATCGATTTAACTTGCAAACCTTGTTTGCATGTTTAGGCACGACAAACCCATCAGGCTGTTGCATATATACATCCTCCAAAAGGTTTCCGTTAAGGAAAGCGGTTTTGACGTCCATCTGCCATATCTCGAAATCGAAATATGCAGCAATAGCAAGCATAATCCGAATGGATTTAATCATGGCAATGGGTGAAAAATTTTCGTCGTAATCGACACCATGTCGTTGATGATACCCCTTCGCTACAAACCTAGCTTTGTACATCTGTACGTTTCCATTCATGTCGTTCTTCTTCTTGAAGACCCATTTACAAGCAATAGGCTTTACACCTTCTAGTGCATCAACCAGTGTCCAAACTTTGTTGGTGTACATGGAATCCATTTCGGACTTCATGGCTTCTTACCATAAAGTGGAATAAATATCTTGTATCGCTTCCTCATACGTAGTCGACTCGTTATCCTTAATGAGATTGATATCTACATGAGGTGAGATCAGAAACCCATACCTCTCAGATTATCTTCTGACTCTCTCCGACCACGTGGTTCTTGTGTATTCGAAGATTATGGAACAGTCTCATCCCTGAACAGTATCACTCTGATTTTCATCGATTTCTACTTTCCTCCCACTTACCACTGCATCCACGAATTCATTCTCAAGGAAAACTGCATGTAGAGTAACAAATATTTTGTTCTCTTGTGGGTGATAGAAGTAATATCCTTAGGTTTCCCTAGGATATCCTAAAAATAGGCATTTATCTTATTTGGGTTCTAGTTTGGTACCTTCCAAACGTTTGACGTATGCCCAGCAACCCCAAATCTTCAGGAATGAGAAACCTGGTTTCTTTCCTGTCTATATTTCATACAGAGTCTCTTGAACAGACTGTGATGGAACCTTATTCAAATAAGCATTGCACTGTTCAATGCATGTCCCCAAAAGGAAATAGGTATCTCTGTAGGACTCATCATCGACATCACCATGTCCAACAAAGTTCGGTTTCTCTGTTCGGACACACCGTTTAATTGCGGTGTTCCGGGAGAAGTCCACTGTGAAAGAATACCATGTTCTTTCTAGTAATCGAGAGACTCATTGCTTAAGTATTCGCCACCACAGACTGACTATAATGTCTTAATACTTTTGTCAGTCTGTTTTTCTACTTCATGTCGAAACTCTTTGAATATCTCAAAGGTTTCCGACTTGTGTCTCATAAGATACACATAACTACAACGTGATGCATCATTCATAAAAGTTACAAAGTATTCATATCCACCTTTAGCCTGGCTAGACATGGCCCACAAACATCACTATGAACAAGGGCTAACAGTTCGATTGCACGTATACCTTTACAGCTAAAAGGTGTTTTAGGCATTTTGCCTAATAAACAAGATTTGTAGACGTTATATGAATTAGGATCAAATCCGTCCAAGTATCCATTCTTTGAAAGTGTGGATATACGTGTCTTGTTAATGTGTCCCAGACGACAATGCCACATATAAGTTTCATCTTTGTTACTTAGTTTAAGCATTTTGTTTGTTACATTATATGTTTGAGATTGATTTATATTCAAAATATAAAGACCATTATTTACATTAGCAGTGAAAATTTCCATATCATTTTTATACATAAAACACCCAGTGTTTCTAAATACAAAAGTATACCCACATTAGGTTAACATAGATACAAAAATAATATTTCTAGTCAAACTAGGTACAAAATAACAGTCTGTAAGTTCAAGTACATGCCCCGAGGGCAGTTCCAAAACATAAGTTCCAACGGCCAAAATGGTGACTCGTGTCCCATTTCCAATGCGGAGGTCAATCTCTCCTGAGGCCAGTCTCCTGGTAATCCACATATCATGCACATCAGTACATATATGAGTTCCACAACCAGAATAAAAAATCCATTTTTTAAGACTAGTAGTAGACATGTTTATTTCTATAACAAACATACCTGAAGCCGGTGCCTTGCCCGCTTTCTGTTCTTTCATGTGTGTCTTGTACTCGCCGCAGTCCTACTTCCAGTGACCTCGCTTCCCGCACTGCAGAAAGACATCTTGGGATTTGTCCTTAGACTTCCCAGAAGTCTTTGACGATTTGGCTTTGCCCCTCTTTTTCTTCTTCTTCTTATTCTTTACACAGCTAGTCGCCTTAGGCCAAGCCTTTGAAGACTGAGATGTTGAAGTTAAGTGCCCCTCCCACTTCTTTCCCTTAAGGAGCTATTTTTCTACTTCGCGCAGTGTTGCCATTAACTCTCCTAGAGTATGTTCTTGGTTCATCATAATGTAGTTCATGATGAACACACTCCAGCTGTCAGGGAGAGACTGTAAGATCAAATATGTAGAAGTCTCAGCCTCAAAGACTATGCCTAGCTGTCCTAGCTGTTTAATGTCAGCAATTATCTGTGTCACATGGCGTTCAACAGATGTACCCTCTAACATGCGAGCATGAAAGAGCTTCTTCTGTAACTCATATCTCTGCGATCTAAGATTAGATCGATGAAGATCATGCTACTTCACAAACATGATATAGGGATCCAATCCCTTGTTCTGTCGGCAGAATTGTTGAGTCATAGCAGCAAGCATAATAGATTGAGCAGTCGAGTTGTCATTGCTATGAGTCTTCCAAAGCTCTAGCTCAACCAACTGATCAGATCTGGGCTTAGGCCAATGAGGTCTCTCTATAGTATTGAGCAACTTCTCGGATACCAGGACAATCTTGAGATTCATTTCCCAGTTAGAAAAGTTCGTGCCATTGAAGACATTATCACCCATGACGATATCTCTAAAAATATTCTTTCCCGTCATCTTAATTGCGATAGTCAAACTATCCAATTAACAATGTATGGGTACCGTCTAACTGTTACAAGAAAAATAGTAAAATATTAGTCCAACTAATAAGTATAATTGACGAAATAATTTGAAAACGCGTAAAGCTAAGTATTTGAACGAAATTGCAAATTCAATACTAGCCTCCCACTATTTTTCGACGAGCCTCTAACCTTCTGTCAAGTACTCGGGAAACCTAGTGTCTTGGTGGGCTAGGATCCCGTTAAATAACACACAACCTTGACTTTGGCCAAAATCTGTATGATATTTAACTAGGTAGATCTCTAAGATCAATTTGATCTCATCCAATTCCTAGATCCGGTAGGTAGACCTCCAAGTCCGAAAGATATATACAATATATATGCCGATATATCCAATATATTTTCCTAACCTTTTCCTCTGAATCAACTAAGCCTTGGCTTTGGCACAGCAAGCCTAATGATTCCAGTTAAGCGGGACCCATTGACTTTGGAAAGCTTCGTAATCGATGTCGATGGACAAGAAGTGATCTTGACTTTGGCCAACAAATCACAACTTGGACAAGATATACGATATGTAAAAAATCCTTCATGATTCAAACACATCCTTGATGGACAAAGGTCTTGACTTCGGCCAACAAACCAGTGCCAATCTTGGATCTTGATAATGAATCACTCAATGGAGGAAAAACTCTTAATATTTATTGAGGGGTTTTCCCGTAAATTGGCAACCAATTTATTATCTTCGATTAGGTCTCATCATACACTCTTAAACATGCATTCTAAAAGCATAATAAGGCACGGAAAATAAATTAATAATGATATGCGGATGGATATCTCACAAATTATTAATAGAACAAATCACTCCCTTTCCTCTTCCGACTAGCACTATTCTAACTTCAACCTAATTACATAATATAATTAAAGTAACCTCATTTGCATTGAGGGGAATTAGGTGAGAAGATAATTACAAAGAATCGAGAGATAAAGCTGGACACGCAGGTCCAATTTAATAAATTCTAAATTTACAACAATTTCCAAAATTCCCCTTTCCCTTTTAATATCCATCTGATATACATTACTCATTCAACACATCCATGTATTCACACAAAGCATGTTATTCAATCAATCTAATCCAATTAATTAATCTTTGAATAAATTGATCATCCAATGTTCAAACAATGATTTGATTTGCGCGAGTCCAACTCATTTAAGAATAAGTACTCGAAGTACGAATTCTTGAATTATATCGAACTACAATTTAAATCTAATTTAATTCGCATTCAATACTAATTCTATAATTAATTCCAAATTAAATTATTACACTTTTTAATGCGCCTTTACTACTTAGATTCCAAATCTAATCTTAGTGGGTCTCAAAGCCCAATTAACATCCAATGTCAATTTAATTAAAGTCCAATGAGCTTTCAATTAATTTCTTAAGGAATGAACTTTGGTCAATATGGGTCAAACCCAAATACCAAAGCTCAATTTAGGAATCACCCCATTTTCCAAGAAACCAATTTTGGGCCATTAGGCCCAATTAAATATTAAAAAGTTCATTTGTTATATTTGGACTTAATGGAATGGTTTAGGCCCAATTTGGATCCAATCCAATTGACCTAAACCAACATGGCCCAACCAAGCTTATTAGGCCCAAATACAACATTATAAGCCCAATTCAAAATTAAGCCCAATTAATTAAATTCTAATTTTCCAAATTTCAAAATTTAATTAATTAAAGTGTATTGCACTAATTAATTATCTAAATTAACATTTCCAAAACATCAATTTAATTAATTAATCAAGCATGTTCATCATCAATATATGTCTAACATTATTGAAACAAAATCATCTCATTTCCATGCTTACAAGGTCACATCATTTGATGGATTTTTATATCCGATTTTGATTTCAATCCGATTGAATCTCAAATCAATATATCCATGTCATTAAACTCATCCAATGATCAAAAAACAAAAAATACCATGACTTTAGGGGAATATATACATTTGGCCAAGCCATCCAATATGGGGAAAATTAATCCAATTAATTTTTCATCAATTTGATCATGCAAAACTCTAAGTTATCAACATACAAGCATACTCAAACAAACAATTTGATCAAAACATGCTCAAATCAAATTTACCCAAATTTTAGTATATAAACACTAATCAAATTTCATGCTCAAATAGGCTCTATGATACCATTGTTGGGTTTCTAAGGTGTCCCAAGACCAATTTAAGCAAGAAATCATATGAATACAAGAAGAAGTATAGCAGAAATATACTTACAACGAACAGATTTTGGATGCGTTGATAACAAAATTTTTTCCTTTGAGAAGTTCCTCCAAGCTCCTCTTTGAAGTTGAAATCCAAGCTCCAAGCTTTGATGTTGATTCCAAGCTCAATGGGAAAGGTTTCCCTATCACCTTATATGATTCCTTGATGTGCTAGCAATGGAGATTTTACAACAAAATCACCATGTTTCTTCCTCGTGAATCTCGGCCAACGAAGAAAAAAATTTAGAGAATTTTCTTGCTCTTTGCCGTGAGTGAGAGAGAATGAGAGGATGAAGTTGTGTTATGTTGACTTGTGTATTTGATATTCAAAAATCAAATGATATACCAAACATTTGGTATATGTCATTCAACTTTACAAAATGTGTTTTACAAGTCATCTACACATCATCACCTACTTCACCAAATTCCATCACCAAAAAGTGATAAGAAAGACAAATGATTTGACATGTGATGTGACTTGTGGGCCCCACTTGATTCAAATTCCAAGTGGGCCCGCAACACATCCCGGGCTCGAGTTCCCTAATTCCGAATTAACGAATTTTCCGTTGAGACGTAATTAAAATAAATTTAATTAAATAATTATGCCTAGCAAAATTACTATTCACGTCGCTCGTGAATTAATTCTAAATTAATTCGTTTGCCCAAAATAAAATCCAATTTTAATTCCGTGTCGAAATCTAATTTTGTTTAATATATCAAATATATTATTTTAATGATTAATTCCAAATTAATTATTCTTTCTCTACAAATAGTATTTTATCCTAGATAAAATTTCTCCATAATTAATCCCATATTAATTATGTTCGAATCATACGTCATCGGTGAATCTTCTGGAAGCGACCCATGAGATCCCTGGATATGTTGGCAGTAAATTCGGTCATCGGACTATCCGAACAAGTACGTACCTCGTACTATATTCTAACCGATTTACGAGACATGGTTGGCTTCTAACAAAGCACCGTCAATTCTCCAGAAATTCTTAAAGGAATATATAATCTTTGTCAAGAGTAGTATACGCAGTATTGCGTATTACGATCCAGTATTGGATGTCACAAGCAACTAGTCTCTTTAATCGAATAATCATGACACTCTCATATTATCCCGATGGTTGCAACACAATAGAGTACAAGTTCTGTATCCTTGCGTGATCATCATCTCCATATGACTGAAGTGATACTTTCGTCTTAACATCGCATCCAATACACTACGATTCTCAATAAACCCAGAAAAGGCGTACACAAAACCTGTTAAAGTCCTGGATGACCAAAAACAAAGCGTATTGATTGTCGAAAGTACTAGCGATGCAAGTCTCAGGTTAAGAACAAATACACATACCCTGATGCGGATTCCCATAGGCATATAGTCATACTACCAATGGGATTTCACGGGGTCTATCCAGAGCGAAACTGTTTCTGTACCATCGGTAAACATAACCTCTTAATCATGACACTCTCATATTATCCCGATGGTTGCAACACAATAGAGTACAAGTTCTGTATCCTTGCGTGATCATCATCTCCATATGACTGAAGTGATACTTTCGTCTTAACATCGCATCCAATACACTACGATTCTCAATAAACCCAGAAAAGGCGTACACAGAACCTGTTAAAGTCCTGGATGACCAAAAACAAAGCGTATTGATTGTCGAAAGTACTAGCGATGCAAGTCTCAGGTTAAGAACAAATACACATACCCTGATGCGGATTCCCATAGGCATATAGTCATACTACCAATGGGATTTCGCGGGGTCTATCCAGAGCGAAACTGTTTCTGTACCATCGGTAAACATAACCTCTTATCACACTTGCATAAGAATTAAATATTTAAATATATGAGTTTTGGGTTTCTACTATAGTCCCGAGGATCATTCAAGTAAGAAATCACCTTTGTATGCCCTCTTTGGTGTGCTAGCACTAGGAAATTTTGCCACAAAGTTTCCCCTTTTCTTCTTCAATGTCTCGGCCAAGCCAAGAATTTGTGAAGGAAATAGGCCCTAGGCCGAATAGGGAGAGAAGAAGAAGAAGACCTTTTGGCCAAAACTTGTAGGAAGAGAGAGAGTGAATCAATTGTTTTTTATTTCAAAAAAAAAAAAGATATACCAAATCAAAGAAAAGGTAAAAGGCATTTAAGCCTTCCAACCACTCCCATCAATCAAAAATAGTGACAAGCATCTCATCACTCAAAGTGATGTGACTTATGTCACAAGAATGACTAATGATTTGCCGCTTGATGTGATTTGCAGGCCCACATGATTCGAAATACGATTGGGCCCGCAAATACTCCCGGGCTCAGGTTCGTCAATTCCGAATTAACGAATTTTCCGTTGCGACGTAATTAAATAATTATGCCTAGCAAAATTACTATTCACGTCGCTTACGAATTAATTCTAAATTAACTCGTTTGCCCGAATTAAAATCCAATCTTAATTCCGCGTCGAAATCTAATTTCGTTTAATATATCGAATATATTATTTTATCGATTAATTCAAAATTAATCGTTCTCTCTCTTTAAACAATATTTTATCCCAGATAAAATATCTCTGTTATTAATCCCAGATTAATTTTCTCTCTTATCAGATTAATCTCAGATTAATAATGTGCGAGTCATACGTCATCGGTGAATCTTCGGGAAGCGACCCATGAGGTCCCCGGATATGTTGGCAGTAAATCCGGTCATCAGACTATCTGAACACGTACGTACCTAGTACTAAGTTTTTACCGATTTACAAGACAAGGTTGGCTTATAGCAAAGTGCCATGCCTACCCAATTCTCCACAAATATTCTTAACGTAATATTTTAATCTATATCAGGCGTAGTATACGTAGTATTGTGTATGTCGATCCAGTATCGGATGTAACTTGCTAGGCCTAAGGCTTGGAATGTGTCTGCCCCGTACGAAGCACATGTCAGATCTCTGGTAACTATTCTCTATAATTGGATAACTATGACCTTGTCATATTATCCCGATAGCTGCAGCATATAAGAGCACCAGTTCCGTATCCTATGTGATCATCATCTCCATATGTCTAAAGTGATACTTCCATCTCGACATCACACCCAATACACTACGATTCTCAATATACCCAGAAGAGGCGTACACAAAACCGATTAAAGCCCCGGATGACAAAAACCAAAGTATATTCATTGTCGCAAGTATTAGCGGTGTAAGTCTCAGGTTAAGACCAAATACACCTAGCCTGAAGCGGACTCCTATAGACACACAGACATACTACCAATGGGATTCCGCGGGGTCTATCCAGAGCGAAGCTGTTTTCCGTACCATCGGTAAAACACAATCTCCTATCGCACTTGCATAAGTATCCAATACTTAAATATATGAGAACTATGTCGTTATTCCCTCATAACGCGCACAAGTGCAATACTAGTCTATTCCGCATTACCGATGTCCAGTCTCGATAATACTAAGACTATGGATGTTTAATGATTAAACCTTTATGGATTGATACTGTCTCATATCATCTCAATCCAGAACTAATCATAAGGACTCGTATCATTTATATATCTTGGTAATCCAATTACAAATGATAAAACAGAAATTTCCTTTGTAATATAGTTAATTTGTACAATAACACCGTGTTCTGTACAAATAGTGATGCTATGGGTCATAATTGTCCAACAATCTCCCACTTGGCCTATACCCAATCACTTAGGTGTCTTACATTTGAACTATGTACTGGTGGCTCAAACTTCTACTGAGAAACAGCTTTCGTCAGCGGATTTATAAGGTTATCATCTGATGCGATTTATTCGATCATCACATCGCCACGATGTATGATCGGACGAATCAGATGAATCCATATGAAGTACATATCGGATCGTTGATGAGACCGTTAATTCTTTAGCCTATGGTGTAGCCTAGCTCAGCTGCTAACAGAATTCTATCTCATTTAATTAGAATTATTTAGATCCAAAATGCTAATTATGTTGCGACAGTTGCAACAAAATTCCATTTTGTTGTTTATTCAGTAACAGTATCTTGCTTGGAATATTTCCAACTCACTGTTTCATTATTCAAACTATATAGTACCGTTTTACGACTTATACTCGTCTTTGTCGGTTTGGAAACTTGCGGTAGTGAACCTAGTCACTTCAAGTTCTCCTTCTCCATAGTATAAGACAGGATCCTTAGTTCATTCAATATACTAAAGGATGTTCTTAATATCAATCCAGTGACTATCACTTGGATTGGCCTGATTGTGACTTCATACGCTCAAAGTGTATGAGACACCAGATCACGTACATTTATTTCAATGTACGAGTGCTCGGAGAGCACCAATAATTTTTAGATCTATCCTAGTAGATCCTTATTCCTAGAATAAAAGTTGTCTCTCCCAAGAATTCTACGGAGAATTTCCATGAAAGCTAAGCTTTCACCGATTGTAATATGGGAATATCATTTCCAAGAAATGATATGACATCATTTTATATGACATTCACTGTCAGTTCGCTCCCACTAACCTCTTTATATACACAAGAATCATCTCTGTTTTGAGTTAAATCATACACCATTATGATTACATCAAAACATCAGTTCCAAGAACACTATGCTTGCTTCAATCCATAAATAGATCGAAATAACTTGCAAACCTTGTTTGATTATTTAGGTACGACAAAATCGTTAGGATATTGATAAACATCCTCCAAAAGGTTTCCGTTAATGAAAATGATCTTGACGTTCTACTGCCATAATTCATAAATGAAACATGCAGCATTAGCAAGCATTATCCAAATGGATTCAACAATGGCAACAGACAAAAGGATTCGTCGTAACCAACACTATATTGATGACGATACCTTTTATGTACAAGCCTAGCTATGTGCATTTATATGTTGCCATCCATGTATGTCATCCTTGAAGACCTTTATAGTACCAACGACACAATGTCTTACGGTACAACAACCAGTGTCCAAACTTGGTTGGTATACATGGAATCCATTTCGGACATTATGACACTTTGCCATAATAGGTAGTGGATACCTTGTATCACTTCCTCATACGTAGTCAGTTTTCTCAATAAGATTGACATCTTTATGAGGTGAGATCAGAAACCCATACCTCCCAGGTTGTCTTCTGACTTTCTTCGACTACGCAATTCTTGTGTATTTGAAGATTATGGTACAGTTTCATCCTTGATGAACTGTTTGTGTTCCATTATGGAATCGGTGCCTGGAACAATATTACTATGATTTTCATCGAGTCTTACTTTCCTCCCACTTACCACTGCATATAGATGTTCCTCTTAGGAATACCGCATGGTGAGCAACAATTAAATTGTTCTCTTGTGAGATGTATAAGTACTATACTTTGGTTTCCCTAGGATAACCTACAAATTAGGCACTTATCCGATTTGGGTTCTTGTTTGGTATAATCCAAATATATGCCTAGCATTCCCAAATCTTCAGGAATGAGAAAACCTAGTTTCTTACCTGTTCTTATCAAATATGAAGTCTGTCAAACAGATTTTTATGGAACCTTATTCAAAATAAGTTTTGCATTGTTTAATGCGTATCCCTTAAAGGAAAATGGTAGCTCAGAGCGACTCATGATTAACCTTATCATGTCCAATAAAATTCGGTTTCTCTGTTCGGACACACCGTCAAATTGACTTGTTCTGGGAGGAGTCCTCATTGAAAGAATACTATACTCTTTCAAGTATTCGAGAAGCTTATTGCTTAAGTATTTTCATCATGGTCCAATCGTGATGTTTTAATACTTTAGCCGATCTGTTCGTCTACTTCGAGTCGAAACTTTCTGGAAGTTTCCGATTTGTGTTTCAAAAGAAACACATAACCATAATGCGATGCCACATTCGTAAAGGTTACGAAGTATCACTATTCACCTCTAGCCTAGCTAGATATGGGCCCACTTACGTCACTATGAACAAGGGCTAACAGATCGGTGACATTCACACTTTTACCAAGTAAAAGGTATTTTAGGCACTTTGCCCAATAAACTATATTCGTAGACTTTATTTGATTTGAATCAAATCCGTCCTGGTACCCACTTTTCAAAAGTGTGGATATACGCGTCTTGTTTAATGTGTCCCAGACAACACTGCCATAAATAAGTCTTATCTGATCAAATCAGTTTGAGCTACTTGTTTGTCATGTTATATGTTTGAGATTTATTTATATTCAAAATATTAATATTGTTATTCACATCTAATGTGTTTATCTCAATATCATCTTTATAAATAAAACACTTTAGTGTTCTAGAATATAAAGGTATACCCGCAACGGGTAAAACCCTGATATAGAGATAATGTTTCTAGTCAAACTAGTTACATTATAACAGTTTCCTAATTTAAGTACACGCCCGAAGAGTAGTCCCTAAACTTAGGTATCTACGGTTAAAACAGCGACTCTCGTCCCGTTTCCGATTCGCAAAGCAATCTCATCTGAAGTCAGTATCATGCTTATCAAAAGATGCTACAAATAAGTACATATATTTATGTACCACTATTTAGTATCTAAAATCCAATTTTAATACTAGTAGTGAATGTGTTTATGACAAACATGGTTGAAGCCGGAGCCTTGCCCCTCTTCCATTCCTTAATGTCTGCCTTGTCCATACGGCAGTCACGCTTCCAGTGACCCCGTTTGCCACAGTTTTAGATAGACATCTTGGGATATGTCCTTTGTCCTCCTAGAAGATTGTGATGATTTTGCCTTTGCCATTTTCCACACCCCAGAAGCCTTCAACCAAGCCTTGGCATTTTGGGATATCGAAGTAAGATGCGCCTTGCGCTTCTTGCCATTTTGCGATTTGTACTTCTAAGATATAAGAATAGATCTATGAAGATCCTTCAATTTCAACATCATGGTTTAAAGATCTAATCCTTAATTATGACGACGAAATTAAGGAGTCATTGCGGCAAGGTTAACGGATTAAGCACTAAAGTTATCATCACATGAATATTCCAAATATCATGTTCTACTTATTTGCTCAATTCCGGGCTTAGGCCCGAGAGGTTGCTCTATCAAACAGAATAACTTCTCAGTTCCCAGGACTATCTTGAGGTTTTATTCCCAGTCTGAAATTTAAACCATTTAAATACATTTTCATCCAAGATTATGTTTTAAATGCTCAATCTTTCAGTTTTATCTTGATTCTAATAGCCCAACTATTTAATCAATGATTTGAGGTACATTTGTATATAATGATTACTAAAGTCCAACTATATAATCAACTATACTTTGATTGGTTAAATTCAATTATATTGATTATTATAATCCAAATATAAAATCAACTATTTATTGAATTAGTTTGAATACAGTCCAACTGATTAATTAAAACAACGTTTGTATATATTGACGAATAATGAAATGAGCGCGTATGGCAAGTATCTAAATGAAATTGCAAATCTAATACTTGCCTCCCACTATTTTTCGGCGAGCCTCTAACCCTCTGTTGAGTACTCGGGAAACCTAGTTTCCTAGTGGGCTAGGATCTCGTTAAATAACACACAATCTTGACTTTGGCCAACAAATTGTATGATACTTAACTAGGTAGATCTCTTTGATCAATTGGATCTAATCTAATTCCTAGATCCAGTAGGTGAAATTCCAAGTCCGAAACATATATCTTATATATGCCAATATATCCAATATATTCCCTAACTTTTTTCCTCTGAATCAATTCAGCCTTGGCTTTGGCACAACAAACTTAATGATCTCAGTTAAGCGGAACCCATTGACCATGGAAAGCTTCATAATCAATGTCGATGGACAAGAAGTGATCATGACTTTGGCCAACAAATCACAACTTGGACAAGACACCGATATGGAACAAAGCCTTCATGATTCAAACACATCCGCGACGGACAAAGGTCTTGACTTTGGCCAACAAACCAGTGCCAATCTTGGATCTTGAGTAAGAATCACTCAATGGAAGGAAAATGCTTAATATGTTTTGAGGGTTTTTTCGCGTAAATTGGCAACCAATTTATTATCTTTGTTAAGTTCTCATCATCATACACCCTTAAACACGCATTCTAAAAGCATAATAAGGTGCGTAAATAAATTTAATAATGATATGCGGATGGATAGTTAAACACATTATTCCTAGAACAAATCTCTCCATTTCCTCTCTCCCGCTAGCACAACTTCTACCCAATTACATAACACTTCTAAAGAAACCTCATTTACATTGAGGGGAATAGGTGAGAAGAGAAATACAAAAATTTAAGAGAGATAACGCTGGAAACGCAGGTCCAATTTAAATAAATTCTAAATTTATTACAATAATTTCCAAAATTGCCTTCACCCATCTAATATCCATCTGATATACATTATTCATACATCACATCCATGTATTCACACAAAGCATGTTATCAATCAATCTAATCCAATTAATTAATCTGAAATTAATGACCATCCAATGTTCAAACAACGATTTGATTTTGCGCGAGTCCAACTCGTTTTGCGAATAAGTACTCAAAGTACGAATTCACGAATTATATTAAACTACAAAATTAAATCCAATTCAATTTGTATTTAATACTAATTCTATATTTAATTCTAAATTAAATAATTACACCTTTTAATGTACCTTTACGACTTAGATTCTAAATCTAATCGTTACGGGTCTCAAAGCCCAATTAACATCCAATGTCAATTTAATTAAAGTCCAATCACTACAAGAAAAAAGGCTTTTACTGATACTAAATTAGTGTCAGTAAAGGGTTTTACTGACACTATATAAATGTGTCAGTGTTGCCGCAGCCAGGAAATCACTGACACTAGTTTCTAGTGTCAGTGATTCTTAGTGTCAGTAAACGTTAATACTGTAGTATCAAAAATTATTGACACTATGGTATTAGTAATCTCTCACACTATTTTAATGTCAGTAAATTATTGACACTATATCATCAGTATTTAGTGATACTATAGTGTCAGTAAATTTTGTTACTGCAGTATCAGTATATCGCATATATTTGATTTTTAGTGTCAGTAATTATTGTTACTATAGTATCAATATCCGTCAATATCTTTTAAAATTTAAAAATCGTATTATTTCACAATTATATTTCTTATTTTTTGTAATTAAATTAATCATAAAATATATATATATATATATATATACCAACTCAATGAAATAAAAAACTAAAAAATTACATTTATATAAAATTCGCAATATAATAGATTAATCGTATTAATCAATTCAACAGTATCACATGATGAATACAAAAACTCCATAGATAATCTTTAAATTAACATATATATATTTCAAAAACTACTCTTAAAGTCCCATCAAAATGTCATGCCCCCACCAAAATTCATGATACTTGTTGAGAAGCCTGCAACAATCCCCCAACAATATGATATCTGGCACAAAATCTGAAATTATAAACCAAATGTTAAGAATTAGATGGACTTCCAAAAAAAATCGATATCTTCATAAATAAAAACATTAAATACATCCAAATAAAAATACAAAATATAACCCTAATGTAATTTTTTGTCACATAAGCACTTATTGACAATACCATACCAACAACCTAAGAGCATGCATATAAAAAACCAAATGCCATCCATAATAACAAGTTGTATCGAATGAATGATCTCACAAGCAAATATAACACTTTATATCATACCCAGAAGTTAGTAAGGACATTCTTCCCCTGCACATCTTCAGCTCTCAATCTAATTTTTCTGTAGGCGTGCTCCTCTTCATTCTGAAGGTCACCTAGTGATATCTCAAACACTCTATGTTTGAGACCTTCTGAAGCAATCTGTTAAAAACGAATCTTATATTATATATGCATGATTACATGTTTATCTCAAGGAAACTTATAGCATGCCAAATACACCAGGCCCATAAGAGCAAATAAAAAAAGAGTTCTATCAACACATATGGCTATTTGTATAACTAATTCTACTGGTTAAGAGATACCTATCGGTTCCTACTTCCTAGAAATCTTACAAGCATTGTCTCTTCAGTTCAAACTGAATACTCCTAAGAACAGAATGAAAAACGCAACCTTAACACACTCATTATACTAATATAGAGCTTAGGCCATCCTATGAACAAACTGACAAACAAGTATTACATACTTATATGATTGAGTGCATTATTGTTTTACAGCATCAATTGGAGTTCAAAATAAGCATCACAATATATATGAAGACATCAATTGCAAGTTCAAAATAAACACCATAATATCCACTTCAATATAGTTGCAATGTTGATCATACATAAAGAAATTGCGAATTCAAAATGGGCATCATAATCTCCACTTCAATATAGTTGAAATGTTAATTATACACAAAAGCATAGACCCATATCAAAGCAACCATGCCTCATAAACCAAAAATCAGTCACAACAAATTAGTTCCTATATACAAACATCATAAGAACCCAATAGCAAATGAAATCTATAGATGATTGATAATGAGAATATAATAACAAAAACTAAACAAATGTTAACAAAAAAAATACCTTAGTACCCTGAGTACGGGTAACAAGAGTCTTGCCAACATTTCTGATGTGGAAACAAGATGGAGCCTTGATATCATACCAATCCTTTTGGCAAACGGATCAGCACTATATAGAACAATATACAACAAAATCAAAACTTTATCACAAAAACAAAAACGTATCTATGAAAAACGCAAAATGGGTATGATTTAATTAATATGAAAATAATTAATGAACGACACTCACGCCTTCTTCTTGCCTCCTTTCTTTCCCTTTGAATTCTCTTGTTCTTGCTACACAAAACCCAAAAAAAAAAAAAAATACAAAAGAATCAGCAAATGCGAGCACATTAGGGGAAGAAATAAATAATTTTAAAGATTGTGAGGTGAGCTTTACCCGACTGCCATTGTTGTGAGAGTCCAGGACTTGGTAGCAGCTGTGCTGGTAAGTTTCGTTCAGAGAAACTCGCTGCTCCAAAACCCTAAACTTAATTTATAAGTGTAGTCATGGGAGATTACTAATGGCGCGTCTGGGCTCATGAGTAGCCGTGGGATGCCCAGTAATGGCCAGAGTCGGCCCATTAAGGCCCACCTTTTGGCTTGGGCTCATTTGGACTTTTCAATTATTTTTCTTTTTTCAATTTTTTACTGACATATGGTGACTGATTAACAATTTGCATCAACTCATCAGTAGGATTATTCCCCTTAGGATCCAGATAATATATCGTAATATAGGCTGAATCTAATCGAGTATTATGTTTGATTAAATACCCATTAACGAACGAGATTCATATACTCTAGGCTAATAATCAAAACGAAATATGAAGTTTCACAGAAGAATCAGAAAATGAATTTTTAATCATGTGATAAAAAAAAATTGAAGCTATGATCATATCCAAGTACAGCGGAAATCGAAGACCCATAAAGAATAAGAACTGACCGGAACTGGGTACGAGCGATTGTGACGAAGTGAGAAGCTTTGAGACTGATCTCAGCCCATTGTTCAACGCCATGGCTTCTTCTTCTTCTTCTTCCTTTTTTTTTTTGGCTCCTTTTCGCTTTGTAGAGACGACGACGAACGATGAGTGTGTTATTTTTTCGTCTATAGGGTACGCCTGTTAGGCTAAAGCGTGCGGTATATACGTGCAATTTAGTGGGCTGCTGACTGTGAACTTTTGGCCCGGCCCAATTTCACTACTGGTTTTTCCAAAGGATAATAACAATAGAATCCCTACATTTTAGTACAATAACAAATAGTGAAACAGAATGTATTTATTTTTGTGATAATTTCTTACGAAAGATTTTGCAAGTTAATAAAATATTTGACTCCTATATATATCCATCAAAATTTTGAAATAAATAAGGCCCTGGCCCTGAATAAGTTGATTTGGTAACTACAAAGGCTGCGCGATGAAAAAAAAGGTGGGAATGAGAGGAACCCTAAATTACTAAGATTGATTTGGTAACTACGGTACAAGTTTTGACCCGACAAATACATATATATTTTTATAAACCACGGTTTAAGGAACAAAAGTCACGATTTGGCCCAGTGGTAAAGCCTTACAATAAAAAAAAAATTTATATCAATGGTTACAATTTCGAGTCCCAGCAGACTTAAGGAAATAATTTTTTTTTTAATTTTTTTACTGATACTAAGGTATCATTAATTACTGACACTAAATTTACTGATACTCTAGTGTCAGTAATATATGCGAAAAACGTCACTTCCGCGAGGTGTTGGTTCGACTCTAGACGACTACGCGTTTTTTTTTTTTTTTTTCTTACTGATACTATTGTAATAGTAATTACTGACACTAAAATCGATGATACCATAGTGTCAGTAATTATTGATATTTAAGTGAAAAATACGGAAATAGGCCCATTTACACATCGTTTCTGACACTTTTAGCCTAGTGTCACTAACCTTAGTGTCAGTAAAGGCCTTTTTTCTTGTAGTGAATGGGCTTTTAATTAATTTCTTAAAGCATGGACTTTTGGTCAATATGGGTCAAACCCAAATACCAAAGCCCATTTAAGGAATCACCCTTATTTGCCAAGAAGCCAATTTAGGCCCATTACGCCCAATTAAAATTAAAGGTCCATTAAGTCATATTTGGACTTTATGGATATGGTTTTGGGCCCAATTTGATCCAACCAATTAGCCTAAACCAAACTTGGACCAACCAAGCCCATTAAGCCCAATTACAACTTTTACAAGCCCAATTCCAAAATAAGCCAAATTAATTTAATTCCAAAATTCCAAATTTCATAATTAAATTAACCTAAAGTGTATGCCATAATTAATTAACTAAATTAACATTTCCAAAACATCAATTTACCTAATTAATCATTCTCATTATCATCAACACATGTCCAACACATTTGAATCACAAATCAATCATTTTCCATGCTACATCATTCACGGCAATTAGGGTTTTTCATGTCCGATTCCGAATTAAATCCAATTAAATCCTAAATCAACATTCCCCAAATGATTTCAACTCATCCAATGATCAAAATCAAAAAATACCATGACTTAGGGCAACTACTCATATTCGGCCAAGCCAATAGATTAGGGAAAATGTGATCTAATTCAATTTTCATCAAATTGATCATGCATAACACCATGTTATCATTATTTAAGCATATTCAAACAATCAATTTCACTCAAACATGCTCAAATCAATTTTACCCAATTTTACTCTAATTTTAATTTCCTGCTCAAAATGGCTCTGATACCATTGTTGGGTTTCTACTATAGTCCCAAGGTTCATTCAAGCAAGAAATCATGTGTGAATACAACAAAGAGGTATGGCAGAATCATCATACTTACAATGATCGGATGTGAGAAGCTTTGGAAACAAAATTTCCTTCTTGAATTCGGCCAAGCTTCAAGTTGTCCTCCATGAATGAATCTTCAAGCTCCAAGCTTTGGTTTGGATTCCATGCTCATTGCAAAGGTTCCCTATCATCTTTGTATGCCCTCTTTTGTGTGCTGGCACTAGGAAATTTTGCCACAAAGTTTCCCCTTTTCTTCTTCAATGTCTCGGCCAAGCCAATAATTTGCGAAGGAAATTGGCCCTAGGACGAATAGGGAGAGAATGAGAAGAAGGCCTCTTGGCCGAAACTTGTAGGGAGAGAGAGAGTGAATCAATTGTTTTTTATTTCAAAAAAAAAAAGATATACCAAATCCAAGAAAAGGTAAAAGGCATTTAAGCCTTCCAACCACTCCCATCAATCACAAATAGTGACAAGCATCTCATCACTCAAAGTGATGTGACTTATGTCACAAGAATGACTAATGATTTGACGCTTGATGTGACTTGTGGGCCGCACTTGATTCGAAATGCGAGTGGGCCTGCAAACACTCCCGGGCTCGGGTTCGTCAATTCCGAATTAACGAATTTTCCTTTACGACGTAATTAAATCAAATTTAATTAAATAATTATGCCTAGCAAAATTACTATTCACATCGCTTACGAATTAATTCTAAATTAACTCGTTTGCTCGAATTAAAATCTGATTTTAATTTCGCGTCGAAATCCAATTTCTTTTAATATATCGAATATATTATTTTATCGATTAATTCCAAATTAATCGTTCTCTCTCTTTAAATAATATTTTATCCCAGATAAAATATCTTCGTTATTAATCCCAGATTAATTTTCTTACTCATCAGATTAATCCCAAATTAATAATGTACGAGCCATACGTCATCGGTGAATCTTCAGGAAGCGACCCATGAGATCCCCGGATATGTTGGCAGTAAATCCGGTCGTCAGACTATCTGAACATATACGTACCTAGTACTACGTTTTTATCGATTTACAAGACAAGGTTGGCTTCTAGCAAAGCGCCATGCCTACCCAATTCTCCAGAAATATTCTTTAAGGAATATTGTAATCTATATCAGGTGTAGTATACGTAGTATTGTGTATGTTAATCCAGTATCGGATATCACTTGCTAGGCCTGAGGCTGGGAATGTGTCTGCCTCGTATGAAGCACATGTCAGATCTCTAGTAACTAGTCTCTATAATCGGATAACTATGACCTTGTCATATTATCCCGATAGCTGCATCGTATAAGAGCACTAGTTCCGTATCCTACGTGATCATCATCTCCATATGTCTGAAGTGATACTTCCATCTCGACATCACACCCAATACACTATGATTCTCAATATACCCAGAAGAGGTGTACACAGAATCAGTTAAAGCCCTGGATGACCAAAACCAAAGTATATTGATTGTCGTAAGTATTAGCGGTGTAAGTCTCAAGTTAAGACCAAATACACCTACCTTGAAGAGGACTCCCATAGACACACAGACATACTACCAATGGGATTTCGTGGGGTCTATCCAGAGCGAAGCTGTTTTCCGTACCATCGGTAAAACACAACCTCCTATCGCACTTGCATAATTATCCAATACTTAAATATATGATAACTATGCCATTATTCCCTCACAACGCGCACAAGTGCAATACTAGTCTTTTCTGCATTACCGATGTCCAGTCTCGATAATACTACAACTAGGGATGTTTAATGATTAAACCTTTATGGATTGATACTGTCTCATATCATCTCAATCCGGAACTAATCATAAGGACTTCTATCATTTATATATCTTGGTAATCCAATTACAAATGATAAAAGGGAAATTTCATTTGTCAAATAGTTAATTTGTACAATAAAACCGTGTTCTGTACAAATAGTGATGCTATGGGTCATAATTGTCCAACAATTAGAACTATGTCGTTACGCTTCCATAACACGCACAAGTACAATACTAGTCTATTCCGCATTATCGATGTCCAATCTCGATAATACTACGACTAGGGATATTTAATGATTAAACCGTTATGATTGATATTGTCTCATATCTTATCAATCCTAAACTAATCATAAAGACTTTTATCATTTATATTTCCAAGTAAATAAATTACAAAATGATAAAAGGCAATTTCCATTGTCACCTAGTTAATTTGTATAAAAACCACAATGTCTTTTACAAATAGTGACGCTATGGGTCATAATTGTCCAATATTATGTACATCGACATGGATTACGAAGCTTTTCCACTGTCAATGGGTTGTGCTTAACTGGAATCATTAAGCTTGTTGAACCAAAGCCAATGCTTACTTGATTCAGAGGAAAAGGTTAGGAAATATATTGGATATATGTTCTGGACTTTGAGGTCCATCTACCCGATCTAGGAATTGGATGTGATCCAATTGATCTTAGAGATCTACCTAGTTAAGTTTTATACAGCTTGTTGGCCAAAGTCAATGTTGTGTGTTATTTGTAATCTCGATTAATACTCGCTAATACATACCCTTTTATAATTATTATTATATCACATTATATATATATATATATTAGTTGGGCTAATATCTTTTATTTCTTTATTTGAATAGTTAGACTGTACAAGACACTACTCCATTTGTAGTTGGTTATATAGTTTGACTATATTAACCATTACATTTTGGATGTACCCGAAATCATTGATTGGATGGTTGGACTATAACAATCAAGATGACTGGAAAGATTAGTATTATGGACATAATCATGGGCGAGAATGTCTTTAACAAAGCCAATTTTCCAGATTGAGAAATGAATTCCAAGATAGTCCTAGGAGCCGAGAAGTTACTAATGTCATAGAGAGACCTCTCGGGCCTGAGCCCGGACCTGAGCAGTGAGTAGAGCATGAGTTTTAGAAGACTTATCGTGATGATAATTTTACTACTCAATCCGTTACGGTTTCTGCAATAACTCCTCAATTTCATCGTCAAAATAAAGGATTGGATCCTTATAACACGATGCTGAAATTGAAGGATTTTCACAGATCTAACCTTAGATCTCAGAAGTATGATTTGTAAAAGAAGTTCGTTCACTCACGTATGTCAGAGGGTACATCTATCGAGCACTACGTGTCGCAAATGATTTTCAATAAGATTAATATCTACGTGAGGTGATATCAGAAACTCATACCTCTCAGGTTGTTTTCTGACTATCTCCGACCTACGCGGTTCTTGTGTATTAGAAGATTGTGGTACAGTCTCATCCCTGATGGACTGTTCGTGTTCCAGTAAGGAATGGATGTCGAGAATAGTATCACTTTGATTTTCATCGAGTTATACTTTCCTCCCACTTACCATTGCATTTAGGAATTCTTTTTCAAGGAAAACCGTATGTAGAGTAACAAAAAACTTGTTCTTTTGTGGGTTATAGAAGTAATTTCTTTGGTTTCCCTATAATAAACTAAAAATAGGCACTTATCCGATTTGGGTTCTAGTTTGGTACCATCCAAACGTTTAACATATGCCCAGCATTCCCAAATCTTCAGGAATGAGAAACCCGATTTCTTTCTTGTCCATATTTCATATGGAGTCTGTTGAACAGATTTTGAAGGAACCTTATTCAAAATAAATATTGGATTGTTCAATGCATATCCCTAGAAGAAAATTGGTAGCTCAGTGCCACTCATTATAGTCTTTACCATGTCTAACAAATTTCGATTTGTCTGTTCGAACACGCCGTTTAATTGAGGTTTTCCGAGAGGAGTCCACAATGAAAGAATACCATACTCTTTCAAGTAATCGAGAAACTCATTGCTCAAGTATTCTCCACCATGGTCCGACCGTAATGTTTTAATACTTTTACCGATCTATTTTTCTACTTCGAGTCGAAACTCTTTGAATTTCTCAAAGGTTTCCGAATTGTGTCTCATAAGATACACATAACCATAACGCGATGTATCATCCGTAAAGGTTACGAAGTATTCATATCCACCTCTAGCTAACAGTTTAGTGGCACGTGCACCTTAACCGCTAAAAGGCGTTTTAGGCATTTTTCCTAATAAACAAGATTCACAGATGTCGTATGAATTTGGATCAAATCCGTCCAAGTATCCACTCTTCGAAAGTGTGGATATACGAGTCTTTTTAATGTGTCCCCGACGACAATGCCATATTTAAGTTTCATCTTTGTTACTTAATTTAAACCTTTTGTTTGTCATGTTATATATTTGTGATTGATTTATATTCAAAATATAAAGACCATTATTAACATCAGCACTACATATCTCAAAATCATTTTTATAAACAAAACACTTGGTGTTTCTGAATACAAAAGTATACCCACATTGGGTTAAACAAGATACAGATATAATATTTCTAGTCAAACTAGGTACATAATAAACGTATGATAAAGTAAGTACATGCCCCGAAGGCAGTTCCAAAATATAAGACCCAACAGCAGAAACGGCGACTCTAGTCCCATTTCCAACTCGAAGGTCGATCTCTCCTGAAGCCAGTCTCCTGCTAATCTGTAGATCCTGCACATCAGTACATATATGAGTACCACAACCAGAATCAAAAATCCAATTTTTAAAACTAGAAGTAGGCATGTTTATTTCTATAACAAACATACCTGAAGCCAGTTCCTTGCCTGTTTTCACTTCCTTCATGTGCGCCTTGTACTCACGATTCCGGTGACCTCGTTTACCACACTGCAGGCAGACATCTAGAGATTTGTCTCTTGCCTTCCCAGAAGACTTTGATGATTTGGCCTTGCCCTTTCTTTTCGTCTTCTTCTTCACACCTCTAGAAGCCTTTGGCAAAGCCTTGGTATTATGAGATGTCGAAGTGAAGTGCACTTCGCGCTTCTTGCCCTTTAAAAGCTCTTTTTCTGCTTCTTTAAGCATTGTCATCAACTCTCCAAGAGTATTTTCTTGGTTCATCATATTGTAATTCATGATGGATCCGCCCCAACTGTCAGGAAGAGACTATAAGATCAAATCTATGGAAGTCACAGCCTCGAAGACTATGCCTAGCTGTCCCAGCTGTTCGATTTCAGCAATCATCTGCGATACATGGTGCTTAACAGATGTACCCTCTAACATGCGAGAGCGAAAGAGCTTCTTCTTTAATTCGTACCTCTGCGATCTAAGGTTAGATCGGTGAAGGTCCCTTAATTTCAACATCATTTCATAGGGATCCAATCCCTTGTTTTGGCGATGAAATTGTGGGGTCATTGCAGCAAGCATGACAGATTGAGCAGTTGAGTTATCATCACTGTGAGTCTTCCAAAGCTCAAGCTTAAGCGGCTACTCAATTATGGGCTTAGGCCCGAGAGGTCTCTCTTTCGTATAGAGAATCTTCTCAGCCCTCAGGACAATCCTGAGGTTCATATCTCAGTCATGAAAGTTCACATCGTTAAAGACATTTTCGCCAATGATAATGTCTCTAACATTGATCTTTCCAACCATCTTAATTGCAATAGTCCAACTGTTAAAAATAAAATAATAAAATATTAGTCCAACAAATAAGTATATATAAAACGACGAAAATAATTTGAATGCACATATTTGACAAGTATTTAAACGAAATTGCAAATTGAATACTGGCCTCCCATTATTTTTCGACGAGCCTTTAACCCTCTGTTGAGTACTCGAGAACTCTAGTTTCCTAGTGGGCTAGGATCCCGTTAAATTACACACAACCTTGACTTTGGCCAACAAACTGTATGATACTTAACTAGGTAGATCTCTAAGATCAATTGGATCTCATCCAATTCCTAGATCTGGTAGGTGGACCTCCAAATCCGAAACATATATACAATATTTATGTCAATATATCTAATATATTTCCTAACTTTTTCCTCTGAATCAACTAAGCCTTGACTTTGGCTCAACATGCTTAATTATTCAAGTTTAAGCGGGACCCATTGACAATGGGAAAGCTTCGCAATCCATATCGATGAACAATAAGTGACCTTGAATTTGGCCAACATGTCACAACTACCCAAGACATGCGATATATAACAAAGCTTTCGTGGTTCAAACACATCCGCGATGGACATTGATCTTGACATTGGCCAATAAACCAATGCCAATCTTGGATCTTGAGAGAGAACCACTTAATGGAAGGAAATTGCTTAATATTTATTTGAGGGTTTGTCATGTAAATTGGCAACCAATTTATTATCTTTGATTAGGTCTCATCATAAATCCTTACGCATGCATTCTAAAATCATAATAAGGCGCGAAATAAATAATAATGATATACAAATGGATATTTAACAAATTGTTCCTAGAACAAATCTCTCCATTTCCTCTCTTCCGTTAGCATTATTCTAACTTCTACCCAATTACATAATACAATAAAGAAACCTTATTAACATTGAGGGGAATTGGTGAGAAGAGAAATACAAAGAGAATAGAGATAATTGGCTGGACACGGAGGTCCAATTTAATAAATTCTAAATTTATTACAATAATTTCCAAAATTGTCCTCACCCTTCTAATATCCATCTGATATAACATTATTAAAACAATACATCCATGTATTCACACAAAGCATGTTATTCAATCAATCTAATCCAATTAATTAATCTTTGAATTAATGACCATCCAATGTTCAAACAACGATTTGATTTGCTCGAGTCCAACTCGTTTAAGAATAAGTACTCAAAGTGCGTATTCTTGAATTATATCGAACTATAATTTTAAATCCAATTTAATAATTACACTTATAATTAACCTCATTATTCTAACCTCATTAACTATTATTTAATTCCAAATTAAATAATTACACTTATTTATGTGCCTTTTAGACTTAGATTATAAATCCAATCTTAATGGGTCTCAAAGGCCCAATTAGTATCCAATACTATTTAATTAAAGTCCAATGGGCTTTTAATTTATTCTTAAGGCATGGGATTTGGCCAATATGGATCAAACCCAAATGCCAAGGCCCAATTAATGAATCACGCTATTTACCAAAATATCAATTTCGGCCTATTAGGACCAAATAAATATTTAAAGGCCCAAATATTATATTTGGATTTTATGGAATGATTTTCGGCCCAATTTGGATCCAATCCAATTGTCCTAAACCAAGCCTGACCCAACCAAGCCCATTAAACCCAAATACAACAATATTAGCCTAATTCAAAATTAAAAACTAATTTTAATTAATACAAAATTCCAAATTTCATATTAATTTTAATTAAAGTGTAATAGCCATAATTAATTAGTTAAATCAATATTTTCAAAACACCAATTAAACTAATTAATCATGCTTTAATTAAACAACTTATGTCCAACACAAATTGAAGCAAAATCAAACAATAATACATGTTAAGGCTCACGGTTTTTAGGTATAAAATTTCAATCAATTTTATTTCAATCCAATTAAATCAACAATCAATTTATCTCATGCTTTAAACACATACAATGGTCTAAAATAAAAAAAACACAATGAGTTATCCATTAGACTGTATTCAGCCAAGTTTCATTTCTTGGGAAAAATGGATCCATTAATTTTTCTCAAATTTAATCATGCATAACTCTAAGTTATCATAATATAAGCATAAACAAACAATCAATTTGGAAAAATCAAGCTCCATGCAAAAATACCCAAATTAAACTATAAAAACCCTAAAACAAATCATGCTTAAAATTGGCTTTGATAACATGGTTAATGTTCCTAGTGCTGGACAGTTATGACCCATAGCATCACTATTTGTAAAAGACATTGTGGTTTTTGTACAAATTAACTATGTGACAAATGAAATAGCTATTTTATCATTTTGTAATTAAATTACTTGAATGTATATGTAACGACCGGTAGTAATTACTACTACTTATGACGATACTATTATTTACGGGACAAAGGAACGTAAAATAAATCAAGTGGTGATTCAAATACAATTATAAAAAGACTTTGGGAACGATCAGAAGATTTCTCGAGGTCCCGAGAAGAAATTGTACCGTATGCCCTTTTATACTATATATGGTATTTTGGGCATAACTTTTTCATACGAACTCGGAATTTTATGAATTTTATATCATCGGAAAGCTTAGACCAAGACCTACAACTTTCGCATTAAACATTTTTCCAAATGCGGAGCAGAACTATGTCAAAACGCAAGTCAAATTCTGAGTGAATAGTGATTTCGGACCCAAATGACAAAGACACCAAATTTCTCCATTTCTCTAGAAATTTCCACACCCTTCTTTGTATCAATTAGGTCCTCCTATAAAAAGGACAACTATTCACCTTTTACCAAATAGAAAAAAACGAAATGGAAGAGAGAAAGAGGGAAGAAAACCGTGAGAGAAAAGGGTGGGAAAAGAAGAGGAGGAGGAGGAGGAGGAGGAGGAGGAGGAGGAGGAGAAAAAGGATGAGCTTGGTAACCCTTGGAAGACTTGGAGGATAAAGAAATCCAAGAAAAGAGGTAAAACCCATTTAACCCAATTCTTGATTTGTTTGATTTTGAAGGTATTAAAGTAGATTGGAGTTAATGGCATGATAGGAGCTATATATGGTTGGCTTACAAATAGAGAAATGTGTGTTTGAATGATTTTAATTTGTTATTTCAAGTTTGTTGATTATGAAAGAATGATGGAATTGGATGATGTTGGATGATTAAAAATAAGTGAAATGGTAGGTTTAAGGTTATGTAAAATGGAGGATTTGGGTATGTCGCGCACCAAGTGTTCGATATAATGTCACACTCAAACTTATTGAAGAAAATAAATACAATTCAAATGTTATAAATGGTGCTTAAAATGGTTAAATTCTGTTAGGGGTTGTTGGATTGATGGAATTAGAAAAAAAGGCGAAATACGAAAGTTAGGTAACGGTGTTGGTTTACATTAAGTTTCGGACAGGCTATATTTGGTCGCTTCTTGCTCTAGTTTTATATGCCCGATTGATAAACCGTAAAATTCTGAGTAAACTAGACACATAGAGGAGTAACATATCCAAAAATCAGAATGTTTGGACTTAAGACGCTAATGTAGAAAAATCTCCAAAGTCAACTGATCGGCAGAAAAGTCTGCACCTTTGACCTGATGACCTAGGCCTGATTTTTGATTTTTAAAATGAGTTTAGGGTGTCCAAATGATGAGCTGTCAGCACCAAAATAAACTAGACACATAGGAGCCCGACATATAAAAAATTTAGAACCATTGGACTTAATAAGAATTTTTGACGGAATTTCAAATTGGAGTGATCAGCAGGGACTGAACTGATTCTATCCCTGCTGAACAGCTGGTAGAAATCAGTTTTTTTACGGAGTTCCGGGAATCGAAATCAGGATCTGTAAAATTTGGGGTAAAGTAGACTCATAGGGGATTCATCCATAAAAATTTCAAGTCCAAATTCCTTACCAATTGCTCCCAGTAAAATTCCAAACCTGACCCAAAAACCTGGAAAATTCTGGTTCATTTATTCATCTAAGTTCATTAAATATTTCTTTGTTCTAACAATCCCCTTATTCTTATAGATCAACGTCAGGACTCGCAACCACCGTCGACACCGTGAAAAGACGTCGTCAAGCCCAAATCAGTGAGTGGACACTTTCCCTTTTACTTGATTTTCATTTCGCATTTTCTTAAATAAGACTTACTTTTCAGCAACTAGGGCGTTAGTCAAGTTTGTTTTTATATCATATATGATTTAGCATGTTTTGAGAAGTTTTATGGAAAACAGATGTTTCAGTTTGAGTTTTATGTTTTTCAAAAAATGTTTTATGGTTTTTCGGGGCATGAGGTAAAAACTCACCCCAGTATGTAAATTGAGATACAGATGGAATTGACGGATACAGAGAGCATGTGCACATGTTGAGGACTGGGGGGACGCTCCTAGATCCTCAGCGCTCAGATGGTACATTCCTGGGCGGAGATGCGCCTTCGGGCGGAGATGCGCCTACGGGCGGAGATGCGCCTACGGGCGGAGATGCGCCTACGGGCGGAGATGCGCCTACGGGCGGAGATGCGCCTTCGGGCGGAGATGCGCCTACGGGCGGAGATGCGCCTACGGGCGGAGATGCGCCTTCGGGCGGAGATGCGCCTATGGGCGGAGATGCGCCTACGGGCGGAGATTCTGTTTTCAGAAAAAGGATTTCAATTTTTCAGTTTTCAGAAAAGAGTTTTAGAAAAGAATTTAGAAAGACGGATTTAGAATGAAGTACAAGAAAGAGTTTTCAGTTTTCGGATTTCAGATTTCAGATTTTCAAGAACACAGTTTTTAGAATTTCAGAATATAGATTTTTAACCAATAGTTTTCATAAAACGAATTTCTCGAAGCCAGAATTTTAAAGACAGTTTTCAGTAAATTTGATGAAGTTTTTAGAACAAGAGTTTTCATAAAAGATAATTGAAAATGTGATTTTAAAGTTAGAAGACCTTTACTTCAGTTTTCAGTTTTCGTTCACTCACTTAGGTCGTATGACGACCTAACCCCCCTTCAGTTTTATTTGTTTTGTAGGGTTTTCCAGGAGGACGAGCTCGGGAGGATGGATACTGATGCATTCACCAGGGTTGGAGTCCACCAGTTTAGAGTCAGAATATTATAGTCCAGTTAGAGTTGCATACATGCACTAGTGATGTGATAGTCATTACAGATAGTCCTTAAAGTGTTGTAAAGAAGTATTCATAAGCATGCATTAATAAAAGTATTTCATATTGATTTAGTTATAGTCTTCACGTATGGCATGACATTTATATAGTCCAGAGTACAGTCAGATAGTAAGAGGCTTATGGGGTTAGCACAGCTATCCCCTGCCGGTAACATCTCCCGGATCGGGGATGTTACAGTATAAATGATAAAAGTCATTATGATTATTTTCGGATTGAAATGATATGAGACAGTATCAATCCACGAAAATTTAATCATTAAATATCCCTAGTCGTAGTATTATTAAGACTAGACATCGATAATGCGGAATAGACTAGTATCTCACTTGCGCGCGTTGTGGAAGCATAACGACATAGTTCTCATATGTTTAAGTATTGGACACTAATGCAAGTGTGATAGGAGGTTGTGTTTACCGATGGTACGGAAACAGCTTTGCTCTAGATAGATCACTCAGAATCCCATTGGTAGTATGTCTATGTGTCTATAGGAATTCAAATCAGGGTATGTGCATTTGGTCTTAACCTGAGACTTGCATCGCTAATACTTACGACAATCAATACGCTTTAGTTTTGGTTGTCTGGGGGTTTAACAGGTTCTATGTACGCCTCTTCTGGGTTTATTGAGAATCATAGTGTATTGGGTGTGATGTCAAGATAGAAGTATCACTTCAGTCATATGGAGATGATGATCACGTAGCGATACAGAATTAGTACTCTATTATGTTGCAACTATCGGGATAATATGATAAGGTCATGATTATCAGATTAAAGAGACTAGTTGCTAGTAATCCGATATATGTTTAGTATGAGGCAGACACTATTCCAGCCCCAGGCCTTGCATGTGACATCCAATACTGGATCGCAATACGTAATACTACGTATACTACGCCTGAAAAAGATTATATATTCCTAAAAGAATATTTCTGGAGAACTGGGTAGGCACGACGCTTTGCTAGAAGCCAACCATGTCTTGTAAATCGGTAAAAATATGCTATCGGGTACGCACGTGTTCGGATAGTCCGACGACTGAAATTACTGCCAAGATATCCAGAGATCTCATGGGTCGCTTCCTGAAAATTCACCGATGACGTATGACTCGAACATAATTAATCAAGGATTAATTAGAAGAGAGAGAAAATTAATCTAGGATTAATTAAGGCAAGATTTTATTTGGGATAAATTCCATTAGAAGAGAGAGAACGATTAATTCAGAATTAATCGATAAAATAATATATTCGATACATTAAAAGAAATTAGGTTTCATAACGGAATTAAAATTTTATTTTAATTCGGGCGAATGAATTAATTTCGAATTAATTCACGAGCGACTTTAATAATAATTTTGTGAGGCATTATTATTTAATTAAATTTGATTTAATTAAGTTGCAATGGAAAATTCATTAATTCAGAATTAACGAACCCGAGCCCGAGATGTGTTTGCGGGCCCACTCGGATTTTGAATCAAGTTGGGCCCACATCAAGTCACATCATTAGTCACTTTTGTGATGAAAGTCACATCAACTTCTGTGATGTGAGTCAAGTTACTTTTTGGTGATGGAGGTGGTTGAGAACATTAAAGGAATTTTTGCTCTCAACACACTTAGTTGGTTTTTGAAAAAAAAAAAAATATAACATACACAAATTTAAATAAACAAAAACACTCTCCCTCTCTAACCCTCTCATTGCCGAGAATAGAAAGATACCATAGGAAGAATTTTGCTGCAATTTTCTTCCAAAGTTAGCACTTAAAGAATCATACAAAGGTGTTAGGGAAACCTTTCTCATTGATTTTGGAATTCATCCTTCAAGCTTGGATCTTCATATACAATAAAAGAAAGCTTGGAGCACATCTTAAAGTGGAATTTTTGAACTCTACATCTACATCCAACCGAGAATTGTAAGTATTTTCTGGAACTTCTTTACGTATTCACACATATTTTATGTTTGAATGATCTTGGGATTAACCTTAGAAACCCTGCAATGGTATCATGAGCCTATTTAAGCATGAAATGAAATTAGGGTTCTTAATCTTGAATTTGTGTATTTTTTTTTTATTTGAGCATGATTTAATCAAATTATTTGTTTGAGTATGCTTAGATAATGATAACTTAAGGTTGTGCATGATCAATTTTATGAAAAATTAATTGGTTTAATTTTCCCCAAATTCATAGGCTTGGCCGAATGTGAAGGACCCTTGTAGCTCATGGTGATTTGGATTTTTAGCCCATTGGATGTGTTTAAAATGAATGGATAAATCGATTTGTGATTTAATTGAATTGAAATCAAAATTGATATAAAAATCCCATGATTGCCGTGAGCCTTGGAGAGCATGTTAAGATTGATTTTGCTTCTATAATGTTGGATATGTATTGAATATATTAAGCATGATTAATGTAACATCCCTAGACTGGGAGATGTTACCGGCAGGGGATAGCAGGACTAACCTCATAAGCCTTTGACTTTCTGACTGTATTCTAATCAATTCAGATGCAATGATATGCATAGACACCTTAACTCATTTTAAAATACTTTTATGTCTCATGTCTATGTACTTTGAATACTCTTTTTTAAAACGATTGACAGATATTCAATGATAACTCATACAACACTAATGCATAAAAGAATCTTTTACTGGACACTGAATGGACTCTCATACTATATGACTCAATGCTGGTGGACTCCCACCCTAGTGAATACATCAATATCCGTCCTCCCGAGCTCGTCCTCCTGGAATTCCTGCAAAACAAATACTGGGAGTGGGGGGTTAGATCGTCGTACGATCTAAGTGAGTGGACTATAATTGAAAACTGATGTAAAAATATTTTGAACTCAAAACCATATATTCAAAATGTCTTTATATGAAATCTTTGTTTCTGAAACTTCATCTTTCTGAAATCTGTCTTTGAAACTCTTGTTTTTGAAAACTGTTTCTGAAAATCTAGTTTCTGAATATTCGTTACTAAAAAACTGAATTCTGAAAACTATGTACTGAAACTCTGAAAAACTGTATACTGAGAATATGAAAACTGAAAACTTTTTTCTGAAATCTGAATATCTATTTGAAAACCTGGAAGTATGAGGGTGTTACGTTTCGCCGTCCCCCCATACGCCTAACTGGAGCCTTGGGGCGTACCCCAGTTCATCGCATCTCCACCCGTAGGTGCATATCTCCACTCGTAGGTGCATATCTCCACTCGTAGGTGCATATCTACGCCAGTAGGTGCATCTCCGCCCAGGAATGTACCATATGAGCGCTTAGGATCTATGGGCATTACGTATCGCTGTCCCCCTAGCCCGGCTCGAGGATCTGAGAGCATCCCCTCAGTCCTCGACATGAGTACATGTCTCTGGATCCGTCAATTCCACTGTATCAAGTTACATACTGGGGTGAGTTTTTACCTAATGCCCAGGTAAACTTATAAATACTGCAAATAAATTTTTTTTAAAACTTTAAATCAAATCTCAGTAACAAGTATCTGAAAACTAAACAAGGCTAAAGCCCTAAAGCTTTTAAAATAAGTCTTGAAATAGATAATTAAGCTGGAATAAGTAAGCATAGAATCAAGTTGTAAAAAGAAAATAAATCTCCACTCACTTATTTGGGCTTGACGACGTCTTTTCTCGGCGTCGACGGTGGTTGCGAGTCCTGACGTTGATCTTAATCAACTTGCCACCTTACTCCAATTGCTTCCTAGGGATTGTATGAATCTCCCTAATCTTGCTTATGCTTGATTTTCATCACTTCTTAACTAAGGATTTTAGAAAATCCTGGAAAATTTTCTTCTTTCCCTTCTTTTCTTTTTTTTTTTTTTCATTTTTTTCATTTGGCCCTCGTTAAAATAAGGGGCTTGGTGGCTTTTATTTATTTCTTGGCTTGGATCCCCTAGGTAATTCGGAGTAGGCTGGATTGGAAGAAACAAAATGGACTTTTGGGCTTAAATGAAAATTTCTTTTTACTCCTCATTTTCGTCACAGTACAGGTCAATGGCAAAACAAATGGTTTTTGACTTAGCTCGGGTCTGAATTTGAGGAAATATTCAACACGAAGTTTGTGCTTCTATGTTTTCCCTTCGAAACAGTATATTATTCGTCAAAAGCATAGTTAAAACAAAGAAGTTATGGCTATTTTACTAACAACTGTACAAAACAGAAAGTTTAGCGGAAAAAGCGTCAAAACTTGAAAATTTATCCCGAGTCTCCAGTCGGGATTCCTAGGTCATGGAAATAATTTTTATAAAATATAACGATTATTAACTTGCTTCACACAATTATTTACTGTACTGGGCATGTTGCACATTATCGGTCTGTTACAATTAATTATGTAAATTGGTATTTTGGAAATGTTAATTTAAATAATTTATTATGGCTATACACTTTAATTAAATAAATTGTGATATTTAGAATATTAGAATTTAATTAATTAGGCTTAATTTGGAATTGGGCTAAAATTGATGTATTTGGACCTAATGGGCTTGGTTGGGCCAAGTTGGTTTTAGGACAATTGGATTGGATTCAAATTGGGCCCAAACCCTTCCATTAAGTCCAAATATAATAATGGACCTTTAAATAATTAATTGGGCCTAATGGGCCAAAATTAATTTTATGGTAAAAGGTGATTCCTTATTGGGCTTTGGTTGCCAAAGTCCATGCCTTAAGAAATTAATTGAAAGCCCATTGGACTTTAATTAATTGACATTGGATGTTAATTTGGCCTTTTAGACCCATTTACATTGGATTTAGAATCTAAATCTAAAAGGCACATTAATAAAGTTTAATCATTTAATTTAGAATTAAATGAGAATTAGTATTGAATACAAATTAAATCGGATTTAATATTATAGTTTGATATAATTCAAGAATACGCACTTTGAGTACTTATTCTTAAACGAGTTGGACTTGCGCAAATCAAATCGTTGTTTGAACATTGGATGATCACTTAATTCAAAGACTAATTAATTTAATTAGATTGATTGAATAACATGCTTTGTGTGAATGCTTGGATGTATTGTATGAATAGTGTATATTAGATGGATATTAGATAGGTAAGGGCAGTTTTGGAAATTATTGTAATAAATTTAGAATTTATTAAAATTGGACTTTCGTGTCCAGCCTTTATCTCTTGATTCTTCATAATTCTCTTCTCACCAATTCCCCTCAATGTTAATGAGGTTTCCTTATTGTATTATGTAATTGGGTAGAAGTTAGAATAGTGCTAGCCGGGGAGAGGAAATGGAGTGATTTGTTCTAGGAACAATATGTGCGATATCCATCCGCATATAATTATTATTTTATTTATCGCGCCTTATTATGTTTTCAGAATTCATGCTTAAAGGTGTATGATGAGACCTAATCAAAGATAATTAATTGGTTGCCAATTACGCGAAAAACCCTCAATAAATATTAAATGTTTTCCTTCCATTGAGTGATTCATTCTCAAGATCCAAGAATGACATTGGTATGTTGGCCAAAGTCAAGACTTTTGTCCATCGCGGATGTGTTTGAATCATGAAAGCTTTGTTCCATATCGCATGTCTTGGGCAAGTTGTGATTTATTGGCCAAAGTCAAGATCACTTCTTGTTCAACGACATGGATTACAAAGCTTTCCAAAGTCAATGGGTCCCGCTTGATTGGAATCGTTAAGCTTGTTGAGCCAAAGCCAAGGCTTAGTTGATTCAGAGGAAAAGGTTAGGAAAATTTATTGGATATATTGGCATATATATTATATATATATATGTTTCGGACTTGGAGGTCCACCTACCGGATCTAGGAATTAGATGAGATCTAATTAATCTTTGAGATCTACCTAGTTAAATATCATACAGCTTGTTGGCCAAAGTCAAGGTTGTGTGTTATTTAACGGGATCATAGCCCACTAGGAAACTAGGTTTCCCGAGTACTCAACAAATGGTTAGAGGCTCGCCGAAAAATAGTTGGAGGCCAGTATCGAATTTGCTATTTCGTTCGAATACTTGCTATTACTCGCTTTCAAATTATTTCGTCATTTTATGTATTTATTAGTTAGACTGTACCCAAATATTGTTAATTGAATAGTTTCACTATTGTAATTAAGATGACTGGAAAGCTCGGGGTTAGAGACATTATCATGGGCGAAAATGTCTTTAATGGTGCAAACTTTCCTGACTGTGATATGAACCTTAGGATTATCTAGGGGACCGAGAGAATGCTCTCTACGATAGAGAAACCTCTTGGGCCTAAGCCCGGAATTGAGCAGCCACTTGAGCTTGAACTTTGGAAGACTCATAGTGATGACAACTCAACTACTCAATTCGTCATGCTCGCTGCAATGACCCCTCAGTTTCATCGTCAAAATAAGGGATTGGATCCTTATACTATGATGATGAAGTTGAAGGACCTTCAACGATATAATCTTAGATCGCAAAAGTATGAGGTGCAGAAGAAGCTTTTTCACTCTCAAATGTCAGAGGGTATATCTGTTGAGCACTATGTGTCACAAATAATTGCTGACATCGAATAGCTGGGTTAGCTAGGCATAATATTTGAGGCTGAGACTTCTATATATTTGATCTTACTGTCTCTTCTTGACAGCTAGAGTGGGTTCATCTTGAAATAAAACATGTTGAACCAAGAAGACACTCTTACAGATTTAATGTCTATGCTGAAAGAGGCAGAAAATGAGCTTTTAAATAGCAAAAAGCATGAGGCGCACTTCGCTTCAACATCTCACTATGCCAAGGCTTGGCCGAAGGCTACTGGAGGTGTAAAGAAGGAGAAACAGAAGGGCAAGGCCAAATCATCAAAGTCTTCTGGGAAGAAAAATGATAAATCCCAAGATATCTACCTACAGTGTGGCAAACGAGGTCACTGGAAGCGTGACTGCCGTGAGAACAAGGCACATATGAAGGAAAACAAAGCGGGCAAAGCACCAGCTTCAGGTATGTTTGTTATAGAAATAAACATGCTTCTAGTTTTAAGAATTGATTTTTGATTCTTGTTGTGGTACTCATATATGTACTGATGTGCAAGATCTGCAGATTAGTAGGAGATTAGCTTCAGGGGTGATTGATCTACGCGTTGGAAATGGGACATGAGTCACCATTTTGGCCGTTGGGACTTATATTTTAGAACTGCCCTCAGGGCATGTACTAAATCTTTCAGACTGTAATTATGTACCTAGTTTAACTAGGAATATTATTTATGTATCGTGTTTAGCCCAATGTGGGTATACTTTTGTATTTAGAAACCCTAGGTGTTTTATGTATAAAAATGATATGGAGATATGCAGTGCTGATATTAATAATGGCCTTTATATTTTGAATATAAACCAATCTCAAAAATATAATGTAACAAACAAAAGGCTTAAATTAAGTAACAAATATGAAACTTATATGTGGCATTGTCGTCTGGGACACATAAACAAAATTCACATATCCACACTTTCGAAGAGTCGGTACTTGGACGGATTTGATCCAAATTCATATGACGTCTGCGAATCTTGTTTATTAGGCAAAATGCCTAATATTTTAGTGGAAAATGTGCACGTGCCACCAATCTGTTAGCCCTCGTTCATACTAACGTATGTGGGCCCATGTCTAGCCAGGCTAGAGGTGGATATGAATAATTCGTAACCTTTACGGATGACGAATCGCGTTATGGTTATGTGTATCTAATGAGACACAAGTCGAAAACCTTTGAGAAATTCAAAGAGTTTCGACACGAAGTAGAAAAAAACGACCAGTAAAAGTATTAAAAATTACGGTCGGACCATGGTGGAGAATACTTGAGCAATGAGTTTCTAGATTACTTGAAAGAGTATGGTATTCTTTCACAGTGGACTCCTCCCGGAACACCTCAATTAAAAGGTGTGTCCGAACGGAGAAATCGAACTTTGTTAGACATATTAAGGTCTATAATAAGTCACAATGAGCTACCAATTTCCTTCTAGGGATATGCATTGAACAGTGCAATACTTATTTTGAATAAGGTTCGGTCAAAGTCTGCTCAACAGACTCTATATGAAATATTGACAGGAAAGAAACCAGGTTTCTCATTCCTGAAGATTTGGGGTTGCTGGGCATATGTCAAACGTTTGGATATTACCAAACTTGAACCCAAATCGGATAAGTTCCTATTTGTAGGTTATCCTAGGGAAACCAATGGATATTACTTCTACAACCCATAAGAGTGTTGGACAATTATGACTCATAACATCACTATTTGTACAAATCATGGTGATTGTTGTACAAATTAACTATGTGACAAAGAAAATTGCTCTTTTATCATTTGTGATTAGATCACCAAGATGTATAAATGATAGAAGGTCCATATGATTAGTTCCGGATTGAGATGATATGAGACAATATCAATCCATGAAGGTTTAATCATTAAATATCCCTAGTCATAGTATTATTAAGATTGGACATCGATAATGCGGAATAGACTAGTATTGCACTTGTGCGCGTTGTTGGAGCATAACGACATAGTTCTCATATATTTGGGTATTGGATACTCATGCAAGTGTAATAGGAGGTTGTGTTTTACCAATGGTATGGAAAACAGCTTCGCTCTAGATAGACCCCGCGGAATCCCATTGGTAGTATGCCTGTGTGTCTATGGGAATTCGCTTCAGGGTAGGTGTATTTGGTCTTAACCTGAGACTTACACCGCTAATACTTACGACAATCAATATACTTTGGTTTTGGTCGTCCAGGGCTTTAACCGATTCTGTGTACGCATCTTCTAGGTATATTGAGAATCGTAGTGTATTGGGTGTGATGTCGAGATGGAAGTATCACTTCAGACATATGAAGATGAAGATCACGTAGGATACAGAACTGGTGCTCTTATATGCTGCAGCTATCGGGAAATTATGACAAGGTCATGTTTATCCGATTATAGAGACTAGTTACTAGAGATCCGATATGTGCTTCGTATGGGGAAAACACATTCCCAGCCCCAGGCCTAGCACCTGACATCCGATACTGGATCGACATACACATATACTACATATACTACGCCTAAGATAGATCATATATTCCTTTAAGAATATTTCTGGAGAATTGGGTAGGCATGGCGCTTTGCTAGAAGCCAACCTTATCTTGTAAATCGGTAAAAACGTAGTACTAGGTAAGTACATGTTCGGATAGTCCGACGATCAGATTTACTGCTAATATATCCGGAGATCTCATGGGTCGCTTCCCGAAGATTCACCGATGACGTATGACTCGCACATTATTAATCTGGGATTAATTAGATGAGAGAGAAAATTAATCTGGGATTAATTACGGAGATATTTTATCTAGGATAAAATATTATTTAAAGAGAGAGAACGATTAATTTGGAATTAATCAATAAACTAATATATTCGATATATTAAAAGAAAATGGATTTCGACGCGGAATTAAAATTAGATTTTAATTCGGGCAAACGAGTTAATTTAGAATTAATTCATTAGCGACGTGAATAGTAATTTTACTAGGCATAATTATTTAATTAAATTTGATTTAATTACGTCGTAACGGAAAACTAGTTAATTCATAATTAACGAACCCGAGCCCAGGAATGTTTGCGGGCCCACTCGCATTTCGAATCAAGTGGGGCCCACAAGTCACATCAAGTGTCAAATCACTAGTCAACTTTATCACTTTATTTGGATGAAAGTTGTTAGAAGATGCTTGAGTGTGAAACACTCAAAGTTGGTGGAATGAAAGACATTTACCATATTTTATTATTTGGTAATTGACTTTTGTATTTGGAATATGACATACACAAATCAACTAACACAATTGATTCACTATCTCCCTACATCATTCGGCCAACATGGCCTTCTTCAAACTCTCTCCATTTTCAGCTTTTGAAGCCATCTTCCTTCTCTTTTCTTGGCCTGGCCGAGAGATACAAAGAGAAACAAGGTGCTAGCATACACAAGGAGTCTTACAAGGTGATAGGGAAACCATCTCATGAGCATGGAATACAAACATAAAGCTTGGAGCTTGAAGATGTAGATGAAGTCCAATTATCACCCATGGCCGAGAGCTTCTTGAAGATATGAAGAAATTTTTGTTCTTCGATGCATCCAATCCGATCAATGTAAGTATGTTTCCGCTGTACTTCTTGATGTATTCACATGTATTTTCTTGCTTGAATGATCCTTGGGACTAATTAGAAACCCAACAATGGTATCACAAACATTTTGAGCATGAAAATAATTTAGGGTTAAAATTGGGTAAATTGAATTTGAGCATGATTTGATGAAATTGTTTGATTTAGTATGCTTGAATGATGTTTAATTGAAGTTGGATATGATCAATTTCATGAAAATTTGATTGGATGAAATTTCCCCAATATATGAGGCTTGGCCGAATGTAATGCTACCCTAATGTCATGGTGATTTTTTGATTTTGATCATTGGATGAGATGAAATCATTTGGGTAATGTTGATTTAAGTTTCAATTGGATTGAATTCGGAATCGGACAAAGTAAAACCCTAATTGCCGTGAGTGTAGAAGCATGGAAAATGATTGATTTTTGATTCAAATGTGTTGGACATGTGTTGATGATAATGAGCATGATTAATTATGTAAATTGATGTTTTGGAAATGTTAATTTAGTTAATTAATTATGGCATACACTTTAGGTTAATTTAATTACGAAATTTGGAATTTTGGAATTAAATTAATTGGGCTTAATTTGGAAATTGGGCTTGTAAAGTTGTAATTGGGCTTAATGGGCTTGGTTGGGCCAAGTTTGGTTTAGGCTAATTGTTTGGATCCAATTGGCCCCAAAACCATATCCATAAAGTCCAAATATGACTAATGGACCTTTAATATTTTAATTGTGCCTAATGGGCCTAAATTGGTTTCTTGGCAAATAAGGGTGATTCCTTAAATGGGCTTTAGTATTTGCGTTTGACACATATTGACCAAAAGTCCATGCCTTAAGAAATTAATTAAAAGCCCATTGGACTTTAATTAAATTGACATTGGATGTTAATTGGGCTTTGAGACCCATAACGATTAGATTTAAAATCTAAATCGTAAAGGTACATTAAAAGTGTAATTATTTAATTTGGAATTAAATAAATGAATTAGTATTAAATACAAGTTAAATTGGATTTAATGTTGTAGTTTAATATAATTCAAGAATTCATACTTTGAGTACTTATTCGCAAAACGAGTTTGACTCGCGCAAAATCAAATCGTTGTTTCAACATTGGATGGTCATTAATATCCTGATTAATTAATTGGATTAGATTGATTGATAACATGCTTGTGTGAATACATGGATGTGATGTATGAATAATGTATATCAGATGGATATTAGATGGGTGAGGGCAATTTTGGAAATTGTTGTAATAAATTTAGAATTTATTAAATTGGACCTGCGTGTCCAGCCTTATCTCTCATAACTCTTTGTATTTCTCTTTTCACCTATTCCCCTCAATGTAAATGAGGTTTCTTTAGAAGTGTGATGTAATTGGGTAGAAGTTTTGCTAGCGGTAGAGTTGAAAGGGAGAGATTTGTTCTAGGAACAATATGTTTTAAGTATCCATCCGCATATCATTATTATATTTATTTACACGCCTTATTATGCTTTTAGAATGCATGTTTAAGGGTGTATGATGATGAGACCTTAACAAAGATAATAAATTGGTTGACAATTTACGCGAAAAACCCTCAAAACATATTAAGCGTTTTTCCTTCCATTGAGTGATTCTTACTCAAGATCCAAGATTAGCACTGGTTTGTTGGCCAAAGTCAAGACCTTTGTCTGTCGCGGATGTGTTTGAATCATGAAGGCTTTGTTCTATATCGGTGTCTTGTCCAAGTTGTGATTTGTTGGCCAAAGTCAAGATCACTTCTTGTCCATCGACATTGATTACGAAGCTTTCCAAAGTCAATGGGTTCCGCTTAACTGGGATCATTAAGTTTGTTATGCCAAAGACAAGGCTTAATTGATTCAGAGCAAAAAGGTTAGGGAATATATTGGATATATTGGCATATATCAGATATATGTTTCGGACTTGGATGTCCACCTACTAGATCTAGGAATTGGATAGGATCCAATTGATCTTAGAGATCTACCTAGTTAAGTATCATACAATTTATTGGCCAAAGTCAAGATTGTGTGTTATTTAACGGGATCCTAGCCCACTAGGAAACTAGGTTTCCCGAGTACTCAACAGAGGGTTAGAGGCTCGCCGAAAAATAGTGGGCAGCAAGTATTAGATTTGCAATTTCGTTTAGATACTTGTCATACGCGCTCATTTCATTATTCGTCAATATATACAAACGTTGTTTTAATTTAACAATTGGACTGTATTCAAACTATTTCAATTAATAGTTGATTTTATAATTGGATTATAGTAATCAATATAATTGAATTTAACCAGTCATAGTATAGTTGATTATATAGTTGGACTATAGTAATCATCATATACAAATGTACCTCAAATCGTTGGTTAAATAGTTGGACTATTAGAATCAAGATAAAACTGAAAGATTGAGCATTTAAAACATAATCTTGGATGAAAATGTATTTAAATGGTTTAATTTTCAGATTGGGAATAAAACCTTAGGATAGTCTTGAAAACCAAGAAGTCACTTTATTTGATAAAATAACATCTTGGGCCTAAGCCCGGATTTGAGCAAATAGTAGAACATGATATTTGGAATATTAATGTGATGATAACTTTAGTGCTTAATCCATTATGCTTTCCACATAGACTACTTAATTTCTTAGTCAGAAGTAAGGATTAGATCCTTATAGATCTTGAAATTGAAGGATCTTCATAGATCTATTCTTAGATCTTAGAAGCATTGATTGCAAATGACAACTCTTGGAGAGTTAATGGCTATGCTCAAAGAGACAAAGCCAAAGTTTGTAATAGGGCAAGTAGCACAAGGCGCATCTTAATTCAACATCCCAGAAAGCCAAGGCTAGGCTGAAGACTTCTGTGTTGTAGAAAAAGGCAAAGGAAAAATCATTATAGTATTCTAGGAGGACAAAGGACATATCCCAAAATATCTGCCTAAAATGTGGCAAACGAGGTTACTGGAAGCGTAACTGCCGTATGGACAAGGCAGACATGAAGGAATAGAAGGCAGGGCAAGGCTCTGACTTCAAGAGTGTTTGTCATAAACATGTTCGTTACTAGTATTAAAATTGGATTTTAGATACTAAATAGTGGTACATAAATATATGTAATGATTTGTAGCATCTGCTGACAAGCAGGATTCTGACTTCAGATGAGATCGCTCTGCGAGTAGGAAACGGGACGACAGTCGCTGTCTTAACCATAGATACCTAAGTTTAGAACTACCCTTAGGGTGTGTGTAGACAACAGGAGCTGGGTGACGCTGTCCTAGGCTCGCGGCCTAGCTGAGAAGTATGAAATAACATGGAGTCGCCACCCGGTGTGAACCGGGACAAAGATTTAAGGCCGCACTCACTCCTCGCAGGAGAAGACCTCAAACCGTTGGGTTCGGAATGGTCTCTTACTTTATGTCACTTGTAATGTTTGTGATTTGTGTAATATTAACCAAGTCTACTTAGCATGCATGCTCAAGGGTACTTAGATCTAACATGCTTTCATCCAAATAATTCCACGCAATATAACACAACGAGCACATTGAATCATTACATTAACATGTATAAATCATTACCCAAACGCATTATAAACTAATAACGTACATAAAGGACATCCTAAATATGCTTTAACAAATAAATAATAAACTAAACTAAATCATGCTTTAAATAATAAACGAATAACCTAAAGGCTATAACATGCTCAAATACAAATTCGGATGAGACGAGATATGTGTATCTTAAGTGGTACGTGGCATTGTATCCCGAGTGCAGACCGCACTACCGTCCATTCGGAATCGGCTACGGAATTTACGTCCGGGTTTCCATCCGATATACCGCAAGCAAGATTACATATATACTCCATTCACCCGAAATCACATCACATACTAAGTCATTATTTCATGCGAACAATTTCCAAACAACATGCTAAACTAACTACTCAAGCTAAACACATTCCCTAAGTCATTATTTCATACGAATAAAATAAATTACATGCCTCTTAATTCACTAATCCATACAAATAAAACAACTTACATGCTTTCTAATTCATTAATTCATGCGAATAAAAATAACAAATTAACTACGAAAATAAATGATGATAAATAAAATAGGTGCCCTCAGGTCTTACCTTTTAGTCGCTATCCGGGAGTGCGTTCCACGGTGCCGGAAGGGTTATCATCCCACTGTTGTCAATGTCTGCTTTTCCGCTGTTTTATCCGGGTTCGCTATTTTCGCTGTTTTGTCCGTTTTCAACAGGTCCGCTGTTTCTGCCATTTTCACTGTTTTCACTGTTTTCACCCGCGGTTACAGTTTACTGTTTTATCTGTATTCTCACAGTTTCAACTCGTCGTTTTTACCGTTTCACTCGTTATTTTCACTCGTCATTTTTCTGATTTTTCTTTTTATTTTTCACTCGCTTTTCTCTCTGTTCTTCAACTCAAATTTTCATTCTCTCTCTTGGATTATTTGGCCGTTGTTTCTTGGATGACTTTTCACGTACACATGGAGGCTCAATTGTGGGTTATTATTCACGTGTGCATGGGCGTGCATGGAGGGTGCTTTGTTGATGACAGTTTGGTGAAGGTTAGTAGGTTATACGTGAGGGTCTCGGTTCTTCATGTGCATGGGCTCGGTTGATGATGATGCAGTGGGCTCTTCTCGGCAGTGTATGGAGGTACTGGTTCTCGGCAATGAAGTGAGGGGTTGGTGAGCAGTGCAGTGGCTAGTTCTCGGCGGTGAATGGTGCAGTTTGTGGAGGGTTTACGTGAAGGTCAGTTGGTCCAGGGGCTGTTGATGATCATTTGTTTATAGAGGATCAAGAGTTGGTTCACGTTGCTCCTCTCGGCAGTGGGTTGTCTTTTAAGGTTTGGTTCTTGGTTAGGGTGGCGAGCTAATGGTGTATGGTGATGTCGAGAGCTGCTGTGTGCATTAAGGGTTGATGGAAAGTGAAGGTCATGGCTGGTTCATACGTTTGAGGCTCGGCAGTGAAGGGTGTTTGCTGTGCATGAAGGTGGTGGCTTGAGGAGCTCGGCTACATGATGGTTCGATGATGATCAGCCCCTGCATGGACGGTGGTGTGCTCGGCAGGGCTAGGGTTGCGCATGGGGTGCTTCACGTGGCTCTTGGCAGTGAGGGGTTAGGGCATGAATGGTGGCTGGTGATTCACGATGAATGGGCTGTTTTAGGGTTAGGTGCGTGAGGCTTTAGTGAGGGAATGGTGTCATTTGTGGTGTGCTCGGCAGGGCTAGGGTTGATGTTTGCCGAGAGTTTGTGAGTGTGGGAAGAGAGCTTCAGGGGCCTGTATTGGCATGATCTTAGGGCGTGTTTTACTGGCAAGTGGGGACGTGGGGCTGTAGCCTAGGGTTTTTTCGTGGGGAAGAAGATGATGGAGAGGGAGCTGTCAACTGCCGTGAAAGTCCGTGGGTTCATGAAGGTGGTTACATGTGTTTTAGTAGCTATGTGAGGGTGCAGGTCTGTTGAACGTGAGGCTTGAAGGGTTGTTGAGCTGTGATGATTTTCTGAAGAATGAAGGGGCTGCCTATGGCGTGAAGGACTGATTGAGGGTTCTTGATGAGTTATTGTGGAGGGAAATGATAAGTTATGGGTTGTGCAGAATGGTCATGGAGGATATTGTTTGTTTGTTGATTGGAAATAATGAGGTGGGTGGTTCACGTGAATGTGGATGAATTATTGTTATTGAAATGGTGAAAGGTGGCAGAGGGAGTTGTAGTGAAATGGGTTTCTTTACGTGGGGTGATGGGTAGTGGTTTTCTTGCTTCGTTTGTTTGTGATTTGTAGTTTAGTGCTTGTTTTGTTTATGAAGGATTGGCTTGGCATGTGAGGGATTTGGCTTTTTGGTTTGTAGGGCACGTGAATGATGGAAGGAAAAGATGATGTGGGGTATGGTGTTTATATTAATGAAGGGTAAGTGGATGGAATTTCGTTGCATGGAAGTCGAAGGGGCACATGCATGGAAAGTTTAAGAGAGAGGATAGGCGTGAGAAAGAGCGAGGATAAGGTTTCAGGCGGAGGATGAATTTTGAAACGGAAACTTGACGAACAAACCCGAAGCAAAACAAGCGAATTAGATCCACAAAACGTCAATTCTTGACTCTTCCCTTCCGACGACCGCTTTCCGCAACTTCCGCAACTAAAAAGTAGTGCCTCAATTCGAGGCTCATCATTGGGCTGATATGCAAAAATGCAATGCCTACAGTCGCCCCCACTTTGATGGGATCTGTGCAGTGTGTGACAATGACAGTCTTATCAAAGTTCGTGCAATGCATTTTTACTTACCTGGCTCGCCAGCTGCCACCTGACTTACCTGCTGCTTCGAACTGAATTGATATGATGGCGAGGTGCCTCGACCTCTGGGCTTTGTTCCCGAACCACCAAATGTGAACTGTGATGATGATGCAGTGGGCCTTCGACCCAGGGACGCATCCCGGAACTGCAACCGACAACGGGGGCACCTCGACCCTCGAACTGATGATGTAGTGGGTACCTCGACCCTGGGCATGCATCTCGACCCGGAACTACAACCGACAACGGGGGCACCTCGACCCTGGGCACCTCGACCCAACACCGCTGACAATAGGGACCTCGCCCTCGAACTGATGATGTAGTGGGCACCTCGACCCTGGGCACCTCGACCCGGAACTATAACCGACAACGGGGGCACCTCGACCCTGAGCACCTCGACCCAACACCGCTGACAATAGGGACCTCGCCCTCGAAATGATGATGTAGTGGGCACCTCGACCCGGAACTACAACCGACAACGGGGGCACCTCGACCCAACACCGCTAACAATAGGGACCTCGCCCTCGAACTGATGATGTAGTGGGCACCTCGACCCTGGGCACCTCGACCCGGAACTACAACCGACAACGGGGGCACCTCGACCCTGGGCACTTCGACCCAACACCGCTGACAATAGGGACCTCGCCCTCGAACTGATGATGTAGTGGGCACCTCGACCCGGAACTACAACCGACAACGGGGGCACCTCGACCCTGGGCACCTCGACCCAACACCGCTGAAAATAGAGACCTCGCCCTCGAAATGATGATGTAGTGGGCACCTCGACCCTGGGCACCTCGACCCGGAACTACAACCGACAACGGGGGCACCTCGACCCTGGGCACCTCGACCCAACATCGCTGACAATAGGGACCTCGCCCTCGAAATGATGATGTAGTGGGCACCTCGACCCTGGGCACCTCGACCCGGAACTACAACCGACAACGAGGGCACCTCGACCCTGGGCACCTCGACCCAAACTGATACCGATGTGGGCCTCGCCCCCAGACTAAAACTGATGTGGGCCTCGCCTCCAAACTGATATGGGCCTCGCCCCAAACTGATACTGATGTGGGCCTCGCCCAAAACTGATACTAATGTGGGCCTCGCCCCCAGACTAAAACTGATGTGGGCCTCGCCCCCATACTGATATGGGCCTCGCCCCAAACTGAAACTGATATGGGCCTCGCCCCAAACTGATATGGGCCTCGCCCCAAACTGATACTGATGTGGGCCTCGCCCAAAACTGATATGGCCTCGCCCCAAACTGATATGGGCCTCGCCCCAAACTGATACTAATGTGGGCCTCGCCCCAAACTGATACTGATATGGGCCTCGCCCCCAAACTGATACTGATGTGGGCCTCGCCCCAAACTGATACTGATATGAGCCTCGCCCCCAGACTGATATATGGGCCTCGCCCCCAGACGGATACTGATATGGGCATCGCCCCAAACTGATACTGATATGGGCCTCGCCCAAACTAATACTGATATGGGCTTCGCCCCCAGACTAATACTGAAGTGGGCCTCACCCCAAACTGATACTGATATGAGCCTCGCCCAAACTGATACTGATATGGGCCTCGCCCAAACTGATACTGATAAAGTGGGTTACAACCCCGGGACGCATCCCCAAAACTACTGATATAATGTGGGCCTCAACCCTGAGTGCCATAGCCGGCAAAGCTGATACTGTATACTCGGAGTGTCATACCCGGTAAAACTGATGCTGTGTCTCTGTACCCGAAGTGTCGCACTCGGCAAAACTGATTCTGACTAAGATGTGGGCCTCGCCCCCAGACTGATACTGAACTGATGTGGGCCTCGCCCCCAGAATGCCATACCTGGCAGAGCTGATCTGATGTAATGTGGGCCTCGCCCCCAGAATGCCATACCCGGCAGAACTGATCTGATGCATTGTGGGCCTCGCCTCTAGAATGCCATACCCGGCTGATACTGATCATGAACTGATGTGGGCCTCGCCCTCAGGTTGAGATAGGCCTCGCCTTCAAACTGATACTGATGTGGGGCTTCGCCCCCAAGCTGATATGATATTCTACCTCACACATTACACCACCTCTCACGAGATAATCTTTGATAGATAGACATATTTTATCCTCAACGAATGCCTTCGCGTCGAAACCGAAGAACCTTCAAAGTACTCGACATACTCAAGTCCAATCATCTGAATGGGTGATCTGAGTTAGACTCTATGTGTGTGTGTGCCAAGGCTCTTTCGCAGCTTAGTCCTTAAGTAAACTAACTTGGTGATTTCGTTTCAGAGAATCGAACCAGTGGGTCTAACCAACCTGGATGTCTTAATCACATTCTGTGATTACTTCAGCATACTCAACATGATATGGTTTTCATCTCTTTTTTTTTTGTCTCTTTCTTTTCTACTTTTCCTTTTCTTTTCTTTTCTCTTTTCTCTTTTCTTCTTCTTTTTTTTTTCTTTTCTTTTTCTGACACACCTACCCTTTAAGGTAGCATTTCTCCTCATGGTGGTCCTAATACTCGCCCATGGGTAGCTTCACGCTTATTGGTTATAGGTTGTCTATTTTTTTTTCTCAGAGACACACATTTTTTTTTATTTCCAACCATATCATATATCATAGCTTCGGTAAACAAGTGTGGACATTCAGGCAAACGGTCATTCACCGATACATCATCTCATTAACTAGTCACCTAGCTAACCACTCAGGCTTCCACTACTAGGATCCTGTAACCAAGTGCTCGTGAGTCTAATCTAAGATCGATCCATTCAGGGTACCGGATGAGAGCGCGTCTCGCACCTTTTGTTTCTAGGGTCTCTCCCTACAACATGCAATGTCATTACCGGACATACGTCTGTCTATCAAAGACTTCTCTCACTCTTTTTTTTTCTCTTTTTTTTTCATTTTCATTTTTTCATTTTTTTTCATTTTTTTTCTTCTTATTCTTCTTCTTTTTTCTTCTTTTTTTCACTTTTTTTTTTCACATTTTTCATTCATTTTTTTTTTTTTTTTTTTAACAATCAAAATAAAATACAAACTTTTCAATTAAAACACAAACTTTCAAATAGGCATTGGAATACTTGGTCAGCATGGCACATCACTGATTCAGATCAATGTCCAATTTGCGCTTCTTGCCACGATCACTATCAGTCCAGTCCAATTTGGAGATGATAGGGTCAAGCTTCGGCTCAAAAGCCAGGATCTGGTCAATCAACTCTTCGGCCTTTGTTGCCGTCAGGAAAATGTCTTCCACAGATTTGGTGACAAATTCATGTCTCTTGGCTTCCGCAAGAAACACAAACAGGAAATCGAAGAAGTGCTCAATATTAAGCAACCCGATGGGTTTCCGGTGAACGTTTAGGTGTGCCCATGACGCCACTGTAAATATTTCTTCGAATGTGCCAAGTCCACCTGGTAATGCAATGAACGCATCTGCAGTATTAATCATTTCATGGAGTCGTTCAGACATACCTGATACAATGCGTTCGTCTCCATTTGTTGGCCCGATTAACTGTTCATCTGCCAAAGGTCTCGGGATGATTCCCAAAACATTACCGCCACCATCTTGAACGGCTTTTGAAACAGCTCCCATCATTCCCAGATTGCCACCGCCATATACCAAGTGCATGTTTTTCGCAGCCATGACTCGCCCCAATTCCTTAGCAGCTTCCAAGAATTTAGGTATGTTACCAGGGTTAGATCCACAAAAGACACAAATTTTCTTGAATCGTTGCTGTGAGGTAGCTTCCATCTTTTTTTTTTCTTACTTGGATGTATATTTGAATGTGTTGAGGAGAACAATGCCGCTGAATTTATAGGACCTGCAAAAGAGGTGAATAATAATTGCAATAACATATTCCACTGAATGACGGTTAGCTAAATCACAAAAGAAGTCATCAGAAGTCAAGAAAGGCCATCGGATAATGTCTGCAAAAACAACGAGAGAAATCGTGAGATGTCAAAAAGTTATGGATTCGTTCCAGGAAAATAACAGAAAATAACAAAGGAGATCGTGATACGTCAAAAAACTGTGGATTCTTTCAACGAAAATAACAGAAAATACCAAAGGAAGCTCTAAGATGTCAAAAAGTTGTGGATCTCTTCCACTTCAATATGTCGTGAATGGTCCAAACAATTATAGATTTCTTCCACCATTAATGAATTATCTCCCATTCTTGTGATTGCCAAGCACCAATCCCTATGTCCTAACTTGCTCCGCCTTTGCTTTCACCTGCAAAAATAACACAAAATTAGAGATTTTACAAGAACATGAAACAGGAATCACAACAACTTGCATAGGTTGCCTCCCTTTCAGTATTAACTTCATTGTCTTCAGCCAGACATGATCGAAGTTCTTCTGTCAGTGTGGCATCACCGTCGTCTTTAGTGCTTGCCGCTTTTGATCTTCGCTGCTTTCCTTGCTCCGCCTTTGTTCATCATCTTCAGCCAGACATGACCGAAATTCTTCTGTCATCGTGGCTTCACCGTCGTCTTTTTGTGCTCGCCATTTTTTGATTTTTGCTTCTTTCTCTCTTTCTTTTTTTTCTTTAAACCTGTAAATACAAAACAACAGAATAAATACGTGTGCATGTAAGTATGCAAGTGTATAGATACTCCCTTTTCGTGATGGGTTGGATCCTCATTGTGCTCCTCGACGCCATATGTCCCCGGCCGCTCCTTGATGGTTCCCATCTGTTTGAAATCTGTAAAACAAAACACAAAACAAGAATGCAAGTTACGTGTATGCATGTATGTATTTCCTATCCCGTTGGGTTAGGTCTTCCGCCTGTTCCCTCGGTGACCGCTCAATTCTTGTTTTTTCCAGCAAAGTGCATCTTCAATCTGCTTACGTCGACCGACTTGGTGAATTCCTCATTTCCCAAATCTGGTAGTCTCATTGCTTTGTTTCCCAATCTTCTGTCTTTTCTGCTTATTTCTTCTGAGAATTCTCCATGTTTCAGATACCTCTGAACATCATAATACCAAGGCCTTCTGTCATCGGTTTCCACATCCGATATCTCTCATGTCTCATACACCGGCTTGCTTGCAGTTGTCAGCACAAGTGGTCCCATCACCAATTTCTCTGGATTTTCTCAAGCCGCAGCTAGTGTCACCAATGTGTCAGTCATCTGATTTTTTTCCGACAAGTGCTGAAATCTAAAGTCAGAGATTGTCTGTGCCAGACTTCTGAGGTAGAACAACAATTATCCCTTTAACTCTTATTCTCAATACATCTTCAGTTTTTCAAACATCTTTTGATAACGGTTTACCCAAACTAGAGAATTGTCTGTTTCTGATAGGGGCAATCTCTGAGGAAGTAGACTCGGTCTTTGAAGGTTTCCCAATGATCTTTTCATTCTGGTTGCACAGGTCTCTGTTACTAGCTGTATAGGGCATGGTCAAACTGGTCACATCATTGTTTAAAACTCGCAACTGCTCAGCAATTTCGGCTATTCTGGCTTCCAATCGATCTATGCGGGATTCCCCGTTAGTTGACTTACTCATACTGGCTGACGGTTCTTTGACAAATCTTCCTTCTTTCCCAACCCAACAGGAGTATATAATGGCTTTTAAGACACAAAGGGTTAACATGATGCATGTATGCATGACATGTGTGCAATGCAAATAAACTCATAAAAGAATCTACGCTAATTGGCCCGTTATCATTTTAAAGTATTCAATCACATCATTGCGCGGTGCAAACTTGTTCCAGTTTGAAAAGACCTAACAGGTTTACACTTTTGCGATAACATGACTAAATAACTCTAAATGATAAAAGGCCCAAAACACAAGCTGGCCCATCGGCATTTCAGAAATTTCGGCCTAATTGTCAAAAGGACATGAACTTATCCCGGTTTAAACGACAACAATTTCATATCTTTTTAACAAATAGTCCAACTAAATCCAAATGACAACGGTCCAAAACACAAACATAAACACAAATGACAACAGTCTAAAACACATGCATAAACACAGTAGTCATGATTAATTAAAACACAAATCACAAACATTACAAGATATCATTTCGGAGCCAATTCTCTATATCCCCAGTGGAGTCGCCAGACTGTAGACAACAGGAGCTGGGCGACGCTGTCCTGGGCTCGCGGCCTGGCTGAGAAGTATGAAATAACATGGAGTCGCCACCCGGTGTGAACTGGGACAAAGATTTAAGGCCGCACTCACTCCTCGCAGGAGAAGACCTCAAACCGTTGGGTTCGGAATGGTCTCTTACTTTATGTCACTTGTAATGTTTGTGATTTGTGTAATATTAACCAAGTCTACTTAGCATGCATGCTCAAGGGTACTTAGATCTAACATGCTTTCATCCAAATAATTCCACGCAATATAACACAACGAGCACATTGAATCATTACATTAACATGTATAAATCATTACCCAAACGCATTATAAACTAATAACGTACATAAAGGACATCCTAAATATGCTTTAACAAATAAATAATAAACTAAACTAAATCATGCTTTAAATAATAAACGAATAACCTAAAGGCTATAACATGCTCAAATACAAATTCGGATGAGACGAGATATGTGTATCTTAAGTGGTACGTGGCATTGTATCCCGAGTGCAGACCGCACTACCGTCCATTCGGAATCGGCTACGGAATTTACGTCCGGGTTTCCATCCGATATACCGCAAGCAAGATTACATATATACTCCATTCACCCGAAATCACATCACATACTAAGTCATTATTTCATGCGAACAATTTCCAAACAACATGCTAAACTAACTACTCAAGCTAAACACATTCCCTAAGTCATTATTTCATACGAATAAAATAAATTACATGCCTCTTAATTCACTAATCCATACAAATAAAACAACTTACATGCTTTCTAATTCATTAATTCATGCGAATAAAAATAACAAATTAACTACGAAAATAAATGATGATAAATAAAAAAGGTGCCCTCAGGTCTTACCTTTTAGTCGCTATCCGGGAGTGCGTTCCACGGTGCCGGAAGGGTTATCATCCCACTGTTGTCAATGTCTGCTTTTCCGCTGTTTTATCCGGGTTCGCTATTTTCGCTGTTTTGTCCGTTTTCAACAGGTCCGCTGTTTCTGCCATTTTCACTGTTTTCACCCGCGGTTACAGTTTACTGTTTTATCTGTATTCTCACAGTTTCAACTCGTCGTTTTTACCGTTTCACTCGTTATTTTCACTCGTCATTTTTCTGATTTTTCTTTTTATTTTTCACTCGCTTTTCTCTCTGTTCTTCAACTCAAATTTTCATTCTCTCTCTTGGATTATTTGGCCGTTGTTTCTTGGATGACTTTTCACGTACACATGGAGGCTCAATTGTGGGTTATTATTCACGTGTGCATGGGCGTGCATGGAGGGTGCTTTGTTGATGACAGTTTGGTGAAGGTTAGTAGGTTATACGTGAGGGTCTCGGTTCTTCATGTGCATGGGCTCGGTTGATGATGATGCAGTGGGCTCTTCTCGGCAGTGTATGGAGGTACTGGTTCTCGGCAATGAAGTGAGGGGTTGGTGAGCAGTGCAGTGGCTAGTTCTCGGCGGTGAATGGTGCAGTTTGTGGAGGGTTTACGTGAAGGTCAGTTGGTCCAGGGGCTGTTGATGATCATTTGTTTATAGATGATCAAGAGTTGGTTCACGTTGCTCCTCTCGGCAGTGGGTTGTCTTTTAAGGTTTGGTTCTTGGTTAGGGTGGCGAGCTAATGGTGTATGGTGATGTCGAGAGCTGCTGTGTGCATTAAGGGTTGATGGAAAGTGAAGGTCATGGCTGGTTCATACGTTTGAGGCTCGGCAGTGAAGGGTGTTTGCTGTGCATGAAGGTGGTGGCTTGAGGAGCTCGGCTATATGATGGTTCGATGATGATCAGCCCCTGCATGGACGGTGGTGTGCTCGGCAGGGCTAGGGTTGCGCATGGGGTGCTTCACGTGGCTCTTGGCAGTGAGGGGTTAGGGCATGAATGGTGGCTGGTGATTCACGATGAATGGGCTGTTTTAGGGTTAGGTGCGTGAGGCTTTAGTGAGGGAATGGTGTCATTTGTGGTGTGCTCGGCAGGGCTAGGGTTGATGTTTGCCGAGAGTTTGTGAGTGTGGGAAGAGAGCTTCAGGGGCCTGTATTGGCATGAGCTTAGGGCGTGTTTTACTGGCAAGTGAGGACGTGGGGCTGTGGCCTAGGGTTTTTTCGTGGGGAAGAAGATGATGGAGAGGGAGCTGTCAACTGCCGTGAAAGTCTGTGGGTTCATGAAGGTGGTTACATGTGTTTTAGTAGCTATGTGAGGGTGCAGGTCTGTTGAACGTGAGGCTTGAAGGGTTGTTGAGCTGTGATGATTTTCTGAAGAATGAAGGGGCTGCCTATGGCGTGAAGGACTGATTGAGGTTCTTGATGAGTTATTGTGGAGGGAAATGATAAGTTATGGGTTGTGCAGAATGGTCATGGAGGATATTGTTTGTTTGTTGATTGGAAATAATGAGGTGGGTGGTTCACGTGAATGTGGAGGAATTATTGTTATTGAAATGGTGAAAGGTGGCAGAGGGAGTTGTAGTGAAATGGGTTTCTTTACGTGGGGTGATGGGTAGTGGTTTTCTTGCTTCGTTTGTTTGTGATTTGTAGTTTAGTGCTTGTTTTGTTTATGAAGGATTGGCTTGGCATGTGAGGGATTTGGCTTTTTGGTTTGTAGGGCACGTGAATGATGGAAGGAAAAGATGATGTGGGGTATGGTGTTTATATTAATGAAGGGTAAGTGGATGGAATTTCGTTGCATGGAAGTCGAAGGGGCACATGCATGGAAAGTTTAAGAGAGAGGATAGGCGTGAGAAAGAGCGAGGATAAGGTTTCAGGCGGAGGATGAATTTTGAAACGGAAACTTGACGAACAAACCCGAAGCAAAACAAGCGAATTAGATCCACAAAACGTCAATTCTTGACTCTTCCCTTCCGACGACCGCTTTCCGCAACTTCCGCAACTAAAAAGTAGTGCCTCAATTCGAGGCTCATCATTGGGCTGATATGCAAAAATGCAATGCCTACAGTGTGTACTTAAATTAGGAAACTGTTAAATGTACCTAGTTTGACTAGAAACATTATCTCTATATCGAGTATAACTCGTTGTGAGTATACCTTTATATTCTAGAACACTAAAGTTTTTTATTTTATAAAGATGATATTGAGATAAACACATTAGATGTGAATAACAATATTTATATTTTGAATATAAATAAATCTCAAACATATAACATGACAAACAAGTAGCTCATACTGATTTGCTCAGATAAGACTTATTTGTGGCAGTGTTGTCTGGGACATATTAAACAAGACTCGTATATCCACACTTTCAAAGAGTGGGTACAAGGACGGATTTGATTCTATTCAAATGATGTCTACGAATATAGTTTATTGGGCAAAGCGCCTAAAATACCTTTTACTTGGTAAAAGTACAAGTGCCACCGATCTGTCAGCCCTCGTTCATAGTGACGTAAGTGGGCCTATATCTAGCTAGGCTAGAGGTGGATATTAATCTTTCGTGACCTTACTGATATGGCATCGCGTTATGGTTATGTGTTTCTTATGAAACACGAATCGAAAACTTTTAGAGTTACGACACGAAGTAGACAAACAGATCGGCTAAAGTATTATTTCGTCACGTTTAGACCATGATGAAAATACTTAAGCAATAAGTTTCTCGAATACTTGAAAGATTATAGTATTCTTTCAATGAGGACTCCTCCTGGAACACGTCAATTTGACGGTGTGTCCAAACGGAGAAACCGAATTCTGTTAGACATGATATGGTTAATCATGAGCCGCTCTGAGCTACCATTTTCCTTCAAAGGGATACGCATTAAATAGTGCAAAACTTATTTTGAATAAGTTTCATGTAAATATGTTTGACAGACTTCATATTAGATATGAGCAAGAAAGAAACTAGGTTTTCTCACTCTTGTAGATTTGGGAATGCTAGGCATATGTTTGGATGATACCAAACTAGAACCCAAATCGGATAAGTGCCTAATTGTGGGTTATCCTAGGGAAACCAAAGTATAATACTTGTACATCTCACAAGAGAACAATTTAATTGTTGCTCGCCATGCGATTTTCCTAAGAGGAATACCGATATGCAGTGGTAAGTGGGAGGATAGTAAAACTCGATGAAATTCAGAGTAATACTGTTCTAGGCACCAATTCCTTAATGGAACACAAACAGTTCATCTAGAATGAAACTGTACCATAATCTTCAAATACATAAGAACTGCGTAGTTTGAGAGAGTCAGAAAACAACCTGAGAGGTATGTGTTTCTGATCTCAGCTCATAAAGATGTCAATCTTATTGAGAAAACTAACTATGTATGAGGAATTGATACAAGGTATTAACTACCTATTATGGCACAGTGTCATAATGTCCGAAATGGATTCCATGTAAATCAACCAAGTTTGGATACTGGTTGTTGTACCGAAAGACATTGTGTCTGTTGGTACTGTAACGGTCTTCAAGGAAGACATACATGGATGGCAACAAACAAATGTATAAAGCTAGGCTTATCAGAAAGGGTATCGTCATCAACATAGTGTTGATTACGACGAATCCTTTTATCCGTTGCCATGGTTAAATCCATTTGGATAATGCTTGCTAATGCTGCATGTTTCATTTATGAAATATGGCAGCAGAACGTCAAGATCGTTTTTCTTAACGGAAACCTTTTGGAGGATGTTTATCAATATCCTAACGGTTTTGTCGTACTAAAACAAGCAAACAAGGTTTGCAAGTAAATTTGATCCATTGATGGATTGAAGCAAGCATTACATTCTTGGAACTATATCGTTATTGATGTAATCATAATGGTGTATGATTTAATTCAAAACGAATATAATTCTTCTGTATAAAAGAAGGTTGGTGGGCGCGCACTGACAATAAATGTCCTATATAAGGATGTATCATTTCTTGGAAATGACATTCCCATAACAGTCAGTGAAAGCTTAGCTTTCATTGAAATTCTCCGTAGAATTATTAGGAGAGACAACCTTTATTCTAGGAATAAGGATCTATTGGGTAAGATCTAAAAGCTGTTGACACTCTCCGAGAACTCGTACATTGAAATAAATGTATGTGACCTGGTGTCTCATATGCTTTGAGCATATAGAGTCACAATCAGGCAATCCAAGTGATAGTCACTGGATTGATATTAAGAACATCCTTTAGTATCTTGAATGAACTAAGGATGATGTCTTATACTATGGAGAAGGAGAACTTGAAGTGACTAGGTTCACTGCTACATGTTTCCAAACCGATAAAGACGACTATAAGTCGCAAAATGGTACTATATAGTTTGAATAACGAAACAGTGAGATAGAAATCTTCCAAGCAAGATACTGTTACCGAATAAACAACAATGGCGGAACTTTACTGCATCTGACGTAGTAAGAGTCGCATTTTGGATCTAAACAATTCTAATTAGATTAGAAATAGTTCTGTTAGCAGCTGAGCTAGGCTATAGCATAGGCTAAAGAATTAAGGGTCTCATCAATGATCCAATATGTACTTAATATGGTTTCATCTGATTTATCGGATCATACATCGTGGCGATGTGATGATCGAATAAATCGCATCAGATGATAACCTTATAAATCCGCACACGAAAGCTGTTTCTCAGCGGACGTTTGAGCAACCCGTACATATTTCAGGTGTAAGACACTTGAGTGATTGGCTATAGGCCAAGTGGGAGATTGTTGGACAATTATGACCCATAGCATCACTATTTGTACAAATCATGGTGATTGTTGTACAAATTAACTATGTGACAAAGGAAATTGCTCTTTTATCATTTGTGATTAGATCACCAAGATGTATAAATGATAGAAAGTCCATATGATTAGTTCCGGATTGAGATGATATGAGACAGTATCAATCCACGAAGGTTTAATCATTAAATATCCCTAGTCGTAGTATTATCGAGATTGGACATCGATATTGCGGAATAGACTAGTATTGCACTTGTGCTCGTTGTGGGAGCATAACGGCATAGTTCTCATATATTTGGGTATTGGATACTCATGCAAGTGTAACAGAAGGTTGTGTTTTACCGATGGTACGGAAAACAGCTTCGCTTTGGATAAACCCCACGGAATCCCATTGGTAGTATGTCTGTGTGTCTATGGGAATCCACTTCAAGGTAGGTGTACTTGGTCTTAACCTAAGACTTACACCGCTAATACTTACGACAATCAATATACTTTGGTTTTGGTCGTCCAGGGCTTTAACCGGTTCTGTGTACGCCTCTTCTGGGTATATTGAGAATCGTAGTGTATTGGGTGTGATGTCGAGATGGAAGTATCACTTCAGACATATGCAGATGATGACCACGTAGGATACAAATTGGTGCTCTTATATGCTGCAGCTATCCGTATATTATGACAAGGTCATGTTTATTCGATTATAGAGACTAGTTACCAGAGATCCGATATGTTTTTCGTACGGGGCAGACACATTCCCAGCCCCAGGCCTAGCACGTGACATCCGATACTGGATCGACATACACATATATTACGTATACTACGCCTGAAATAGATCGTATATTCTTTTAAGAATATTTCTGGAGAATTGGGTAGGCATGGTGCTTTGCTAGAAGCCAACTTATTCTTTTAAATCGGTAAAAACGTAGTTCTAGGTACGTACGTGTTCGGATAGTCCGACGATCGGATTTACTACCAACATATCCGGGGATCTCATGGGTCGCTTCCCGAAGATTCACCGATGATGTATGACTCACGCATTATTAATCTGGGATTAATTAGATGAGAGAGAAAATTAATTTGGATTAATTACGGAGATATTTTATCTAGGATAAAATATTATTTAAAGAGAGAGAACGATTAATTTGGAATTAATCGATAAATTAATATATTCGATATATTAAACGAAATTGGATTTTGACGCGGAATTAAAATTAGATTTTAATTCGGGCAAACGAGATAATTTAGAATTAATTCCTTAGCGACGTGAATAGAAATTTTGCTACGCATAATTATTTAATTAAATTTGATTTAATTACGTCGCAACGGAAAACTCGTTAATTTGGAATTAACGAACCCAGGTCTGGGAGTGTTTGCGGGCCCACTCGCATTTCGAATGAAGTGGGGCCCACAAGTCACATCAAGTGTTAAATCACTTGTCAACTTTATCACTTTATTGTGATGGAAGTTGTTTGAAGATGCTTGAGTGTGAAATACTCAAAGTTGGTGGAATGAAAGACATTTACCATATTTTATTATTTGGTAATTGACTTTTGTATTTGGAGTATGATATACACAAATCAACTAACACAATTGATTCACTCTCTCCCTACATCATTCGGCCAACATGGCCTTCTTCAAACTCTCCATTTTCGACTTTTGAAGCCATTTTTCCTTCTTTTTTCTTCGCTTGGCCGAGAGATGCAAAGAGAAACAAGGTGCTAGCTGTTGGACAGTTATGACCCATAGCGTCACTATTTGTACAGATCATGGTGTTGTTGTACAAATTAACTATGTGACAAAAGAGATTGTTCTCTTATCATTTGTGATTAGATCACCTAGATGTATAAATGATAGGAGGTCCATATGATTAGTTTCTGGATTGAGATGATATGAGACAGTATCAGTCTACGAAGGATTAATCATTAAATATCCCTAGTCAGAGTATTATCGAGATTGGACATCGATAATAAGTAAAAGACTAGTATTACACTTGTGCACGTTGTGAGGGCATAACGACATAGTTATCATATATTTGGGTATAATATGCTCATGCAAGTGTAATAGGAGGTTGTGTTTTACCGATGGTACGGAAAACAGCTTCGCTCTGGATAGACCCCCTCGAAATTCCATTGGTAGTATGACTATGTTGTTGGGATATATGCCTTAGAGCTACATGTGATGTAAACGGTTTCATGTCCTTTTGAAATAAAATGATGCATTATTCATTTATCAAATTGTTTGGTTAATTTTCGCATATTATATATCTTCGTAAATACCGTAGATTACTTATCTACCTACAGACTTAGTGTATGAGTGTCATACGCCAGAGGATTTAAGTCTGAAGTTAGTAATCTTAAATAGTCCATAGAGAGCAAACAAATCGGGTACTTTGTTTGTGGTTTATCTATAGCTGTGGTCTATTCTATATTTGGATGGTGATCTTAATCTGGATCGTCCATGTAGAGACATGAGAATGGAGGCACCTTGTATGATGCGATCATATAGGACTGAACCCAGATAGAAATGACATTCTTATAATATCCGTTGAACAAAGAAAGTCATTTCAATCTACTTGATGGTCATATATGGATTGATCTTAATCGTGAGTGTACTACGAACTCCTGCATGGCGGATTGTGTCCTTTGATTTACAAAGGTGAGGTTGGTGTAGCAATCCCAACCAATAACTACGTACTTTGGGGGCACATTTTGTTTTGTAGCTGGGAACGTTTTACATAGACATGGAATTCACTCCTTCTTGCGAGAAGTAGATGAGTATCTCTCTTAAGGGTTGATTCGGTACTTGAACGATTTGAGCGCTCAAGTCTTTCTGTTACGAATAGAAAGATTAATATTCATAATAGTTATGAATAAATCGTTCATTAGAGAATCAATGGTACTTAAGGTAAAAAAAATAATTAGAAGGGTATAACGGACATTATGACCCGACTCTAATTACGAGATACTCGTGAAGGATCAATTCGTATGCAATGACTATATCGGTAGACACCGACTTGGTTCGGATTAATATTTCATCTACGGCAACGAGAGTGCAACTTCAGATTTTTAGTAGAATAACCCGGAGTTAATAATTCGGAATATTTAATTAAGAGCTTAATTAATATTTCGAGATTATTGGAGCTCGGAACCGTAGGTCCACTTGGTCCCCGTGCTAGCTCGATATACTTTAGCGGAGCTAATATAATTGGATAGTCCAATTATATACTCACAAAGAATAAATATTATTAATATGATTAATAATATTAATTACATAACACTTGAGACTATACATTAAAAGTTAATGTAAGGTATTAATAATTATATGATAATTATTAAATTAGAACATTAAATTATATATGATATAATTTAATAAGGCTAAGAATTATTTTGGAAACAAAAATCATAACCATGGTAGGATTCCTTATTGGATAAGGAATAAGATTTGTTTGAGAAACAAAATCAAACTTAGATACCCTACCTTGGCCGAAATTCCGCATTGATAAGGAATAGGATTTTTTTATTTTGGAAACAAAATTAAACAAGGATTCCTTGCCCTGGCCGAAAATCATAGGGATTGGAAGACTAATGGTTGATTTGTTTTATGAAACAAATTACCCAAAGTATAAAAGAAAAATTATGATTTTATTTTTCAGATCTAGACAGTAGATTAACCTAGCCTCCATCTCTTCTTCAAGCTCTCAAGAGTTGAGAAAGTGAATTGAAGAACCTGAAATTATTTCGGTGTGTAATCTTAATCTCTAAACCGTTTAGAGATTAATTTGTGAGTGTAGCCCACACTACCCTCCGTTTGTAACGAGACATAGCTCGGAAGACCTTGTGACATTGGAAAAACCCTTCTCTCATTCTTTATCATTCACGGTAGTTAGGCATTGAGAACCTCACTACCATGCGCCATACACCCCCTCACGGGGCTCGGTTTTTGTTTGATTTTAATTCGAGTTTTGGGAAACACTTTGGGGTAATTTTAGGGCTGAGTTAGGATTGATTTTAATTGAAAAATAAGATATGAAATTATACAGCAACACACGTAAAAACTGGACTGATTTGGGTGCAGTTCGTGCGTGTAACGGGTGCAAAACAGTCTGCTATTTCACTGCAGTTATGGGGGCTGTTCGGGGACTGTTTCAGGGGCATTCCGGGGCTGAAATCTTGTCCAAAATAGAAGTAAAATTTCAGTAAACCCACTGGTGTGATTCGGCTAAAGCAAGGGAGAGCAGAAAAAATTTTCAAGTTCGATCTGTGGGCCTAACCGCTTCCGCTGCGCGAGGGAAAGCGTTTCCTACATATGTGTCTATGGAAGTCCGAAATCAGGGTAGGTGTATTTGGTCTTAACTTGAGACTTGCACCGCTAATACTTGCGACAATCAATATACTTTGGTTTTGTTCGTCCAGGGCTTTAACCGGTTTTGTGTACGCCTCTGCTGGGTATATTGAGAATCGTAGTGTGTTGGGTGTAATGTCAAGACAGAAGTATCACTCCAGTCATAGTGGAGATGATGTCACGTAGGATACGGTACTAGTACTCTTATGTACTGCAGTTATCGGGATGATATGACTAGGTCATGTTCATCCGATTATAGAGACTAGTCACTAGACATCCGACATGTGCTTCGTATGGGGCAAACACAATTCCAGCCCCAGGCCTAGCACGTGACATCCGATGCTGGATCGACATGCACGATACCACGTATAATACGCCTGATATAGATCGCTTATTCCTGTAAGGATATTTCCGGAGAATTGGGTAGGCATGGCGCTTTGCTTGAAGCCAACCTTGTCTTGTAAATCGGTAAAACGTAGTACTAGGTACGTACGTGTTCGGATAGTCCGACAACCGTATTTACTACCAACATATCCGGGGATCTCATGGGTCGCTTCCCGAAGATTCACCGATGACGTATGACTCGCACTTTTATTAATCTGGGATTAATTAGATGAGAGAGAAAATTAATCTGGGATTAATTACGGAGATATTTTATCTAGGATAAAATATCATTTAAAGAGAGATAAAGATTAATTTGGAATTAATCGATAAAATAATATATTCGATATATTATACGAAATTGGATTTCTACGCGGAATTAAAATTAGATTTTAATTTGGGCGAACGAGTTAATTTAGAATTAATACGTTAGTGATGTGAATATTAATTATGTTTGGCATGATTATTTAATTAAATTAGATTTAATTACGACGCAACGGAAAATTTGTTAATTTGGAATTAGCGAACCCGAGCCCGGGATTGTTTGCGAGCACATTCGCATTTCGAATTCGAGTGCGGCACGCAAGTCACATCAAGCGTCAAATCGCTAGTCACATCAAGCGTCAAATCATTAGTCACTTTGAGTGATGTGACAACTTGTCACTTAATTGATTGAGTGATGTGAATTGATGGGAGTTGTTGGAAAGCTTTTGAAAGCTTGAAAGACATTTATCAATTTTTTAATTGATATTTGACTTTTGGTTATTTAATTTTGAATTTAATATTTTGTGTATTAGATACACTTTTCTTCTAACAACTCACACAACACTTTCTCTCTTTCTTCTTCATCTCTCTCACACGCCAAAAGTGGGAAAAATTTCTTCTTCTTTTCACAGTGAACTTCTGTGACAGTGAATGAGGATCCATGGTGTTTTTACGGCAAAAACATCAAGAGCTAGCACTCAAATGGTCTTACGAAGGTGATAGGGAAACCCACCCGTCTGTATGGAATCGTTTCATCACAAAGCTTGGGGCTTTAATGGAGTCCAAAGCCGAAAATGGAGAACAAAGAAACTGCCCACTGCCGAGCCTTGGAGGATGAGCAAATGGAATTTTTTCTGTTCGTTCCATCGCCTCAACCGATCGATGTGAGTATTCCGCGACTTCCTCGATGTATTCATACTTTTTTTTTGCTTGTATTCGGTCCTCGGGACTTAGAGATTTCCCAACAATTGGTATCAGAGCGAGTAAAAGCATGAAATTTGATTTAGGGCTTAAAATTGGGTAAATTGATTTTGAGAATGAAATAATGAAATTGGATGATTTAGTATGCTTAAAACATGTTTAATTGAAGATTGATTGGATCAATTTCTTGAAAATTTGTTTGGAACATTTTTCCCCAAAAACCTTAGCTTGGCCGAAAGGTATATTGCCCTAAATGTCTTGGAATTTTTTGTTTTTTGATTCATTGGATGAGTTGGAAACGATTGGGAATATCGATTTAGTATTTGATTGGATCGAATTCGGAATCGATTTGAAAAACACTATATTGCCAAGACTTTAAAAGCATGAATTGGGTTTGATTTTTTTTTAATCAAAATGTGTTGGACAAGTGATGATAATAATGAGCATGATTAGTTGTGTAAATTGATGATTTGGAAATGTTGATTTATGTAATTAATTATGCTATGCACTTTAGGTTAATTAGATTATGAAATTGGATTTTTATGATTTAATTAATTGGGCCAATTTTGGAAATTAGGCTTGAAAGTTGTAATTGGGATTTAATGGGCTTGGTTGTACCAAGTTAGGTTTAGGCCAAATTGGTTGGATCCAATTGGGCCCAAAAACGTTTCCGTAAAGTCCAAATGCGACTTATGGACCTTTAAAGTTTAATTGGGCCTAATGGGCCTAAATTGGTTTCAAAGGCATATAAGGGTGATTCCTTTAAATGGGCTTTAGTCTTTGGGTTTGACCCATGTTGACCAAAAGCCCATGCCTTAAGAAATTAATTGAAAGCCCATTGGACTTTAATTAAATTAACATTGGATGTTAATCGGGCTTTGAGACCCGTAACGATTAAATTTGGAATTTAAGTCGTAAAGGTTCGTAATAAAGTGTAATATTTAATTTGGAATTAAATAAATGGATTAGTATTAAATACAAGTTAAATTGGATTTAATGTTGTAGTTTAATTTAATTCTAGAATTCGTACTTTGAGTACTTATTTGCAAAAAAAGTTTGACTCGCACAAAATCAAATCGTTGTTTGAACATTGGATGGTCATTAATTATCAGATTAATTAATTTGATTAGATTGATTGATAACATGCTTGTGTGAATACATGGTTGCGATGCATGAATAATGAATATCGGATGGATATTAGATGGGTGGGGTAATTTTAGAAATTGTTGTAATAAATTTAGAATTTATTAATTGGACCTGCGTGTCCAGCCTATTACCTCCTTTCTCATTGTATTTCTCTTCTCACCTATTCCCCTCAATAAAAATGAGGTTTCTTTAGAAGTGTAGTGTAACGGGTAGAAGTAAATACTTGTGTTAGCGGGAGAGAGGAAATGGAGAGATTTGATCTAGGATCAATGTGTCGAGTATCCATCCGCATATCATTATTATTTTATTTATACGCGCTTTATTATGTATTTAGAATGCATGTTTAAGGGTGTATGATGATGAGACCTTAACAAAGATAATAAATTGGTTGCCAATTTGCACGCAAAAAAACCATAACTAAATATTAAGCATTTTTTCCTTCCATTGAGTGATTCTTACTCAAAATCCAAGACTGGCATTGGTTTGTTGGCCAAAGTCAAGACCTTTATCCGTCGCGGATGTGTTTGAATCATGAAGGCTTTGTTCCATATTGGTGTCTTGTCCAAGTTGTGATTTGTTGGCCAAAGTCAAGATCACATCTTGTCCATCAATATTGATTACGAAGCTTTCCATGGTCAATGGGTTCCGCTTAACTAGGATCACTAAGTTTGTTGCGCCAAAGCCAAGGCTTAGTTGATTCAGAGGAAAAAGGTTAGGCAATATATTGGATATATTAGCATATATAAGATATATGTTTTAGACTTGGATGTCCACCTACTGGATCTAGGAATTGGATAAGATCCAATTGATCTTAGAGATCTACCTAGTTAAGTATCATACAATTTGTTGGCCAAAGTCAAGATTATGTGTTATTTAACGGGATCCTTGCCCACTAGGAAACACGGTTTCCCGAGTACTCGACAGAGGGTTAGAGGCTCGCCGAAAAATAATGGGAGGGAAGTATTAAATTTGCAATATTCGTTTAGTTACTTTCCATACGCGCTCAAATCAAATATCATTTCGTCAAATAAATTAAATGTTAGTTGGACTAATATTTAATAGTTGTTTTAATTTAACAGTTGGACTGTATTCAAACTATTTCAATTAATAGTTGATTTTATAATTGGATTATAGTAATCAATATAATTGAATTTAATAAATTAAAAGTATAGTTGATTATATAGTTGGACTATAGTAATCATTATATTCAATAGTACCTGACATCGCTGATTAAATAGTTGGACTATTAGAATCAAGATAAAATTGAATGATTAGTGTTTAAAACATAATCCTGGGTGAAAATGTGTTTAAACAACTTTAATTTTCAAATTGGGAATAAAATTTCAGGATAGTCTTGGAAACTCAGAAGTTACATTATTTGATAAAATAACATCTTAGGCCTAGGGCCGAAGTTAAGCAAATAATAGAGCATGATCTTTGGAAGATTCATGTGATGATAACTTTAGTGCTTAATCCATTATGCTTGCCATAATGACTCCTTAATTTCGTCGTCATAACTAAGGATTAGATCTTTAAACCATGATGTTGAAATTGAAGGATCTTCATAGATCTATATTTAGATCTTAGAAGCATTAATTGCAATAGAAAACTCTTAGAGAGTTAATGGCTATGCTCAAGGAGCCCAAGCCAAAGTTTACAATAAGGCAAGTAGCGCAAGGTGCATCTTACTTTCGATATTCTAGAAGGCCAATGCTTGGCTAAAGGCTTCTGGGATGTGGAAAAGGGCAAAGGTAAAATCATTATAATCTTCTAGGAAGATAAATGACATATCCCAAGATGTCTACCTAAACTGTGGCAAACGGGGTCACTGAAGCGGGACTGCCGTATGGACAAGGCAGACATGAAGGAATAGAAGACGGTGCAAGGCTCCGGCTTCAAATATGTTTGTTATAAATATGTTCACTACTAGTATTAAGATTCGATTTTAAATATTAAATATTGGTACATAAATATATACTGATGTGCAGAATCTGCTATGAGCAGGATACTGACTTCAGATGAGGTTTATCTGCGAATAGGAAACTGGATGAAAGTTGCTGTTTCAACCGTAGAAATCTAAGTTTAGGAACTACCGTTCGAGTGTGTACTTAAATTATGAAACTGTTATAATGTAACTAGTTTGACTAGAAACATTATCTCTATATCGTGTATAACTCATTGCGAGTATATCTTTATATTCTAGAACACTAAAGTGTTTTATTATATAAAGATGATGTTGAGATAAACATAATAACAGAATTTATATTTTGAATATAAATAAATCTCAAAGATATAACATGACAAATAAATTGCTCAAACTGATTTGGTCAGAAGAAACTTAGATGTGACATTGATGTCGGGGACACAATTAAACAAGACTCGTATATCCACACTTTTGAAGAGTGGGTACTAGGACTATTTTGATTCTATTCAAATAAAGTCTATGAGTCTAGTTTATTAGGGCAAAGTGCCTAAAACACCTTTACTTGGTAAAAGTGTGAATGCCATCGGTGAGTTAGCCCTTATTCATAGTGATGTAAGTGGGCCCATATCTAGCTAGGCTAGAGGTGGATATGAATATTTTGTGACCTTTACGGATGTGGCATCGCGTTATGGTTATGTGTCTCTTTTGAAATACAAATCGGAAACTTTTAGAGTTTCGACACGAAAAAGACAGACAGATCGGCTAAAGTATTATTTCGTCACAGTTAGACCATGATGAAAATACTTAAGCAATAAGTTTCTCTAATTCTTGAAAGAGTATAGTATTCTTTCAATGAGGCTCCCGGAACACGTCAATTTGATGGTGTGTCCGAACTGAGTAACCGAATTTTGTTAGACATAATAAGGTTAATCATGAGTCGCTCTAAGCTACCATTTCCTTCAACGGATAAGCATAAACAGTGCAGAACTTATTTAGAATAAGGTTCCATGAAAATCTGTTTGGCAGACTTCATATTAGATATGAACAGGAAAGAAACCGGGCTTTCTCGCTCCTGAAGATTTGGGCATGTTGGGCATATGTTTGGATGATACCAAACTAGAACCCAAATTGGATAAGTGCCTAATTGTAGGTTATCCTAGGGAAACCAAAGTATAGTACTTATACATCTCACAAGAGAACAATGTAATTATTGCTCGCCATGCGGTTTTCCTAAGAGGAATACCGATATGCAGTGGTAAGTGGACGGACAGTAAAACTCGATGAAAATTGGAGTAATACTGTTCAAGGCACCAAGTCCTTAATGGAACACAAACAGTTCATCAAGGATGAAACTGTACCAGTAATCTTCGAATACACAAGAACTGGGTAAGTCGGAGAGAGCCAGAAAACAACCTGGCGTATGGGTTTCTGATCTCACCTCATAAGGATGTTAATCTTATTGAGGTACACCGACTGACTACGCTTGAGGAAGTGATACAAGGTATCGACTCCCTATTATGACAAAGTGCCATGAGTCAAAAATGGATTCCATGTATATCAACTATGTTTGGACACTAGTTGTACCGGAAGGCATGGTGCCTATTGGTACTGTTGGATAATATGACCCATAGCGTCACTATTTGTACAGATCACGGTGTTGTTGTACAAATTAACTATGTGACAAGGAAATTGCACTCTCATCATTTGTGATTAGATCACCATAGATGTATAAATGAAGAGAGGTCCATATGATTAGTTCCTGGATTTAGATGATATGAGACAAAATCAATCCCCGAAGGATTAATCATTAAATATCCCTAGCCGGAGTATTATCGAGACTGGACATCGATAATGCGGAATAGGCTAGTATTGCACTTGTGCGTGTTGTGAGGGCACAACGGCATAGTTCTCATATATATAAGTATTGGATACTTATGCAAGTGCGATAGGAGGTCGTGTTTCACCGATGGTACGGGAAACAGCTTCTCTCTGGATAGACCCCTCGGAATCCCATTGGTATTATAACTATGTGTCTATGGGAGGCCGAAATCAAGGTAGGTGTGTATAGTCTTAACCTGAGACTTGCATCGCTAATACTTGCGACAATCGGTAAACTTTGGTTTTGGTGGTTGGGGGCTTTAACTAGTTCTGTGTTCACCTCTTCTGGGTTTATCAGAGAGTCGTAGTGTATTGGGTGTGATGTCAAGACGGAAGTATCACTTCAGTTATATTGGAGATGATGTCACGCAGGATACGGTACTAGTGCTCTTAAGTGTTGCGCAACCATCGGGATATTTTGACCAGGTCATAAATATCCGATTATAGAGACTATGTTACCAGACATCCGACATGTGCTTCGGACGGGGCAGACACTTATCAAGCCCCAGCCCTAGCACGTGACTATCCGATACTGGGCCAATATACACAATACTACGGTATACTACGCTTGATACAGATCTATATATTCCTGTAAGAATATTTCTGGAGAATTGGGTAGGCATGGCGCTTTGCTAGAAGCCAACCTTGTCTTGTAAATCGGTATAAACGTAGTACGAGGTACTTACGTGTTCGGACAGTCCGACGATCGTACTTACTGCCAACATATCCGGAGATCTCATGGGTCGGTTCCTGAAGATTCACCGATGACGTATGACTCGCACTTTGATTAATCTGGGATTAATTAGAAGAGAGAGATAGAATTAATCTGGGATTAATTCGATGAGAGAGAAAATTAATCTGGGATTAATTGCGGAGATATTTTATCTGGGATAAAATATTAATTAAAGAGAGAGAACGATTAATTTGGAATTAATCGGTAAAATTAATATATTCGATATATTAATCGAAATTGGATTTTGACGCGGAATTAAAATTAGATTTTAATTCGGGCGAACGAATTAATTTAGAATTAGCGAACCCGAGCCCGAGAGTGATTGCGAGCGCATTCGCATTTCGAATTCGAGCGCGGCACGCGAGTCACATCAAGCGTCAAATCATTTGTCACATCATGCGTCAAATCAATTGTCACTTTGAGTGATGTGACTTGACAACATGTCACTTTAATAAAGTGATGTGATGTGACTTAAAGTTAAAAGTAAAAGTGATGGAATATGAAAAGGTTTGGAATATATATATGTTTTATTTATTTTTAGAAAATAAAATGAATAATATATATTACTTTTTCTTTTCCCTTTACACATCATTCGGTCCTCTCTCTCCTCTTTCACGACATCTCATCTCCCTCCTTTTCTTCTCTTCTTCTCACGGTCTCAAGACCGATTCTTCATCAAATTTGTTCTGGTTTGACCGAGCATTTGAGAAGCAAATGAAGAATACAAGTGCTAGCACACACCTTGAGTGATATATAGGTGATAGGGAAGTGATTCTTTGAGCTTGGAAAGCTTGAAGCTTGGAGCTTCAATGGTGGTCTTCAATGGCCGATTCTTGGAGGAGGAAGCAGCCCCCACGCCGAGCAGTCCACCTTCTTCGCAGCTCACTGCCGAGCAGATACATGCAGTGCGTTTTGGTTGTGTTCTTCCTAGCATCAAACCCATCAATGTGAGTATATTCTGCACCTCCTTTGATGTGTTCATATGCGGTTTTTGTGCATGATTTGTTGATCTTGGGACTTTGATTTAACTCTTACAGGTACTATATAAGTCTTCAAGGAAGACATACATGGATGGCAACATACCAACGTACTAAGCTAGGCTTGTAGCGAAAAGGTATCGTTATCAACATTGTGTTGATTACAACGAAATCTTTTAACTGTTGCCACGTTAAATCCATTTTGATAATGCTAGCTGATGTTGCAAGTTTCATTTATGAAATATGGCAGCTGAACGGGAAAATCGATTTCCTGAAAAGGAAACCTTTTGGAGGATGTTTACAACATCCTGACGGTTTTGTCGTACCAAAACCAACAAACAAGGTTTGCAGGTTATTCGATCCATGTTTGGATTGAAGCAAGCATTAGGTTCTTGGAATTATCGTTTTGATGTAATCATAATGGTTTATGATTTAATGCAAAATGAAATGATTCTTGTGTATATAGGGAGGTTAGTGGGAGCGCACTGAAAGTGACTGTCCTAAATAATGATGATATGTCATTTCTTGGAAATGATATTCTAATATTACAATCGGCAAAGCTTGGCTTTCGAGAAAATTATCCGTAGAATTCTTGGGAGAAACAACCTTTATTCTAGGAATAAAGATCTACTAATATAGATTTAAAGTTGTTAAAACTCTCTGAGAACTCGTACATTGAAAAATGTACGTGACCTGGTGTCTCATACGCTTTGAGCATATGGAGTCACAAACTGGCCAATCCAAGTGATAGTCACTGGATTGATGTTAAGAACATCCGTTAGTTTCTTAGAGAACTAAGGATGCTGTCTTAAACTATGGAGAATGAGAACTTGAATTGACTAGGATCATTGTAGCAAGTTTCCTAACCGATAAAAATGACTTTAAGTCGTAACAATGGTACTATAAAGTTTGAATAATAGAACAATGAGCTGGAAATCTTCCAAGCAAGATACTGTTACCGAATAAACAACAAATGCGGATTTTTCCTGCAGATGGGGCAGCAATGGAAGCCATTTGGGTCGATAATAAATCTAATTAGATTAGATATAGTTCTGTTAGCAGCTGAGCTAGGCGTCAGCACAAGCTAAAGAATTAATGGTCTCATCAACGATCCAGATATATATTTTACTATTCATCTGATTCGTTCGGATCATACATCGTGGCGATGTGATGATCGAATTAATCGCATCAGACGATAATCACGCAAATCCACTGATGAAAGCCTTTCCTCAGCAGTTTGAGCGAACTGTACATAGTTCGGGTGTAAGACACTCGAGTGACTGGCTATAGGCCAAGTGGGAGATTTTTGGACAGTTATGACCCATAGTTGTTGGACAGTAATGACCCATAGTGTCACTGTTTGTAAAAGACATTGTGTTTTTGTACAAAATTAACTATGTATTAATGAAATTGCCTTTTACCGTTTTGTAATTTATTTACTTTGATATATAAATGGTAAAAGTCCATATGATTAGTTCCGGATTGAGATGATATGAGACAATATCAATCCATAAAGGTTTAATCATTAAATATCCCTAGTCGTAGTATTATCGAGACTGGACATCGATAATGCGGAATAGACTAGTATTGCACTTGTGCACTTTGTGAGGGCATAACGGCATAGTTCTCATATATTTAAGTATTTGATACTTATACAAGTGCGATAGGAGGTTGTGTTTTACCGATGGTACGGAAAACAGCTTCGCTCTGGATAGACCCCACGAAATCCCATTGGTAGTATGTATATGTGTCTATGGGAGTCCGCTTCAGGGTAGGTGTATTTGGTCTTAACCTCAGACTTGCATCGCTAATACTTACGACAATCGGTAAACTTTGGTTTTGGTCGTCCAGGACTTTAACAGGTTCTATGTACGCCTCTTCTAGGTTTATTGAGAATCGTAGTGTATTGGATGTGATGTCAAGATGGCAGTATCACTTCAGACATATGGAGATGATGATCACACATGGATTCAGAACTAGTTCTCTATAGTGTTGCAACCACCGAGATAATATGACAAGGTCATGATTATCAGATTTAAAGAGACTAGTTGCTCGATATCCGATATGTGCTTCGTACAAGGCAGACACTATTCCAGCCCCCAGGCCTTGCACGTGATTAAATGTGGGATAACCGGATTTACTGCCAACATATCCAGAAATCTTTTGGGTCTCTTCCCAAAGATTCACCGATGACAGTTGACTCGATTAAAATTAATCTGGGATTAATTAATAGAAAGAAAATTATTCTGGGATTAATTGAAGCTTTATTTAATCTGGGATTAAATGTGTTCGGAAGAGAGAGAACACGATTAATTTGGAATTAATCGGTAAAATAAATTTAATAGTTAAATTTGATTTTTCTATTTAATTTATTCGTATGGGCTAAAATTAATATATTGGATATATTAATATGAATTGGATTTCATTACGAAATTAAAGTCGAACTTTAATAACTAACGAACAAATTAATTTAGAATTAATTTGTAAATGACGTTGTAATATATTTGCGAGGCATCGTTATTTAATTAAATGGGATTTAATTATTTAGCGACGATAGTTCGTTTAATCGTATTAAACGGATCCGTGCCGCGGCAAATATTCGTAGAGATATTTGAATTTTGAATTCAAATGTGGGGCCCACTTCACATGTGGTAGTTGGGAAGGTAGTTGGCATTTAAGCCAATACCACTTGCTTTTCAACCACCAAGTTTTGGTTTTATGAAACCAAGACTCTCAACTACAAAGTTTAGGTGAAAAGGGTAAAACCCTTTTACTAAAACTTATCTCTCTCTCTCATTTGGTAACACTTGGAACAAACACAAACCCTAGTTCATCTTGATGTGGGCGTGAACTTGTCTTCCTCCTCTATTTGATTTTGTGGCAAAATCAAGTTAGCTAGCACTTCAAAGAATCAACAAAGGTGATAGGGAAACATCTTCAAGAGTTGGAATCATCACTCAAAGCTTGGATCTTGGAGATCTTCTCAAAAATTTTAAAAGGCAAATCCATTCATTGTAAGTATATTCTGCAACTTATAATGATCTTTATCACATGTTTTCATGCTTATTAGATCCTTGGCATGTTCTAGGAACACTAACAATAGCGTCACTATTTGTACAGATCATGGTGTTGTTGTACAAATTAACTATGTGACAAAGGATATTGCTCTCTTATCATGTATGATTAGATCACCTAGACGTATAAATGATAGGAGATCCATATGATTAGTTCCTGGATTGAGATGATATGAAACAGTATCATTCCACGAAGGATTAATCATTAAATATCCCTAGTCGTAGTATTATCGAGACTGGACATCGATAATGCGGAATAGACTAGTATTACACTTGTGACATCTGATGCTGGATCGACATGCACGATACCACGTATACTACACCTAATATAGATCGCTTATTCCTGTAAGGATGTTTCTGGAGAATTGGGTAGGCATGGCGCTTTGCTAGAAGCCAACCTTGTCTTGTAAATCGGTAAAACGTAGTATTAGGTACGTACGTGTTCGGATAGTCCGAAAACAGTATTTACTGCCAACATATCCGGGGATCTCATGGGTCGCTTCCTGAAGATTCACCGATGACGTATGACTCGCACTTTTATTAATCTGGGATTAATTAGATGAGAGAGAAAATTAATCTGGGATTAATTACGGAGATATTTTATCTAGGATAAAATATCATTTAAAGAGAGATAACGATTAATTTGGAATTAATCGATAAAATAATATATTCGATATATTATACGAAATTGGATTTCGACACGGAATTAAAATTAGATTTTAATTCGGGCGAACGAGTTAATTTAGAATTAATTTGTTAGCGACGTGAATAGTAATTATGATTGGCATGATTATTTAATTAAATTAGATTTAATTACGACGCAATGGAAAATTCGTTAATTTGGAATTAGCGAACCCGAGCCCGGGATTGTTTGCGAGCGCATTCGCATTTCGAATTCGAGTGCGGCACGCAAGTCACATCAAGCGTCAAATCGTTAGTCACATCAATCGTCAAATCATTAGTCACTTTGAGTGATGTGACAACTTGTCATTTGATTGATTGAGTGATGTGACTTGATGGGAGTTGTTAGAAAGCTTTTGAAAGCTTGAAAGACATTTATCAATTTTTTTAATTGATATTTGACTATTGGTTATTGAATTTTGAATTTAATATTTTGTGTATTAGATACATTTTTCTTCTAACAACTCACACAACACTTTCTCTCTTTCTTTTTCATCTCTCTCACACGCCCAAAGTGGGCAAAATTTCTTCTTCTTTTCACAGTGAACTTGTTGGACAGTTATGACCCATAGCGTCACTATTTGTACAGATCATGGTGTTGTTGTACAAATTAACTATGTGACAAAGGAGATTGCTCTCTTATCATTTGTGATTAGATCACCTAGATGTATAAATGATAGGAGGTCCATATGATTAGTTCCTGGATTGAGATGATATAAGACAGTATCAGTCCACGAAGGATTAATCATTAAATATCCCTAGTCGTAGTATTATCGAGACTTGACATCGATAATGCGGAATAGACTAGTATTACACTTGTGCGTATTTTGGAAGCGTAATAGCATAGTTCTCATATATTTGGGTATAGGATACTCATGCAAGTGTAATAGGAGGTTTTGTTTTACCGATGGTACGGAAAACAGCTTCGCTCTGGATAGATCCCTCGGAATTCCATTGGTAGTATGACTATGTGTCTATGGAAGTCCGAAATCAGGGTAGGTGTATTTGGTCTTAACCTGAGACTTGCATCGCTAATACTTGCGACAATCGGTATGCTTTAGTTTTGGTCGTCCAGGGCTTTAACAGGTTCTGTGTACGCCTCTTCTAGGTATATTGAGAATCGTAGTGTATTGGGTGTGATGTCAAGACGGAAGTATCACTCCAGTCATAGTAGAGATGATGTCACGTAGGATACGGTACTACTGCTCTTAAGTATTGCAGTCATTGGGAGATTATGACTAGGTCATGTATATCCGATTATAGAGACTAGTTACCAGACATCTGACATGTGCTTCGTACGGGGCAGACACAGTTCCAGCCCTAGGCCAAGCACGTGACATCCGATACTGGATCGAAATACGTAATACTACGTATACTACGCCTGACATAGATTATATATTCCAATAAGAATATTTCTGGAGAATTGGGTAGGCACAGTACTTTGCTAGAAGCCAACCATGTCTTGTAAATCGCTAAGCACGTGGTACAAGGTACGCACGTATTTGGATAATCCGATGACCGTATTTACTGCCAACATATCCAGGGATCTCTTGGGTCGGTTCCCAAAGATTCACCAATGACAGTTGATTCGAATTAGAATTAATCTAGGATTAATTAAGAGAGATAAAATTAATCTAGGATTAATTGAGGTATTATTTAATCTGGATTAAATGTGTTCGGAAGAGAGAGAACGCGATTAATTTGGAATTAATCGGTAAAATAAATTTAATAGTTAAATTTGATTTTTCTATTTAATTTATTTGTATGGGCTAAAATTAATATATCGCATATATTAATATGAATTGGATTTCATTACTAAATTAAAGTCGGATTTTAATACGAACGAACGAATTAATGTAGAATTAATTCATAGACGACGTTCGTAATATATTTGCGAGGCATCGTTATTTAATTAAATTAGATTTAATTATTTAACGACGAAAGTTCGTTTAATCGGATTAAACAGATCCGAGCAGCGACAAATGTTCGTAAAGACATTTGAATTTTGAATTCAAATATGGGGCCCACTTCACATGTGGTAGTTGGGAGAGTTGTTGGCATTTATGAGAGTTGTTGGCATTTATGCCTAGCCACCAACTTTCCAACTACCTTGGAATGGTTTTGGTGAAACCATTTACCCAACCACCTGAAGGGGTTTTTAGGGGCAGAATCCGGTAACGTAGCGGAAGCGGCGGGAGATCGAATCTTCCGCTTTCAAAACTTTTTCTCGGATTAATTAAATAAACATATTTATTTAATATTCCAATAATCAAATTATGAAAATAAAATTCAAATGAATCATATTCAAGTGAATTTACCAAATTACCCTTATATGGTATTTTGTCCATTTTAGTCTGAAATTGATCTAATCAATTTTGAATGATTCTAAATAATTTCTAAGATGAACTTAGCATGTTCAAAACATCAAAACACCAAAATCAACCAAAACCCCAAATTTCTTAACCAAAGCCGTGAGCTCCATTAGGGGTGCTATTTGTGCACTTTGTCATTTCATGCATCAAAACACATCAAGATGTAATCCAATGAACATGAAACTTTATATGCATCATATAAACATCCAAATACACAACATATATGAAAAGCCCCAAATTTGGAATTGGTCATGAACCCTAATTTTTCAATTTCATCAAATTGGACAAATTAGACCAAATTGGTTAAATCCAACACTTCAATCATGTTTCTTCCATCCAATCAAAGTCTCAACACAATGAAACAACTCAAGATCAAATCTAGGTCATCTAAGAGTGGGTCAACAACTCTATATTAGCAACATGGTTTCCAAAACCTTAAAAGAACACTTATAACTACACTAGTCACAAGCTTTCTCCATTATACATGCTCTACACTTTCACCAAACATTTATCCATCAAAAACACAAAGAATAAAGAATAGAAGAACTCAAGAACATCACCAAATGTTGCCCACAACAAGAGGAACAAATTACTCTCTAATGGAAGGTTGGAAATACTTACTATTATCCAAGCTTTTCTTGATTTTTCTTTCTTTTCTCTCTAGCATTCTTTGCCTTCCTTTAATGGAGTTTTTGGTTAAAGTGAATTTGGTTAACATTTCAAATGAAATGAAATCAATATATACTTGGCCAAAGAAGGCCTTGGCCGAATTTCACTAAAGGAAATGCAAGAATATTAATTTCATCTTCATTTGTATTTCATTTGTTCAACTTGGTTAAATCTCTAAAAACAACTTTAAAGATATTTAATTTAGTCAAAAAAATGCAACTTAGAAAAATATAAAACTTATATTTTAAAGTGTCTTGGCCGAAATTAGCAAGAAATAAAGGAAAAAAATATTTTTATTTTTCAAACAATTTTGAACAAATATCTTAAGAAGTCAAAATCAATTTGACAACCTTTTCCTTTATGTATAAGTCAACAATTGCAACTTATAATCATTTCCTAACTTTATCATTTGGTGATATATTTATATTTTAATTATATTAATCATTTAACAATTAAATAATTAATTAATTAATTAAATACAAATATATCAAATATATGTATTATATTTACTTTAAATATCTCAAATACATATATTGATGATATATGTGAAATACCTTTATTTGACCATTTATTAATGTGTATTTAATAATATCATATATTAAATACAAATACACATTAATTAGGAAATAACGGTTCGGCCCGTTTGCATGTATTTTTCGTTTAACGATTAAACGATTTATAAATAATCATCATTATTCATAAATGTTGCTCTAGTGCTCTACGAGTATGTTTCATTATTGAGACTCTCTAGATTCAGGTATATCCGTCACGAAATCCAATTTAATGTGCATAATCTATCCACCCGTAGATTATGACGATCACGGATAATCTCGCTGAATCATACAGGTCGAGGTCATTGCATACGTATAATCCCTCCGTCACAGGTATCCGGATAATCCCAGAGATATAGATGTAAACGTCAAATCTCTATAGGTATTATCCCGTCGACGTATCTATTAGCAATCTCTAAATAACATTCGGAACTTACTTCCGAAGTATACTGTGGCCACAAATTTAACAGACTGCTAATAGTATATGGACTACCTATGTTCTGTACACAGAACTGACGGATCCTATCTTGATACACACAGGATATCCTGAGGATCGATCCACACCCAACGAACAGGCGGAGGTCTGATCTAAATAGATCGGTGACGTGACTGCCATCTAAGTGTGGAGGATGTCTCATACATCCACAGTGGTATCTCAAGTCGAAGGACCACTATGTTACTCAACCCAAGAAGATTCTTATTGACGTTGGCGTACCATCCATTAAGAATCTTCGGTGAGCCGTTCAGTGTTTATCTATTATAAACACCTACACGTCTATACGAGTCTCCCCAGACTCATGGTTCATTGGGATAAACCGTCGGACCAAGTCTCGATATACGACATTTACTGGTCTCAGCAGATTTGACTAACCGACCCGTGTTAGTGAATCTTGACCAGGAACTTTATTTGATAATATACATATATACATATATATATATATATAGCAATAACACTTCCCAATGTCAATTACAAATTATCTTTGTAACTGTGTATTGCATTATATATTATCAGGTCTTTGTCTGATATATACATATCACTAAATCACATTTAGTTTCAATCTAATCGTAATCAGATCGAATATGTATACAAAAACAAGAGGTGCAACCAATAAGTAAGTATTATTATGGGAAAAAGGGATGTTCGTATTCATGAATCATACATAAATACGGTCCGGATTGGCGCTCTGAGCACCAACCCCAACACCACCTTGTTTAGGTAAAAGGGTAAAATGGTTTTACAAAAAGGCATCTCTCTCTCTCATTACAACCGCAAGTATTTAGGGATCAAATCCAAAATACTATGTGGACAACCGCAAGCACAATAACAATTCAAAACTTCTATTTATAAGGTCACTATGCAACTTCAAAAGTCAATACTTCATAAGTTGCATTTAATTCCACTATAAAGTAGAATTCTTCGTGACACTCTAACTGCATCTTATATGACTCTTCATGACGTAGACTGTCTAACGTCATAATTATTGCAGACTGAATTCTCCATGAATTAGAAACTCATTCTTAATATCTCAAAGATCACAAAGAACGTGTTTCAAGATCCATCATATGGTCTATATGATATCAAAATAACTCGTAACAATTACGATTAAATCGACATCTTTAATCGCACACAATAAAGTATTCATTATGTCACCATCAAATGATACATAATATTGATTAGACATTCTAGTCAATATTTCTTTCAAAAAGGAATCATCCTTTACGAAAGATGAACACTTTATATAAGACACACAATAAATGTCCTTTGTTAGATCATATATCTAATGTACGAATAATATGAGTATCTCACAAGTCTCTTAGTTTTATATCGTATATAAAACTTTATATCAAATATAACAGAGACTACTCCCACTGATTTCACGGAGTAAAGAAGACTTAGGTAAATCTTTTACCTCACAAACATCTCATTATTACCATAATAATGACAATGTCGTTAGGATACATAACACTAGAAAGTAATTTGTACGCTCCCACTAACCCTTTTATCACATATGTATACTCTATACTTCGACAAGATCAGACAATCTGACGATATCAAAAACAGAGACTACAGATTTCCGGAAGACTTATCTGAGTCTACAATAGGCTCTATAAGTTAGCATACTAAACTGCGATCTCAGCAGAACACAAACTCTAGGGCCATTCCAGAATGAACTCTTCAAACAAAAAAATCACAACTGATCTCTTATCTGAATAAGTCATCCAAAAACGCCACTTTGCATTCTTTAGCTAAAATATACAGTTTAATATCAACATTAACCAATTTATCTTCAATTGTTCAATTAGTGTGACTAGAGATAAGTTTTCTCAGAATCTACAATAGATTGCTGAATAAAACATTTCTCACTGTCATACTGTAAAGGTCAAGCCTTTAATAAGTTCACATTGCTTTCGCTGCGCAAATAATTAGCACATATCATGAACTGACTCATAATGAAAGCTTAATCAAGTTCAAAACTTGATCGTAGTAAGCTATGAACAATCTTAGATCTATGGTTCAATGGTGAACTTCCATAATCGATATCAAATATCGCTTCCATTATAAGTTATAGGATAATTTTCTTCGGTAAGAAAACAACAGAACCATTAAGTATCAAATACTCGTGAATGATTTTGTCATCCTATTAGACTTATATAGAAGATGTATAAGGGTTGTTTCATCTTATTAATTACGTAGTTCCATTTATAATTTATCATTCTCACATTTGACTTCAGTAAGTCAAGTCTTTTCTACAATAGATAACAACTAATGTTACACACCAAGTAATAAAACAATTTTATTACTTAGGATCGTAGGAAAGATATTCTATTAAATAGAATACAATATTCTATTAAACAGAATAAACGATAAACCTTTTACTTATACCTTGAAGGTGTAAGTAATTTCCATTATATAACTATTATAATAAGAAATATTCAAATCTTAAACTTTTTAAGATTCGATTTTCTACCTATACATATCATATATGTAACTGTAGAAAATAATGGAACATTAATTAAAGAGATGATTTAATGTTACTAGAGCATAACCCCAAGAGTATTGAAACTAATTCGGTAACATTCAATATAAAACGAATCAAATCATATAAGATTCGATTGCTCCCACTGCTCAATTCCATCAAGATGGAATCGTGGAAGTATTATATTAATAAGAATCATATTCACTTAATAACCTTAGAACTAATTGCTTTAAATTCATATGTTTGATCGTATCAAAAATCTTTGAACTGTTCAAAGATATGTAATGAATTTTGAGGATCAAGTTTCTAAAAGCTTTAGATTGAATATATTTGAACAAGTCAAAAATGTTCAATCTACGTTTCATCAGAACAGATTGAAAGTTCTTGATACTTTCAAGACTTTCAATATGTGTTCCTTCAGAAACACGTAACTAAGTTATGACAATTCATCAACTAAGTTACGAAATAAAGAAAACTACCTTAAGCAATTATTATTTATTAAACCACATACATCCAATGTATCAGTTTAATAAATTTTGTGGTCCAATGACAATCATTGGTTAAACGAGATCTTAATCACCTTCCTGAATACAATATTCATTAAATGGATAAGGATATGTGGTGTGATCTAGTATCAAACCATCCTTTACCATACGGAATAAGCATCCAATGCTTAAGTGATTAAACTCGTAAAGCACCGTTCTAAATTATTTACTTTATCGAATAATTTTTCTTAATGTTTATCTCTACGTCAATGACACTACTAGTTATTATAAAATATGTAACAATTGTTTATAAAGAACAAGTGACTATCCAATAGTCGCAAGTTCCGATATCAAATATCAAAACAATCGTTAACCAATATTTTAAATAACCAGACGGGAGATCTGGTATCCAATACCTACAGTTGTAGTATTTGTGAAAATCAATATTTTCTATACACAACTATACGCATTTTCTTTCTTTAGCTTTACTATTTGCATTCAACTATTCACAACAATTGTAAATAACTAATTAGCAAATTGTGTCAGACACATTACCTCTAAAGGTAATTAAAGCTTAGAAACGTCATTACTAGATAAACAAATACCTAATAGGGCTTTCTAAATGCCAGTCAAGAATCTCGAGACATGAACTAATTCAAGTCAATTCTTACTGCATAAGAAACTATTGTCTCTAAAGTATTATATCCTAAAGGGGATATCTATCTTGATTATCTATCATGACTTAGAAACTAAGTCATTAACCATCTTGATTTTTCAAGAAAATTGGAACAACAGTTCCCGATGGTTTAGACTAATCTAATAATATCCTAGTCTAGTAGTATCTAGAACATATTCTAGAATAAAAGCAACCAAGAATAAGTCAGATAACATATCATAATATGTGTGCAGTAATTAAAAGTTTAATTCTATCTACTACAGAATAAGGAAACAAACAAGCGGCAATTTCCATAACAATACACACTGCCTAAGTTATGGAATATTTTAAACTTAGCAGTGCCTCCCACTATTTTACGTAATACCGTAATCCCCAACGGAAAAAACGAGAATTCAATAATTAAATCGAATTCCATAATGGGAAGAGGACCCCATGAATATATTTCGACTCACAGCAGAGGCACGGTCTCGCCTACGTATATTCACAAGTAGACAACTAATTGTCAATCACTCACTAGTGACTCCTAGGTTCTGGTCCTGGTCGTTTCTCGTTGTCGTTGCGGAGGCAGGCCCACAAGGAGACGTACCAAGGTTAAACTTGCAAATGATAAACTCAAGTTACTTGCGTAACCCTGACAGCTAGGGCACGTTCAGGATTCCACTTTCGCTTGAATTTATCTAGTATCTAATATACATTCGGCATAAATAAATTTCTATCAGCTACATCCTCACAGCAGAGGCACGGTCTCGGATGTAGTCAACGGAAAGATATTTATAAACCGTATTGACAAGACGGACCAAGAAACAAGTAATCCAAATACTAGTTACTTTAAAACCTTATTTAGCGGGGATATTCGTTAAGTGTCATACACCCTAAATCTAATCAAATTAGATTATAACATGCATGTATAAAGTCAAGAAAACATGATTAAACATTGAATAAAACAAGCTAATCATTTATGAAGGCCTAGAATCAGACTTGCTCTGATACCATTTTGAAGGGGTTTTTAGGGGCAAAATCCGGTAACGCAGCGGAAGCGGCGGGAGATCGAATCTTCCGATTTCAAAACTTTTTCTCGGATTAATTAAATAAACATATTTATTTAATTCCAATAATCAAATTATGAAAATAAAATTCAAATGAATCATATTCAAGTGAATTTACCAAATTACCCTTATATGGTATTTTGTCCATTTTAGTCCGAAATTGATCTAATCAATTTTGAATGATTCTAAATCATTTCTAAGATGAACTTAGCATGTTCAAAACACATCAAAACACCAAAAGCAACCAAACCCCAAATTTCTTACCAAAGCCGTGAGCTCCATTAAGGTGCCATTTGTGCACTTTGTCATTTCATGCATCAAAACACATCAAGATGTAATCCAATGAACATGAAACTTTATATGCATCATATACACATCCAAATACACAACATATATGAAAAGCCCCAAATTTGGAATTGGTCATGAACCCTAATTTTTCAATTTCATCAAATTGGACAAATTAGACCAAATTGGTTAAATCCAACACTTCAATCATGTTTCTTCCATCCAATCAAAGTCTCAACACAATGAAACAACTCAAGATCAAATCTAGGTCATCTAAGAGTGGGTCAACAACTCTAGATTAGCAACATGGTTTCCAAAACCTTAAAAGAACACTTATAACTACACTAGTCACAAGCTTTCTCCATTATACATGCTCTACACTTCACCAAACATTTATCCATCAAAAACACAAAGAATAAAGAATAGAAGAACCAAGAACATCAAATGTTGCCCACAACAAGAGGAACAATTACTCTCTAATGGAAGGTGGAAATAACTTACTAAAATCCAAGCTTTTCTTTGATTTTCTTTCTTTTTTTTCTTCTTCTCTTTGCCTTCCTTTAATGGAGTTTTTGGTTAAAGTGAATTAGTTTAACATTTCAAATGAAATGAAATCAATATATACTTTGGCAAAGAAGGCCTTGGCCGAATTCACTAAGGAAATACAAGAATATTAATTTCATTTCATTTGATTTCATTTGTTCAACTTGTTAAATATCTAAAAACAACTTTAAAGATATTTAATTTAGTCAACAAATGCAACTTAGAAAAATAAAACTTATATTTTAAAGTGTCTTGGCCGAAATTAGCAAGAAATAAAGAAAAAAATATTTTTATTTTTCAAACAATTTTGACAAATATCTTAAGAAGTCAAAATCAATTTGACAACCTTTTCCTTTAATGTATAAGTCAACAATTGCAACTTATAATCATTTCCTAACTTTATCATTTGGTGATATATTTATATTTTAATTATATTAATCATTTAACAATTAAATAATTAATAATTAATTAAATACAAATATATCAAATATATGTATTATATTTACTTTAAATATCTCAAATACATATATTGATGATATATGTCAAATACCTTTATTTGACTATTTATTAATGTGTATTTAATAATATCATATATTAAATACAAATACACATTAATTAGGAAATGACGGTTCGGCCCGTTCGCATGTATTTTTCGTTTAACGATTAAACGATTTATAAATAATCATCATTATTCATAAATGTTGCTCTAGTGCTCTACGAGTATGTTTCATTATTGAGACTCTCTAGATTCAGGTATATCCGTCACGAAATCCAATTTCATGTCCATAATCTATCCACCCGTAGATTATGACGATCACGGATTCTCGCTGAATCATACAGGTCGAGGTCATTGCATACGTATAATCCCTCCGTCACAGGTATCCGGATAATCCCAGAGATATAGATGTAAACGTCAAATCTCTATAGGTATTATCCCGTCGACGTATCTATTAGCAATCTCTAAATAACATCGGAACTTACTTCCGAAGTATACTGTGGCCACAGATTTAACAGACTGCTAATATATATGGACTACCTATGTCTGTACACAGAACTGACGGATCCTATCTTGACACACACAGGATATCCTGAGGATCGGTCCACACCCAACGAACAGGCGGAGGTCTGATCTAAATAGATCGGTGACGTGACTGCCATCTAAGTGTGGAGGATGTCTCATACATCCACAGTGGTATCTCAAGTCGAAGGACCACTATGCTACTCAACCCGAGAAGATTCTTATTGACGTTGGCGTACCATCCATTAAGAATCTTCGGTGAGCCGTTCAGTGTTTATCTATATAAACACCTACACGTCTATACGAGTCTCCCCAGACTCATGGTTCATTGGGATAAACCATCGGACCAAGTCTCGATATACGACATGTACTGGTCTCAACAGATTTGACTAACCGACCCGTGTTAGTGAATCTTGACCAGGAACTTTATTTGATAATATATATATCATATATATATATATATAGCAATAACACTTCCCAATGTCAATTACAAATTATCTTTGTAACTATGTATTGCATTATATATTATCAGGTCTTTGTCTAATATATACATATCACTAAATCACATTTAGTTTCAATCTAATCGTAATCAGATCGAATATGTATACAAAAACAGGGTGCAACCAATAAGTAAGTATTATTATGGGAAAAAGGGATGTTCGTATTCATGAATCATACATAAATACGGTCCGGATTGGCGCTCTGAGCAACCAACCCCACACTACCTTGTTTAGGTAAAAGGGTAAAATGTTTTGACAAAAAGGCATCTCTCTCTCTCATTACACCGCAAGTATTTAGGGATCAAATCCAAATACTATGTGGACAACCGCAAGCACAATAACAATTCAAAACTTCTATTTATAAGGTCACTATGCAACTTCAAAAGTCAATACTTCATAAGTTGCATTTAATTCCACTATAAAAGTAGAATTCTTCGTGACACTCCCACTGCATCTTTTATGACTCTTTATGACGTAGACTGTCTAACGTCATAATTATTGCATAATGACTGAAAGTCTCCATGAATTAGAAACTCATTCTTAATATCTCAAAGATCACAAAGAACGTGTTTCAAGATCCATCATATGGTCTATATGATATCAAAATAACTCGTAACAATTACGATTAAATCGACATCTTTAATCGCACACAATAAAGTATTCATTATGTCACCATCAAATGATACATAATATTGATTAGACATTCTAGTCAATATTTCTTTCAAAAAGGAATCATCCTTTACGAAAGATGAACACTTTATATAAGACACACAATAAATGTCCTTTGTTAGATCATATCTAATGTACGAATAATAGGAGTATCTCACAAGTCTCTTAGTTTTATATCGTATATAAAACTTTATATCAAATATAACAGAGACTACTCCCACTGATTTCACGGAGTAAAGAAGACTTAGGTAAATCTTTTACCTCACAAACATCTCATTATTACCATAATAATGACAATGTCGTTAGGATACATAACACTAGAAAGTAATTTGTACGCTCCCACTAACCCTTTTATCACATATGTATACTCTATACTTCGACAAGATCAGACAATCTGACGATATCAAAAACAGAGACTACAGATTTCCGGAAGACTTATCTGAGTCTACAATAGGCTCTATAAGTTAGCATACTAAACTGCGATCTCAGCAGAACACAAACTCTAGGGCCATTCCAGAATGAACTCTTCAAACAAAAAAATCACAACTGATCTCTTATCTGAATAAGTCATCCAAAAACGCCACTTTGCATTCTTTAGCTAAAATGTACAGTTTAATATCAACATTAACCAATTTATCTTCAATTGTTCAATTAGTGTGACTAGAGATAAGTTTTCTCAGAATCTACAATAGATTGCTGAATAAAAACATTTCTCACTGTCATACTGTAAAGGTCAAGCCTTTAATAAGTTCACATTGCTTTCGCTGCGCAAATAATTAGCACATATCATGAACTGACTCATAATGAAAGCTTAATCAAGTTCAAAACTTGATCGTAGTAAGCTATGAACATCATTTAGATCTATGGTTCAATGGTGAACTTCCATAATCGATATCAAATATCGCTTCCATTATAAGTTATAGGATAATTTTCTTCGGTAAGAAAACAACAGAACCATTAAGTATCAAATACTCGTGAATGATTTTGTCATCCTATTAGACTTATATAGAAGATGTATAAGGGTTGTTTCATCTTATTAATTACGTAGTTCCATTTATAATTTATCATTCTCACATTTGACTTCAGTAAGTCAAGTCTTTTCTACAATAGAACAACTAATGTTACACACCAAGTAATAAAACAATTTTATTACTTAGGATCGTAGGAAAGATATTCTATTAAATAGAATACAATATTCTATTAAACAGAATAAACGATAAACCTTTTACTTATACCTTGAAGGTGTAAGTAAATTCCATTATATAACTATTATATATAAGAAATATTCAAATCTTAAACTTTTTAAGATTCGGATTTTCTACCTATACATATCATATATGTAACTGTAGAAAATAATGGAACATTAATTAAAGAGATGATTTAATGTTACTAGAGCATAACCCCAAGAGTATTGAAACTAATTCGGTAACATTCAATATAAAACGAATCAAATCATATAAGATTCGATTGCTCCCACTGCTTAATTCCATCAAGATGGAATCGTGGAAGTATTATATTAAGTAAGAATCATATTCACTTAATAACCTTAGAACTAATTGCTTTAAATTCATATGTTTGATCGTATCAAAAATCTTTGAACTGTTCAAAGATATGTAATGAATTTTGAGGATCAAGTTTTCTAAAAGCTTTAGATTGAATATATTTGAACAAGTCAAAAATGTTCAATCTACGTTTCATCAGAACAGATTGAAAGTTCTTGATACTTTCAAGACTTTCAATATGTGTTCCTTCAGAAACACGTAACTAAGTTATGACAATTCATCAACTAAGTTACGAAATAAAGAAAACTACCTTAAGCAATTATTATTTATTAAACCACATACATCCAATGTATCAGTTTAAATAAATTTTGTGGTCCAATGACAATCATTGGTTAAACGAGATCTTAATCACCTTCCTGAATACAATATTCATTAAATGGATAAGGATATGTGGTGTGATCTAGTATCAAACCATCCTTTACCATACGGAATAAGCATCCAATGCTTAAGTGATTAAACTCGTAAAGCACCGTTCTAAATTATTTACTTTATCGAATAATTTTTCTTAATGTTTATCTCTACGTCAATGACACTACTAGTTATTATAAAATATGTAACAATTGTTATAAGAACAAGTGACTATCCAATAGTCGCAAGTTCCGATATCAAATATCAAAACAATCGTTAACCAATATTTTAAATAACCAGACGGGAGATCTGGTATCCAATACCTACAGTTGTAGTATTTGTGAAAATCAATATTTTCTATACACAACTATACGCATCTTCTTTCTTTAGCTTTACTATTTGCATTCAACTATTCACAACAATTGTAAATAACTAATTAGCAAATTATGTCAGACACATTACCTCTAAAGGTAATTAAAGCTTAGAAACGTCATTACTAGATAACAAATACCTAATAGGGCTTTCTAAATGCCAGTCAAGAATCTCGAGACATGAACTAATTCAAGTCAATTCTTACTGCATAGAAACTATTGTCTCTAAAGTATTATATCCTAAAGGGGATATCTATCTTGATTATCTATCATGACTTAGAAACTAAGTCATTAACCATCTTGATTTTTCAAGAAAATTGGAACAACAGTTCCCGATGGTTTAGACTAATCTAATAATATCCTAGTCTAGTAGTATCTAGAACATATTCTAGAATAAAAGCAACCAAGAATAAGTCAGATAACATATCATAATATGTGTGCAGTAATTAAAAGTTTAATTTATCTACTACAGAATAAGGAAACAAAACAAGCGGCAATTTCCATAACAATACACACTGCCTAAGTTATGGATATTTTTAAACTTAGCAGTGCCTCCCACTATTTTACGTAATACCGTAATCCCCAACGGAAAAAACGAGAATTCAATAATTAAATCGAATTCCATAATGGGAAGAGGACCCCATGAATATATTTCGACTCACAGCAGAGGCACGGTCTCGCCTACGTATATTCACAAGTAGACAACTAATTGTCAATCACTCACTAGTGACTCCTAGGTTCTGGTCCTGGTCGTTTCTCGTTGTCGCTGCGGAGGCAGGCCCACAAGGAGACGTACCAAGGTCAAACTTGCCAATGATAAACTCAAGTTACTTGCGTAACCCTGACAGCTAGGGCACGTTCAGGATTCCACTTTCGCTTGAATTTATCTAGTATCTAATATACATTCGGCATAAATAAATTTCTATCAGCTACATCCTCACAGCAGAGGCACGGTCTCGGATGTAGTCAACGGAAAGATATTTATAAACCGTATTGACAAGACGGACCAAGAAATAAGTAATCCAAATACTAGTTACTTTAAAACCTTATTTAGCGGGGATATTCCGTTAAGTGTCATACACCCTAAATCTAATCAAATTAGATTATAACATGCATGTATAAAGTCAAGAAAACATGATTAAACATTGAATAAAACAAGCTAATCATTTATGAAGGCCTAGAATCAGACTTGCTCTGATACCATTTTGAATGGGTTTTTAGGGGCAAAATCCGGTAACGCAGCGGAAGCGGCGGGAGATCGAATCTTCCGCTTTCAAAACTTTTTCTCGGATTAATTAAATAAACATATTTATTTAATATTCCAATAATCAAATTATGAAAATAAAATTCAAATGAATCATATTCAAGTGAATTTACCAAATTACCATTATATGGTATTTTGTCCATTTTAGTCCGAAATTGATCTAATCAATTTTGAATGATTCTAAATCATTTCTAAGATGAACTTAGCATGTTCAAAACATCAAAACACCAAAAGCAACCAAAACCCCAAATTTCTTAACCAAAGCCGTGAGCTCCATTAGGGGTGCCATTTGTGCACTTTGTCATTTCATGCATCAAAACACATCAAGATGTAATCCAATGAACATGAAACTTTATATGCATCATATACACATAAAAATACACAACATATATGAAAAGCCCCAAATTTGGAATTGTTCATGAACCCTAATTTTTCAATTTCATCAAATTGGACAAATTAGACCAAATTGGTTAAATCCAACACTTCAATCATGTTTCTTCCATCCAATCAAAGTCTCAACACAATGAAACAACTCAAGATCAAATCTAGGTCATCTAAGAGTGGGTCAACAACTCTATATTAGTAACATGGTTTCCAAAACCTTAAAAGAACACTTATAACTACACTAGTCACAAGCTTTCTCCATTATACATGCTCTACACTTTCACACCAAACATTTATCCATCAAAAACACAAAGAATAAAGAATATAAGAACTCAAGAACATCACCAGATGTTGCCCACAACAAGAGGAACAAATTACTCTCTAATGGAAGGTTGGAAATACTTACTATTATCCAAGCTTTTCTTGATTTTTCTTTCTTTTCTCTCTAGCATTCTTTGCCTTCCTTTAATGGAGTTTTTGGTTAAAGTGAATTAGTTTAACATTTCAAATGAAATGAAATCAATATATACTTGGCCAAAGAAGGCCTTGGCCGAATTTCACTAAAGGAAATGCAAGAATATTAATTTCATCTTCATTTGTATTTCATTTGTTCAACTTGGTTAAATATCTAAAACAACTTTAAAGATATTTAATTTAGTCAAAAAATGCAACTTAGAAAAATATAAAACTTATATTTTAAAGTGTCTTGGCCGAAATTAGCAAGAAATAAAGGAAAAAAATATTTTTATTTTTCAAACAATTTTGAACAAATATCTTAAGAAGTCAAAATCAATTTGACAACCTTTTCCTTTAATGTATAAGTCAACAATTGCAACTTATAATCATTTCCTAACTTTATCATTTGGTGATATATTTATATTTTAATTATATTAATCATTTAACAATTAAATAATTAATTAATTAATTAAATACAAATATATCAAATATATGTATTATATTTACTTTAAATATCTCAAATACATATATTGATGATATATGTCAAATACCTTTATTTGACCATTTATTAATGTGTATTTAATAATATCATATATTAAATACAAATACACATTAATTAGGAAAACGGTTCGGCCCGTTTGCATGTATTTTTCGTTTAACGATTAAACGATTTATAAATAATCATCATTATTCATAAATGTTGCTCTAGTGCTCTACGAGTATGTTTCATTATTGAGACTCTCTAGATTCAGGTATATCCGTCACGAAATCCAATTTCATGTGCATAATCTATCCACCCGTAGATTATGACGATCACGGATAATCTCGCTGAATCATACAGGTCGAGGTCATTGCATACGTATAATCCCTCCGTCACAGGTATCCGGATAATCCCAGAGATATAGATGTAAACGTCAAATCTCTATAGGTATTATCCCGTCGACGTATCTATTAGAAATCTCTAAATAACATTCGGAACTTACTTCCGAAGTATACTGTGGCCACAGATTTAACAGACTGCTAATAGTATATGGACTACCTATGTTCTGTACACAGAACTGACGGATCCTATCTTGATACACACAGGATATCCTGAGGATCGGTCCACACCCAACGAACAGGCGGAGGTCTGATCTAAATAGATCGGTGACGTGACTGCCATCTAAGTGTGGAGGATGTCTCATACATCCACAGTGGTATCTCAAGTCGAAGGACCACTATGCTACTCAACCCAAGAAGATTCTTATTGACGTTGGCGTACCATCCATTAAGAATCTTCGGTGAGCCGTTCAGTGTTTATCTATTATAAACACCTACACGTCTATACGAGTCTCCCCAGACTCATGGTTCATTGGGATAAACCATCGGACCAAGTCTCGATATACGACATTTACTGGTCTCAGCAGATTTGACTAACCGACCCGTGTTAGTGAATCTTGACTAGGAACTTTATTTGATAATATACATATATACATATCTATATATATATATAGCAATAACACTTCCCAATGTCAATTACAAATTATCTTTGTAACTGTGTATTGCATTATATATTATCGGGTCTTTGTCTGATATATACATATCACTAAATCACATTTAGTTTCAATCTAATCGTAATCAGATCGAATATGTATACAAAAAAAAAGAGGTGCAACCATAAGTAAGTATTATTATGGGAAAAAGGGATGTTCGTATTCATGAATCATACATAAATACGGTCCGGATTGGTGCTCTGAGCACCAACCCCAACACCACCTTTTTTAGGTAAAAGGGTAAAATGGTTTTACAAAAAGGCATCTCTCTCTCTCATTACACACACTTGACACACTTGGAAAAAAATTGAAACCCTAAAATTCTCTCAAAGTGGCGTGAACTTCATATATCTTTCTCTTTGATTTTGTGGCAAAATCAACAAAGCTATCACTTCATGGAATCAACTAAGGTGATAGGGAAACTAACTCAAGGGTTGGAATCATCATTCAAAGCTTGGATCTTGGAGATCTCTTCTCAAATTTTAAAATCTCAAATCCGTTCATTGTAAGTTTATTCTGCAACTTATAATGATCTTTATCACATGTTTTCATGCTTATTAGATCCTTGGCATGTTCTAGGAACACTAACTGAACTGAACTGATGTGACTGATTTAAAATCTCAAATCACATGATGCATTGATGTGCATAATCTGCTATGAGCAGGATACTGACTTCAATTGAGATTAATCTGCGAATCGAAAATGGGGTGAAAGTCGATGTTTTACCGTAGATACCTAAGTTTAAGAACTATCCTTCGGGTGTGTACTTAAATTAGGAAACTGTTATAATGTAACTAATTTGACTAGAAACATTATCTCTATATCAAGTATAACTCGTTGCGAGTATACCTTTATATTCTAGAACACTAAAGTGTTTTAATTTATAAAGATGATATTGAGATAAACATATTAGATGTGAATAACAATATTTATATTTTGAATATAAATGAATCTCAAACATATAATATGACGAACAAATAGCTCAAACTGATTTGAGCAGATAAGACTTATTTATGGCAGTGTTGTCTGGGACACATTAAACAAGACTCGTATATCCACACTTTTGAAGAGTGGATACTAGGACAGATTTGATTCCATTCAAATGTGTAAGTTCCACCGATCTATTAGCCCTTGTTCATAGTGACGTAAGTGGGCCCATGTCTAGCTAGGCTAGAGGTGGATATGAATATTTCGTGACCTTTACGGATGTGGCATCGCATTATGGTTGTGTTTCTTTTGAAGAACACAAATTGGAAACTTTTAGAGTTTCGACATGAAATAGACGAACAGATCGGCTAAAGTATTAAAACATCACAGTTTGACCATGATGAAAATACTTAAGCAATAAATTTCTCATATACTTGAAAGAGTATAGTATTCTTTCAATGAGGACTTCTCCCGGAACACGTCAATTTGACGGTGTGTCCGAACGGAGAAACCGAATTTCGTTGGACATGATAAGGTTAATCATGAGTCGCTCTGAGCCACCATTTTCCTTCAAAAGGGATAAGCATTAACAGTGCAATACTTATTTTGAATAAGGTTCCATGAAAATCTGTTTGACAGACTTCATATTAGATATGAACAGGAAAGAAACCGGGTTTTCTCATTCCTGTTAATTTGGGAATGCTAAGCATATGTTTGGATGATACCAAACAAGAACCCAAATTGGATAAGTGCCAATTGCAGGTTATCCTAGGGAAACCAAAGTATAGTACTTATACAACTCACTTGAGAACAATGTAATTGTTGCTCACCATGCGGTTTTCCTAAGAGGAATACTGATATGCAGTGGTAAGTGTGAGGATAGTAAAACTCGATGAAAATCGGAGTTATACTGTTCAAGGCACCAAATCCTTAATAGAACACAAACAGTTCATCAAGGATGAAACTGTACCAGTAATCTTCGAATACACAAGAACCGCGTAATTCATAGAGATTCAGAAAATAACCTGGGGTATGGGTTTCTGATCTCACCTCATAAAGATGTCAATCTTATTGAGGAATACGAACTGACTACGTATGAGGAAGTGATACAAGGTATCGATTCCCTATTATGGAAAAGTGCCATGGTCCGAAATGGATTCCATGTATAACAACTATGTTTGGACACTAGTTGTTGTACCGCAAGGCATTGTACCTATTGGTACTATATAAGTCTTCAAGGAAGAAATACATGGATGGCAACATACCACCATACTAAGCTAGGCTTGTAGCGGAAAGGTATCGTTATCAACATTGTGTTGATTACAACGAAACCTCTTACATGTTGCCATGGATAAATCCATTTGGATAATGCTTGCTGTTGCTGCATGTTTCATTCATGAAATATGGCAGCTGAACGTAAAAATCGCTTTCCTTAAACGGAAACCTCTTCGGAGAATGTTTATAACTTCCTAACGGTTTTGTCGTACCAAAACCAGCAAACAAGGTTTGCAGGTTATTCGATCCATGTATGGATTAAAGTAAGCATTGGGTTCTTGGAACTATCGTTTTAATGTAATCATAATGGTGTATGATTTAATTCAAAATGAGAAATGATTCTTCTGTACATAAGGAGGTTAGTGGGAGCACACTGAAAGTGACTGTTCTAAATAATGATGATATGTCATTTCTTGGAAATGATATTCCTATATTACAATCGGTGAAAGCTTGGCTTTAATGAAACTTCTCCGTAGAATTCTTGGGAGAAACAACCTTTATTCTAAGAATAAAGATCTACTGGGATAGATTTAAAGTTTTTAACACTCTCCGAGAACTGGTACATTGAAAAATGTACGTGACCTGGTGTCTCATACGCTTTGAGCATATGGTATCACAAACAGGTCAATCCAAGTGATAGTCACTGGATTGATATTAAGAACATCTGTTAGTATCTTAGAGAACTAAGGATGCTGTCTTATACTATGGAGATGGAAAACTTGAAGTGACTGGGATCACTGCTGCAAGTTTCCTAACCGATTAAACGACTAAAAGTCGCAACAACAATACTATATAGTTTGAATAACGGAATAATGAGCTGGAAATCTTCCAAGCAATATATTATTACCGAATAAACAAAAAATGCGGGTTATTGCTGCAGCTGAGCCAGCAATAGAAGCCATTTCGGTCGATAATAAATCTAATTAGATTAGATATAGTTCTGTTAGCAGCTGAGCTAGGCATCAGCACGGGCTAAAGAATTAATGGTCTCATCAACGATCCAGATATATACTTCGACTATTTATCTGATTCGTTTGGATCATACATCGTGGCGATGTGATGATCGAATAAATCACATCAGACAATAATCACACAAATCCGCTGACGAAACCCTTTCCTCAGCAGTTTGAGCGAACCGTACATAGTTTGGGAGTAAGACACTCGAGTGACTAGCTATAGGCCAAGTGGGAGATTGTTGAATAGTTATGACCCATAGTGTCACTATTTGTACAGATCATGGTGTTGTTGTACAAATTAACTATGTGACAAAGGAGATTGCTCTCCTATCATTTGTGATTAGATCACTTAGATGTATAAATGATAGGAGGTCCATATCATTAGTTTCTGGATTGAGATGATATGAGACAGTATCAGTCCATGAAGGATTAATCATTAAATATCCCTAGTCGTTGTATTATCGAGACTGGACATCGATAATTCAGAATAGACTAGTATTACATTTGTGCGTATTATGGAAGCGTAGTAGCATAGTTCTCATATATTTGGGTATAGGATACTCATGCAAATGTAATAGGAGGTTGTGTTTTACCGATGGTACGGAAAATAGCTTCACTCTAGATAGATCCCTCGGAATTCCATTGGTAGTATGACTATGTGTCTATGGAAGTCCAAAATCAGGGTAGGTGTATTTGGTCTTAACCTGAGACTTGCATCGCTAATATTTGCGACAATCGGTATGATTTAGTTTTGGTTGTCCAGGGCTTTAACAGGTTCTGTGTACGCCTCTTCTAGGTATATTGAGAATCGTAGTGTATTGGGTGTGATGTCAAGACAGAAGTATCACTCCAGTCATAGTGGAGATGATGTCACGTAGGATACGGTACTTGTGCTCTTAAGTACTACAATCATCGGGATATTATGACTAGGTCATGTATATCCGATTATAGAGACTAGTTACCAGACATCCGACACGTGCTTCGTACGGGGCAGACACAGTTCCAGCCCCAGGCCTAGCACGTGACATCTGATATTGGATCGAAATACGTAATACTATGTATACTACGCCTGACATAGATTATATATTCCAGTAAGAATATTTCTGGAGAATTGGGTAGGCACGGTGCTTTGCTAGAAGCCAACCATGTCTTGTAAATCGGTAAGCACGTGGTACGAGGTACGCACGTATTCGGATAATCCGATGACCGTATTTACTGCCAACATATCCAAGGATCTCTTGGGTTGCTTCCCAAAGATTCACCAATGACAGTTGATTCGAATTAGAATTAATCTGGGATTAATTAAGAGGGAGAAAATTAATCTATTATTAATTGAGGTATTATATAATCTGGGATTAAATGTGTTCGGAAGAGAGAGAACGCGATTAATTTGGAATTAATCGATAAAATAAATTTAATAGTTAAATTTGATTATTCTATTTAATTTATTTGTATGGGCTAAAATTAATTTATCGGATATATTAATATGAATTGGAATTCATTACAAAATTAAAGTCGGACTTTAATACGAACGAACGAATTAATTTAGAATTAATTCGTAGACGACGTTCGTAATATATTTACTAGGCATCGTTATTTTATTAAATTAGATTTAATTATTTAACGACGAAAGTTCATTTAATCGGATTAAACAGATCCGAGCCCCGTCAAATGTTCGTAGAGACATTTGAATTTTGAATTCAAATGTGGGGCCCACTTCACATGTGGTAGTTGGGAGAGTTGTTGGCATTTATGCCTAGCCACCAACTTTCCAACTACCTTGGAATGGTTTTGGTGAAACCATTTACCCAACCAACTTGTTTAGGTAAAAGGGTAAAAGGGTTTTACAAAAAGGCATCTCTCTCTCTCATTACACACACTTGACACACTTGGAACAAAATTGAAACCCTAAAATTCTCTCAAAGTGGCGTGAACTTCATATCTCTTTCTCTTTGATTTTGTGGTAAAATCAACAAAGCTAGCACTTCATGGAATCAACTAAGGTGATAGGGAAACTAACTCAAGGGTTAGAATCATCACTGAAAGCTTGGATCTTGGAGATCTCTTCTCAAATTTTAAAAGCTCAAATCTGTTCATTGTAAGTATATTCCGCAACTTATAATTATCTTTATCAAATGTTTTCATGCTTATTAGATCCTTGGCATGTTCTAAGAATACTAACTGAACTGATGTGACAGTGAAGGAGGATCCCATGGTGTTTTTGTGGCAAAAACATCAAGATCTAGCACTCAAATGGTCTTACGAAGGTGATAGGGAAGCCCACCCGTGTGCATGGAATCGTTTCATCACAAAGCTTGGAGCTTTAATGAAGTCCAAAGCCGAAAATTGAGAACAAAGAAACCGCCCACTGCCGAGCCTTCAGTTTGAAAAACTTTTTAATAAAACTTATCTTTTTAAAATCATGCTTTGAATCTCCGATTTCTATAAACTATTTCTAAAACCATCTTTCTAACTTCTTTTCTGAAACTCTTTTCTGAAAACTGAAAACTGGAATCTGAAATCCTTTTTCTGAAAACCAAATCTCCGCCCGAAAGTGCATCTCCGCCCTTAGGCGCATCTCCGCCCGTAGGCGCATCTCCACCCAGGAATGTACCATCTGAGCGCTGAGGATCTAGGAGCGTCCCCTTAGTCCTCCACATGTGCACATGTGTATCAATCCGTCAATTCCAACAATGTACAATTGGGATGGGTCAAATCCCAAATCCCGAATCTATATGATATCCGTCAATTCCATCAGTGTCTCTAGTTACGTACTGGGGTGAGGTTTTACCTCATGCCCCGAAAATATAAAACTCATGCTTAAATCTCAAAACTGAAGTGAACGTTTTCTAAAATACATTTCTCTTCAAAAGCAACTGAAGCTTTTCTTTAAAACACCCTGAATTTTTCAAAGCCTTTCTTAATTTCAACTTCACTTAGGAAATCATTTCTAAGAGTTTCTGAAAATTCTGAAAATCTTATCAGCTTATGAAAACATTTTTTTTATGCTAATGTACCCAAATATATATGCATTCACACAATTATGCTCATAGACACACATATATTTCCATGCATGATCTCGTATTCTCTTACTTATGATTTTATCCATGTCTATGCTCGTGTATGCATGCCCATGTACTACATTCTCAATTTATGTTTGCTATTTCATGTTCAAACATACATATTTCTCATAATCATAAGCTTTCACATCTTATTCATTCACGCATACATGGTCATGCTCAACATACACATTCACGTACTTTCTTTACATATTAATAAATACACATTCTACTTTACCTTCTTATTCATAACCAGTACTTAACAACATCACGTCATTTCAATCTACATTCATAATTCATACAATATAATATGTATTCATATATTAACATACATTCTAGTTAAGCCAATTCCCTCAAAATATCGAATATACATAATCAAGTCAAAATTATATATTTGCTACACACATGTTCATATTCATCATTTTAGCATTTAATCATACTTGCAAACATTGTCATTTATCGCTAATCCCATTCCCTAGGGTGTAGTGTCCACAGCCCCTCATTCCCAGTTAAAGTTACTATTCATATTAAATATTTATATATATATCCAAATTATCAACTCTTCATCCACATCATTAATCAATTCGCCACTAACATGTATAAATATATATATAGTCTCATGTATAACAGGTATACACTTCAATACAAAGAATTCCCAAATTCTAGGCTTTCTAACCAATTTACACATTTGCATAATTTTGCCACTAGTTTTCAATTTCTTGCTCTATGTCATTACTAATGCATCCTAGCATGCTTCTAGTCCATTATTAAGTTCCATTCCAGGTTTTACCTAAACCCTAGAAATCAATTCAAACAAAATCAAGATGATCACCAAATAGAATACTTACCTGGCTTTGCGGACATTCTGAACTTGGACCTGATCTGTCAAAACAAATCATAAAACGCAATCAAAATCAACTTCGGATTCTTCTCGTGATACATGAATCCTCTCTGATTCTACTGTTTAAACTTCAATACTCTAATATATGCTCATATATTGTTCTAAACTAGCTAGATGGTTCAGATTCTCATTTTACGCGTTTGCGCAAAACTTGCAGAAAGGTTTCCGCAAATGCTACGGAAGGGTCTCGAACCCTCCGAACCTATCTAGAATTACTTAATTACCCTCACAATATCATATTTATATCTTACCCATGATTACGGTCATCTACGCTCATCCGCGCGAGAAACTCTGTTTTACCGGAAACTCGCGAATTCTACCGAATCAATCAAATCTAATCTGTTTCTCCCCGGTTCGCTACACTACGGAACTACCGGAAACATCCGAATAAAAATCGATACACTTTAAAATAACAAAATTTGAACGGAGAGTCGTATCGAAATTCCGAGGCCATATTCGGACTCCCAACGGCCATACGAACGCGCTGGTGTCGTCAGATTACTGTCCATCGTGGGTCTACTATTTTCGCGCCACTTTCTTCCTCATTTCACGTGTAACCAGCCGCTATTCGGCAAAATCTACTCCGCATACTTGTAGTACTCTCCGAGGGCTTCGATTCGGTAGGTGGCTCGGGTCGTGAAACGAACCGACGAGCCGGGATCGGGAACCCCAAAACTGCACCTCTTTTTCCCTTCCTGCGCCGATTCTGGTGGTCCTAAGCGTCGGCTCTGGCCACCGGTAGGTGCGCCGTGGCCGGACGCACTGTCAGCTGGTGGTCCGTCGGCTAGATGTCTGCCGGAGGCCACCGGCGTGACCAAGCTTCCCTTTCTCTCTCCTCACGCCTCTCAGCCTTATGTTTTCTTTTTCTTTTCTTTTTTTTTTATTGGTAAATGCTGATAATAATAATAATATAATAATAATAATAATAATAATAATAATAATAATAATAATAATAATAATAAATATCTTATACCATAAATTACTAAAATGCCCCCACTAATAATGGTAATTTCGGAAATCATCACTTTTGAAGCCCTTCTGACGTGCTTTTCGAAAAACGTTCAATGCGAACGTTGTTCGTCTCAGAAAAATGAGTTCGGTGGTTCAAGAACCAACTCCATCGGAGTTCGTTTTCTAAATTTGTGACCAAAACAGTAAACTTTACTCGTATAATGAAAAGTCGCATAACTGACTTTTGATCCCGTACGTTTTCCAACGTGACGAATATTCATAATCTATTATTCCAACCCATATAACATCGCTTGAACTCTTATTCTTCATCATCATCATCTTGATCCAAGACTATAACATCAGTCCGGGAATCTTCCAGAACAGTCCCGAAAATACCCTCCTTATAAAAATTTCGTCCTCGAAATTTCTCCATCCCTATAACTGTTGATTCGAACCCGGTCAATCATGGGGAAACTACCTTACTCTATACTCCACTGATATAACTTCTCTGTTTCAACTGTTAACTATTCACTATCTATAAGCTAGGATCCTCAAGAGCTAATCTACTACTTTAAACTAGCTATACTAGTCTGTTTCTCATCTTTGACTATTCTGATCTGGTTCTTATCTCTAGCTGTACTGTTCTGGTTCTTAACTCAAATCCTCTGGCCTCACCAGGGCCCTATATTGGTATTATCTCATTCTTACCAATTCCCCAATCTAAAAGGGCCGCAAACGTACTAATTTAAACTAATCTCCTCCCATACGGAGATAGCTAATCTATACACATCAATCGAGTCACCCATGGACTCAAATTCAAACAGGCAAAGCACAAAACAAAGAAATCAAATCGCATTCATTATACTCAAACACATCAAAATACACACATATATATACATATATATTTGAATATCATAATTATGCTCTTTCTCATGACTATCTATTTCAGATAACATATGTATCATTCCACAAACAAAAGACCGATATGGTTTATATGCACACATACTTACTAAGGTAGTCGAATAGCCAGTAGCTGCAGTCACCGACACACTTTAACTTATGCTCTGATACCATCATTGTAACATCCCGCCTTAGCAGCAATGTTACCGGAATGAGACAGGCTAAACCCATCTCCATAAGCCTCTAATTCTAGAAAAATTTTGGCATGATGTATTCGTAACATCATGCAACCTAGCCTATAGCCACCGTCCAAATACAACATAAACATAAAGTCTCGATCTCAGGCCGGTGTCTCAACATCAATGCAATCTAAGGGCCCAACAAATATGCGATGCAGACATAAAGACAAAATACAACCAGGGCTCCATGCCCAAAAGTACATATATATACAAAAACTTTACAACATAAGCATATGTGCTCAGCATGTCTCAACAATGCTCAAATACACAAGACTCGACTTCCCCAAGACTTGGTGACTGGCTGACTGCAACGCTGCTATCCGATTGCTCCGTAACTCTGAAATCCACGATCGATCGTTTAGGTCGGCAACCTGCAAAACTCAAACACAGTAGTATAGTGAGTCATAAGACTTAGTAAGTAACTATGTTCCTACTTTAAGAAATATACACATGCAAGGTTTAAATTCCAGTTTACATATTATTCCTGGGATTTTCTAAGTGGTTCACACATTCTCCATATTACCAACTCTTCATACTATCTGTTTCCTAGCCAATTGGCAAATATCCATTTCTTATATTCCTTTTATGTGAGCATCCATTGATGAGCGGAAAATATATCAATATTTACCACCCCTTTAACTTAATATTTTGTTTAGTTTCTCGGGTTTGATGAACGTTTGGATGTGTTTTAGTTTATTTTGCAGATAAAATAATATCGGGTCTCAATGAAATCATTTAGGATGAAATATGGGTCAAATAAGGGCAATTATTGGACTTGATATTTTAATTTTGGAGATTGGAAACTTGAAAGGGCGTTTTGACGAAGTGCGGTTTTGGAAATTCCAATTTTGCGCATCTGTCGTATTTTCGGTATATCGTTTTACTCAGATATTGGATTCAGCTGATTCAAGTTCCAAGTTAAAGCAGACTCAAAGATCTACAACTTTGAAAGAGAAAATATTTTCTAATTCTGAAGATTTCATGACCGAACTTTTATGAACCATCCAGAGGTGTGTGATGTGTAATTATTAAAGTCATTATCAATCATTTTCAAAGCAAAATATAAATTAATAAATAATTAATAAAAATTATCAAATCATCACCAACCAGGATAAAAGATTATTGGAGCAATTAATAATAGATTTGGTGGAGCAATTAGTGGAGTAATTAATAATTGATTTGGTGGATGATTTGATGGAGGCAAAATTTTGCCTATAAATACCAAGCCATTTCATTTGTAAAATTCATACTTTCTTCTAAGGAATTGCTTAAGAATACTAAGAAGATTGTATCTTGTTTGTTTATTTATAGCTTTTAGTAATTAATTTCCGCTTTCGCACTTTCTTTTCTTTACTTTTCAGTTTTTACTTTCCGCAATTTACTTTTACGCACAGTACTTTTCTTTCTTTAATTTTCAGTTTTTACTTTTCAGTAATGAGGAGGTAACTCCCCTTTTGCTGGGGTAAAAGGTAAAACTTTTATTACTAATATTTAGATTAATCTCCTTTAATTATAATATATAAACTAGTTAAAACCTGACTTAACGAGGATACCGCCATATTGGTCGGTTAGTAATTATTTAAATTGGTTTTAACCTGACTAAACTGGATACCGCCTGATTGGTCGGTTGGTAATTAATTATTAATTTGACTTAATCTGGATACCGCCTATATGGCTGGTTGGTAATTATCATGCAAAGTTAATATATTATATTAAGGGAGATATCTAAAATAAAAGTAATAAAGGTGGATCCTTTTACCTCAGCATTCTCTTTTATTGTACTTTTACTTTATTTAATTTCAGCAATTTACTTTTCAACAATTTACTTTCAGCATTTACTTTCAGTAATTTACTTTCAGCATTTACTTTTCAGCATTTAATTTTCAGTATTTAATTTCAGCATTTACTTTCCGTCATTTACTTTTCAACAATTTACTTTTCAGCTTTTACTTTATGTCTTTTACTTTTCAGCATTTTTATTTTATGTCTTTTACTTTTAAGTTTTTACTAGCCCTAATTATGTGTTAGTTATCTGGGGTTGTGATGAATTCTAATATCATCGGTTTATAATGGGTTATTTTATAGTTTGGGTAATTTAAAGGTTTACTTATTAAGTCTTAAGCTTAATGCTTCTTGTTGTCTGATTACCAATAAGTTTGATGTGGTAAATCTAAAATGAACTAGACATAGGGATTTTAGGTTTCAGCCTTAGACTTAATAGCCCACGATCTTCCTTGAGGATAGATAACCCTTTAATAGATTTCCTTACAGGATAGACATATACCTATCGGGCGGGGGTAGCCATAATTGGAACTTAAACTTATTGAATCCAGATAATTTGGTTGACATAGACATATGGTTCAATTGGGTTAAACTGGGTATTTACGTCTGACCATCGACAGAGGCTTTTGCATAATTTAGTGTTCCAGGTTAGTAAACCGATTTATTACACAAAGATAAAATAATCACTTCATCTTTTAAAAGATATTAGAATGATTCACAACCCTAGAACTTTGTGTCTTTTGTTATTTTCCTTAGTATTTTCTTTTGTCTTTTTATTTATTTATTTATTTACCAAATCTACAATCAACCAAATCAATCAAGCAATCATTCTCTTCTCCCTCAATTAGATATCTGTAAATAAATAGATTCAATAATTAATAACAATAGTAGGAATTAAGTCCTCATGGGATCGATATTTTTATACTACTTGAACGATACGTGCGCTTGCGTTATACGCGTGTGTTTACGCCGGTCATCCATACACTCATCTCTATATGTTTTCTCGTAACATGCTTCTAGCTTTTTCATTTGCAATCATTATAATCATATATCATTATTATATAATCCATACCATCATATGTACGACATATATCCTTTTTTCATTAATAATATATCGGTCATTAAAACCCTATACACAAGCTCTTATATATTTTAAATTTTAATTCGTAACATAACTATTTTAATTCACAACACAATTAAGATCTCATAAGTATAATAATCATAGTACATTATACTACGTTGCTCACAGACAAGCCTAACACCTTTTCATTTTCTTAACTTCTTATCTTTCTTTTACTCTACTACCTTAAGCTCAGGTAACTATCTGTAGGCATTGTATTTTTACACATTAGCCCAATGATGAGTCTCGTATAGAGGCAACTACTTCTTTAGTCATGAAAGTCGCGGGAAACGGACGTTGGAAGGGTAAAGTTGGAAAATAGAATTTTTGATGGATTTAATCTCGTTGTTTTCGCTTCGGTTGCTTGTTATACCTCCGTTTCTAAGCTCACCTTAGGCCGAAAACTCCCATAGACCACATACCTAACCCAAACCAAACCCAAATACCCAAGTCAACCCAAGTCAAACCAAGTCAAACCAAATCCATGCCCAAAGGATGTGATTCACGCCCAAAGCCCCTTTATTTAGGTATATGCATATTTATCACATGTTTAAATCTTGTAAATCCTTACCTAAATAAAAGAAATCAAATCAAATCCCTACCAAATCAAATCCAATCCCAAATCCTAATTAGGAGATGCATTCCTTATTAGAAATCAATTAGGAGATTCCTTCTTAATCTAATTAGGAAAGTCTTCTCTCTTTGCCTATAAAAAGAGGCCTTCACCCCCCATTCAAAACCTAGCTCATACACCTCTCTCACACGCCTAAAGCACTCTCTTAAGCCTCCATTGCACGCCCAAGCATCCCCCTGAAGCCTCCATTGCCGCACCTTCAAGATCCAATAGCCTCCATTGCCGCATCTTCCCTCCATCATCAACACCCTTCACGCCCAAGCCCTAAACTTAACCCTCCATTACCGAGTTCCAGCCCCCATTCACAGCCCTAAAACACCCTCAAATAAACCTTATTCACAGTCCTAAAATCACCTAAACACCATCCACAAAACCTCCATAAAGTTTCCCTAAAAAATCCTCACAAACGCACCTCCCTAAGCCTTCAAAATCACCCAAAACAGTCCGCTAAACCATCAAGACAGTGACCTGAAACATAGCAGCGAAACAGCAGCGAAACAGACTTGAAACAGCAGCCTGAACAGCAAAACAGCGAGGAAAGATTTTGAGTTGGTGAACTAAAAGAGTAGCGGATCATTCACCCTTCCAACGGACGTGTAACGCCCTTTCTTAGACGACAAAAGAGGTTAGACCTGAGGGCACCTTTCTACTTATCTTCTTTATTGTTGTTTTATTTATTTTGATATATAATTGCATGAGAGTCGTTTGAAGCATGATGTGATTGTTGGATGAGCGGGATATGTGTTCTCTTTTGTGGTATATCGGATGGAAACCCGGACGTAAATTCCATAGCCGACTCCGAATGGACGGTAGTATGGTCTGCACTCGGGATACAATGCCACGTACCACTTAAGATACACGCATCTCGTCTCATCCTAATTTGTATTTGAGCATGTTATAGTCTTTAGGTTATATGTTTATTATTTAAAGCATGGTTTAATTTAGTTTGTTATTTATTTGTTAAAGCATGTTTAGGTTGTTCATTATGCATGTTCTTAGTTTATGATGCGTTTGGGTAATGATTTGTACATGTTGATTTAATGGTTCAATATGCTTGTTGTGTTACATTGCGTGAAATTATTTGGATGAAAACATGTTCGATCTAAGTACCCTTGATCATGAATGATGAATAGATTCGGTTAGTTTATTGCACAAATTATATCATCACAAGTGACATAAGTAAGGGACCATTCCGAACCCAACGGTTTGAGGTCTTCCCTTGCGAGGGGTGAGTGCGGCCTTAAATCTTTGTCCCGGTTCACACCGGGTGGCGACTCCATGTCATTTCATACTCCCAACTAGGCCGCGAGTCTAGAACAGCGTCGCCCAGGTTCTGTTGTCTACAGTCTGGCGACTCCACTGGGGATATTAGAGAATTGGCCTCGAAATCATGTCTTGTGATGTGTATAATTTGTGCATTAGTTGACCATTTCTATAGTGGGTTGAGGGGGTTAATCAAAGGCTTTGTTGAAGCTAGGTGATGGTTGGGTGTCTTCCTTCACTCACTACCCTTCAGGGAAAAGCGTGAAGGCACCTAGATAAATCATTACTTGTAGCTCGTTGTGACATACTAGTTTGGAGGACTCGTTGTTTATTCCTGACACCAAGCGATAAGAGCCTAAGGGGCTTGGGTACTTAAGAGAGCCTCGCTCCACCTTCCCTCTGGGGAATCTACAACGGGAAATCCATTCGACAGTTAGTCACACACCGTAACTCGTTGGCACGTACCGTAAGGTATAAAAAAGGTGCACTCACTTGGTCGCTTGAACCCTTGAGTGGGGAGTCCTAGTTGTGGGTAATCCTTCGTCAAACGAGAGCCTTTGTCCGCGCCCCGTGAACCCACTTGTGAAACTTAGCCTTGAAAGAACCGGTAGTTATTTATTTTATGTTTGTGTGTTGGACCACCGTCATTTGGATCCAGTTGGACCTTTTGTCAAAAGATGTGAACTTGTTGGGCCATTTAAACTGGGGCAAGTTTGTGTCCTTTGACAGTTGGGCCAAAAGCTTCTAAAATGCCGATGGGCCACTTTGTGAATGGGCCTTTTATCATTTGAAGTCATTTAGCCATATCATTGTAAAGTGTAAACCTGTTGGGCCTTTTCAACTGGGACAAGTTTGCACCGCGCAATGGTGCGATTGAATGCTTTAAAATGATAATGGGCCAACTTATATATTCCATGCATCGCATACATCTCATGCATCTCATGCATACATGCATCATGTTAACCCTTGTGTCTTAAAAGCCATCATGGATACCCGTTGGGTTAGAAAAAAAAGAAGTCAGAGCATTCCTTGGGAAAATCCAGTATATCAGTCGGTTCATTGCAAAGTTGACGTCAGTATGTGAGCCCATCTTCAAGTTGTTGAGGAAAGATCAGCCCGTAAAGTGGAACGAGCAGTGTCAGGAAGCATTTGACAGAATAAGGGAATTTTGGTGAAACCTCCCGTTCTGAGACCTCCGAAACAGGGCAGACCTTTGGTGCTTTATTTGGCTATTGAACCCGAAGTGCTGGGGGCGATGATGGTACAAGCCGATGAGACAGGAGTAGAGCACGCCATCTACTACCTCAGTAAGAAGCTGCTTCCGTACGAAGCCCGCTATCAGGAAGTAGAGAAGATTTTTCTAGCAGTAGTATGGGTGTCCAGGAAATTACGCCACTATTTCCAGTCTTACAAGATCCAAGTGGTCGCAAAGGAGAATCCTTTGAAGTATCTACATTCGGTGCCTTCACTAGTTGGAAAGCTGGGCAGATGGTTAGTACTGTTGACTGAATTTGACATCGAGTACCTCACTTCAAAGGTAATCAAAGGGCGAGCCGTGGCAGAATTCCTAGCCTTACAACCTGTTGAAGGGGATCAGTACAAGTTTGAATTCCCCGACGAAGAAATCCAAGCTATAGCAGTCCAAGGATGGAGATGTATTTTGACGGAGCAGTGTTAACTTCAAAGGTAAGAGAGGTAATATAAGTAGGTATTGTAGTAACCCCTGGGGAAGACTTTGCCTATGGCCAAGAGGTTGACGTTCAGGGTAACTATAACATGGCTGAGTATGAAGCATGTGCATTTGGGTTGACTGCATTAATAGCCTTGGGGCTACGAACGTGGATGTTTACGGAGTTCAATGTTGGTGATCCGACAGATGCAAGGAGAATGAGAGTTAAGGAAGAACGGTTGAAGCCGTACTTATTCCACCTCAGAAACCTAGCACAGGCTATCCCTAACTGCAAATTTCAGCACTTGCCTCGGGAAGAAAATCAGATGGCAGATGCATTGGCAACGCTAGCCGCAACCTGGGAGAATCCAGAGAAATTGGTGATGAGACCACTTGTGTTGACAACGGCCAGCAAACCGGTTTATGAGATAGAGAGGATCTTGGGAGTAGAGGTCGATGACGGAAAACCTTGGTATCATGATATTCAAAAGTATCTGGAACATAGGGAATTCCCAGAGGAAGGGAGCAGAAAAGACAGAATCGCCATTCAGAAGTTGGCTGCTCAATATGTGAGTCTGAAGGGAGAACTCTACAAGAGGCAAGCGAACGGTGTTCAGCTGAAATGCTTGAGAAAGGAAGAAGCTCAGAAGATAATGGATGAAGTGCATGCTGGCGTCTGTGGACCGCATATGAACGATTGAACTTGTCCCGCAAGATTGTGAGACAAGGCTTTTACTGGTCAACCATGGAAGCCGACTGCGCGAAGTTGGTAAGGCACTGTCATGATTGTCAAGCGCATGGGAATTTGAATCATTTGCCGCATACAGAATTGCACGGGTTTTCAGAACCATGGCCTTTCTTAGCATAGGGAATTGATATGATCGGAGAGATTCGGTCGAATGCGTCAAACGGACATCGCTTTATAGTGGTAGCAGTGGACTACTTCTCGAAATGGGTAGAAGCCGAGTCATTCCGTAATGTCACGGCAAAACAAATGGCTAAGTTCATAGCCCGAAATCTCATATGCCGGTACGGTATGCCGCATCACGTGGTTACGGACAATGGAGTCCAGTTTCAGGGAGAGACCAAGGCGATGTTACAGAGGTATGGGATAGGTCATCATAAGTCTTCACCATACAGACCGCAGGCTAATGGAGCAGTTGAGGCAGCCAACAAGACAATAAAGACAATTCTGGCGAAGATGACGGAGAATTACAAAGACTGGGCTGATAAGCTGTCGTATGCCTTGTGGGGGTACAGAACTTCTGTAAGGACAGCAACTGGAGCTACGCCTTACTCTTTAGTCTATGGAATGGAAGCGGTACTGCCGGTGGAAGTTGAGATACAGTCCATGCGGGTGTTAGCAGAAGCAGAATTGCCTGAACGAGAATGGACCTCGCAGAGGTTTGAGCAGTTAGCATTGATGGATGAGAAGAGGATAAAGTCCTTGCATCACATGCAGATATATCAGAAGAGGTTGGCCCGAGCATTTAATAAGAAGGTGCGTCCTACCAAGATCAAGAAAGGTGATCTGGTACTTAAGCAGTCGAAGCCGTCGACGACAGACCCAATAGGGAAGTTCAGACCAAATTGGGAAGGACCATACATTGTTCAGAAGGTAATGGGAAATGGAGCAGTGAGACTGTCAGACTTGGAAGGGAATGAGTTCACCGAGCCGATCAATGTTGACAGATTGAAGTTGTATTTTGCCTGAGGGACAGAAGACTGAATAGTCATCCGCAGAAGACCTAACCCAACGGGATGAAGAGAACTCATGCATGCATGCACACATATAACCCATTATTGCATTCCTTTTGCGTGTTTTGTGTTTTTGTTTTATATTCACAGGTATCGAAGAATAAAAGAGAAAGCGGCAAAGAAAAGCCAATCAGAAACAGCGAAAGCACTGTATTGAATTTGGGAAGAAATCATAGGGCTGAGGTCCACATCGGTGTTAAGATTCAGATGGTAATCTGAGGGTTAAAGCCCATTTTGAGTTCGAATTTCGGGTATGGATCCCGGGGGCGAAGCCCACATGGTCAGCAGTAAAGAGGAAGAATTCCTTTGAGTGAGTGAGTGAGTGAGTAAAAAAAAGTGAGAGAGAAGTCTGGATGGTTAAACATATGTCCGGTGATGACATTATGTGCTGTAGGGAGAAGCCTTAGAAGCGAGAAGCGCGAGACGCGCTCTTATTCGGTATTCTGAATGGATTGATCTTGGCTGGACTCATGAAGCACTTGAAAAAGGTATCTCAACAGTAGAAGCCTGAGTGGTTGATAAGATGACTAGTGGAAGAGATGGTGGATCGGTGAATGACCGTTTGCCTGGATGTCCACACTGATTTGCCTTTGCTACGATACATGATATGGTTGGAAAATAAAGAAAGAAAAGTCTCTGCAATGAAAGAAAAAGAAATAGACCGCCTATAACCGATAAGCGTGAAGCTACCCATGGGCGAGTATTAGGACCACCATGAGGAGAAATGCTACCTTAAAGGGTAGGTGAGTCAGAAAAAGAAAAAGAGAAAAGAAAAGAAAAAAAAAATGAAGGAAAATAATGAAAAGAAAGAGACGATGCAATAAAAGAAGACCATATCATGTTAAGTATGCTACAGTAATCACAGAATGTGACCCAGACATCCAGGTTGGTTAGACCCACTGATCCGATTCTCCGAAGCGAAATCATCGAGTTGGCTGACTTAAGGAATAAGCTGCGAAGGAGCCTTAGCACACACACACACTAGGAGTCTGGTTCAGATCACCCATTCAGGAGATTGGGTTTGAGTATGTCGAATACTTTGAAGATTCTTTGGCTTTGACGCGAAGCATCCGTTGAGGACGAAAATATGTTTAGCTATCAAGATTATCTCAAAGAGAGGCACTACAATGTGCAAAATAGAGAATCGGCATCAGTAGTAGACTTGCCGGGTATGGCATTCTGTGGGCGAGGCCCACATTGGTTCAAATCAGTTTCAGCCAGGTACGGCACTCCGGGTATGGAGGTATCAGATCAGCCAGGTACGGCACTCCGGGTATGGAGATATCAGATCAGTTTCAGCCAGGTACGGCACTCCGGGTATGGAGATATCAGATCAGCCAGGTACGGCACTCCGGGTATGGAGATATCAGTTCAGCCAGGTACGGCACTCCGGGTATGGAGATATCAAATCAGTTCAGCCAGGTACGGCACTCCGGGCATGGAGATATCACAGATGCGACACCCTAGGTACGAGGTTAGCATTCAGACATTTGTGGCTCTCTAGGTACGGAGGCGTCACTGCGACACCCTAGGTACGGGGTTAGCATTCAGACATTTGTGGCTCTCTAGGTACGGAGGCGTCACTGCGACACCCTAGGTACGGGGTTAGCACTCAGACATTTGTGGCTCTCTAGGTACGGAGACGTCACCGCGACACCCTAGGTACGGGGTTAGCACTCAGACATTTGTGGCACTCTAGGTACGGAGGCGTCACTGCGACACCCTAGGTACGGGGTTAGCACTCAGACATTTGTGGCTCTCTAGGTACGGAGACATCACCGCGACACCCTAGGTACGGGGTTAGCACTCAGACATTTGTGGCACTCTAGGTACGGAGGCGTCACTGCGACACCCTAGGTATGGGGTTAGCACTCAGACATTTGTGGCTCTCTAGGTACGGAGACGTCACTGCGACACCCTAGGTACGGGGTTAGCATTCAGACTACAGCGACGCCCTAGGTACGGGGTTAGCACGCCAGGTACGGCATGTGGACTATTCAGACATTTGTGGCTCTCTAGGTACGGAGACGTCACCGCGACACCCTAGGTACGGGGTTATCATTCAGACCACAGCGACGCCCTAGGTACGGGGTTAGCACGCCAGGTACGACATGTGGACTATTCAGACATTTGTGGCACTCTAGGTACGGAGGCGTCACTGCGACACCCCAGGTATGGGGTTAGCACTCATACAACCAACATCATCACTGCGGCACTCTAGGTATGGAGACGCAACCGTGACGCCCTAGGTACGGGGTTTAGCATTATCAACTTAGCACAGCAGGCAGACCAGGTGACAGCTGGCGAGCCAGGTAAGTAAAAATGCATTGCACGTACTTTGATAGGATTGTCATTGTCACACATTGCACAAGTCCCATCAAAGTGGGGGCGACTGTAGGCATTGTATTTTTACACATTAGCCCAATGATGAGTCTCGTATGGAGGCAACTACTTCTTTAGTCATGAAAGTCGCAGGTAACGGACGTTGGAAGGGTAAAGTTGGAAAATAGAATTTTTGATGGATTTAATCTTGTTGTTTTCGCTTCGGTTGCTTGTTATACCTCCGTTTCTAAGCTCACCTTAGGCCGAAAACTCCCATAGACCACATACCTAACCCAAACCAAACCCAAATACCCAAGTCAACCCAAGTCAAACCAAGTCAAACCAAATCCATGCCCAAAGGATGTGATTCACGCCCAAAGCCCCTTTATTTAGGTATATGCATATTTATCACATGTTTAAATCTTGTAAATCCTTACCTAAATAAAAGAAATCAAATCAAATCCCTACCAAATCAAATCCAATCCCAAATCCTAATTAGGAGATGCATTCCTTATTAGAAATCAATTAGGAGATTCCTTCCTAATCTAATTAGGAAAGTCTTCTCTCTTTGCCTATAAAAAGAGGCCTTCACCCCCCATTCAAAACCTAGCTCATACACCTCTCTCACACGCCTAAAGCACTCTCTTAAGCATCCATTGCACGCCCAAGCATCCCCCTGAAGCCTCCATTGCCACACCTTCAAGATCCAATAGCCTCCATTGCCGCATCTTCCTCCATCATCAACACCCTTCACGCCCAAGCCCTAAACTTAACCCTCCATTGCCGAGTTCCAGCCCTCATTCACAGCCCTAAAACACCCTCAAATAAACCTTATTCACAGTCCTAAAATCACCTAAACACCATCCCCAAAACCTCCATAAAGTTTCCCTAAAAAATCCTCACAAACGCACCTCCCTAAGCCTTCAAAATCACCCAAAACAGTCCGCTAAACCATCAAGACAGTGACCTGAAACATAGCAGCGAAACAGCAGCGAAACGGACTTGAAACAGCAGCCCGAACAGCAAAACAGCGAGGAAAGATGTTGAGTTGGTGAACTAAAAGAGTAGCGGATCATTCACCCTTCCAACGGACGTGTAACGCCATTTCTTAGATGACAAAAGAGGTTAGACATGAGGGCACCTTTCTACTTATCTTCTTTATTGTTGTTTTATTTATTTTGATATATAATTGCATGAGAGTCGTTTGAAGCATGATGTGATTGTTGGATGAGCGGGATATGAGTTCTCTTTTGTGGTATATCGGATGGAAACCCGGACGTAAATTCCATAGCCGACTCCGAATGGACGGTAGTATGGTCTTCACTCGGGATACAATGCCACGTACCACTTAAGATACACGCATCTCGTCTCATCCTAATTTGTATTTGAGCATGTTATAGTCTTTAGGTTATATGTTTATTATTTGAAGCATGGTTTAATTTAGTTTGTTATTTATTTGTTAAAGCATGTTTAGGTTGTTCATTATGCATGTTCTTAGTTTATGATGCGTTTGGGTAATGATTTGTACATGTTGATTTAATGGTTCAATATGCTTGTTGTGTTACATTGCGTGAAATTATTTGGATGAAAGCATGTTAGATCTAAGTACCCTTGATCATGAATGATGAATAGATTCAGTTAGTTTATTGCACAAATTATATCATCACAAGTGACATAAGTAAGGGACCATTCCGAACCCAACGGTTTGAGGTCTTCCCTTGCGAGGGGTGAGTGCGGCCTTAAATCTTTGTCCCAGTTCACACCGGGTGGCGACTCCATGTTATTTCATACTCCCAACTAGGCCGCGAGTCTAGAACAGCGTCACCTAGGTTCTGTTGTCTACACTATCTAAGTTACTTTCTTACCATTCTATTTAACATATCAACAATTCATCATTCATTAAATGTTTACTATGCTTATAATACACGCAACTAAGTATTAGGTCTGAGCTAGCTATCTAAGTCTTATCCATTTACAAATATATTACTTGTTACTAATCCTTTTGTTTGCTCACACATATCTCAGGTTCTGTTTACTAGTTATATTTTCATATATCCAAAATATAAGTGTCAAGTCTCAATATCATTAACAGCCTCATCAAACATCTTTCACGCTTTTGCTGCTCTACTCAGCTATCTTTCAAATTTTCTATTCATTCTTTGCCAGTTTGGTTTGGATACTCAATATAGTTATCTTTCTCTTATGTCATTGAAATATCATCAAATCGGTAATATAAAACATTATTTCTATTTTCATACTATTAGCAGTCACGTATTCATATATATAAGATCATGTCATCATATCATATTATCATACATCAATGTTTTCTAAAATACTCATTGTATGTAGACATATGATTCATATAAACGTCTGTTATATACTTACATGAATATGGTCACACTATCATGCATTAACATCAAATATGTGCATCTCAGATGAATTACTAGAATACATGATTTATATGCATGATTTGTAAACCATACTCTAACATGTCATGCTTTTAGAAGATACTTTTTTCTGATAAACTGCTTTATGAAAATTCTTTCTGAAACTCAGTTTGAAAACCTTTTTAATAAAACTTATCTTTTTAAAATCATGCTTTGAATCTCCGGTTTCTGGAAACTATTTCTAAAACCGTCTTTCTAAGTTCTTTTCTGAAACTCTTTACTAGTCCTAGTTATGTGTTAGTTATCTGGGGTTGTGATGAATTCTAATATCATCGGTTTATAAGGGGTTATTTTATAGTTTGGGTAATTTAAAGGTTTACTTATTAAGTCTTAAGCTTAATGCTTCTTGTTGTCTGATCACCAATAAGATTGATGTGGTAAATCTAAAATGAACTAGACATAGGGATTTTAGGTTTCAGCCTTGGATTAATAGCCCACGATCTTCCTTGAGGATAGATAACCCTTTAATAGATTTCCTTACAGGATAGACATATACATGTCGGGCGGGGGTAGCCATAATTGGAACTTAAACTTAATGAATCCAGATAATTTGGTTGATATAGACATATGGTTCAATTGGGTTAAACTGGGTATTTGCGTCTGACCATCGACAGAGGCTTTTGCATAATTTAGTGTTCCAGGTTAGTAAATTGATTTATTACACAAACATAAAATAATCACTTCATCTTTTAAAAGATATTAGAATGACTCACAACCCTAGATCTTTGTGTCTTTTGTTATTTTCCTTAGTATTTTCTTTTGTCTTTTTATTTATTTATTTATTTATTTATTTAGCAAATCTACAATCAACCAAATCAATCGAGCAATCATTCTCTTCTCCCTCAATTAGATATCTGTAAATAAATAGATTCAATAATTAATAACAACAGTAGGAATTATGTCCTCGTGGGATCGATATTTTTATACTACTTGAACGATACGTGCGCTTGCGTTATACGCGTGTGTTTACGCTGGTCAAGTTTTTGGCGCCGTTGTTGGGGACTTATTTTTCTTGAGTTATTAATTTTGAAGCTATCTAATTTACTTGTATCTAATTTTCTTTATCTGTAATTTTTATTTTTTTATTTTATTTTCAGGTGATTGAAAAAATGGAACATTATTGGGAGATTGAGAGATCACGAGCTTTACTAGAAAATACACCCCAAATTTGTGAGCAACAGTCCAGTTTTCTGAGGCCTGTTGTCCAGCCCAACAATTATCACTGGATGCCAGAACCAAGCAATACCACATTTGCTAAACAAAACGCAACAGGGAGATGTGACATATGTAATGGTAACCACCCTAGAGATTATTGCGATTACAACTATCATCCAGGGTGCAGAGTTATCAAAATCCTTCATGGTATGATGAGCCATCACATTTCACATAACCACATTTTTCATCTTATCCACCACCCTTCTACAATGATCTTCATCAACAATCAGAAGATGATCAGATGATTGACATGCTCAAAGATGTGTTCAAGAAACGAGATGAAAAGTTGGATACAATGCTTGAAACATTCCAGAATCAACTCGAAAGTGTTCAGAGTCAAACAGAATCCATACAGAGAATGACATATTAGATCAGACAATTAACAGAAAACCAGAACTTCATACCTCAGGAAGAATTATCAGATGAAACTGACAAAGCTTTCGAGTACCCAGAGATCTACAATGACACCTTAACAGAGGAGGAGGCTGAGCAGTATCAACAACCAGAGGTATCAGTTCAGGAGCCCGAACAAGTAAAGTCTCAATTTTACTTTTATTATTCAGATTCTGACGAAGATGAAGCTGATCTTTTTGTACCAACTGCTCCAACAACGGAGGATCAAACTTTCAATCCTCAAAATGAAGATCTTGGAGCATGCTTTACCATGATGTTTGAAGAAGATCTATCTGAACCATCCATTCCAGTCATATTAGAGGATGAAGACTTAAAATCTGACATTTCTTTTCATCCTCAGGTTGACAATTTTGAAACATGTATTTCACAGATGACAGATAAAGAGCTGAATATGGAAATTTTAAAATACATCTGTGAAGAGAAGGTGGAGCAAGAAAAAGAGCAAATAGAGGAGCAAATGTCTGACCTTAATAAAGATCCAGAGCATTCAAGAGAAACATCGCTGTTTTGGGGAGTACAAATTAAAGATATCAACCAGAAGCTTAACAGAATGGAATTTCCATTCCAAGTCAAGCATCATACGAGACCTCCTGATTTCTTTCTTTCTTTGTAGGAACCACTGGAGTAACAAGGAGCAAAAAGGTGGCACGAGCAATGAATGAGACAAAACTCTTTTTGCCACTTTACCGTTGGAAGAGACCCTTCAAAAGAAACGCTAACGGGATTGTCTTTAATCGGAAATCCAAAACGACATTGAAACCTCCTTAATAGATGAATTTCAGTCACGTCTGGCTGAAGACGAAAAATTTAGCGCTAGCAGGGAGGCAACCCATGCAATTTGTTGTAATTTGTTTTCATATTTTGTGTGAACTTTTTAATTTTGTGTGTTATTTTTGTAGGGAAAGGCACAAACGAAGCATTTTAAGACATAAGGAATTGTGTTTGGCAATCAAAGATGAGAAATAATTCATTAGCGATGGCTGAATAAGGAATGAAATCTTGAGACACATCCTAATGAATTTATACTAAGCGAGTGGCGTATTGCGTACACAATTCTGTTGCCTTAATTATTGCTTTGATTCGCTTTTCTATTGTAATTATCTTTATTTTCGTAGACAGGATCTAGACTTTTTGACCTTTCACGATCTCTTTTGTTGTTTAGCTAACAATCGTCCTTTGGAAGATATTAGTGCTATTATTACTCACCCTTTTTCAGGTACTATAAATTCAGCCCGTCATTGCACTTTTGAAGGCATCCAGAGTTGAAAAAAAAATACAAAAAAAAATGGAAGCCACTTCAAGAAGACGAGTTGAAAACATCTGCGTGTTTTGCGGTAGTAGTGTTGGTACTAAGCCACAATACATAGAAGCAGCACAGGAATTGGGTCGAGTCTTAGCTGCAAGGAATATGCACTTAATATATGGCGGAGGAAATCTTGGACTTATGGGGATCGTTTCAAAGGCTGTACAGGAAGGAGGCAGTCATGTTTTGGGAATCATCCCAAAACCCTTCGCAGAGGCAAATCTTATTGGATCATCAAACGGAGAGGAACTGATCGTGCCAGGTATGTCTGAACGACTGGTAGAAATGATTAATCGTGCTGATGCTTTTATCGCTTTGCCAGGTGGCTTAGGTACATTGAAGGAAATTTTTATAGTTCTATCTTGGGCGAACCTGAACATACACCAGAAACCGCTTGTACTGTTTAATGTTGATGGATTTTATGATTTTATTTGTGTGTTTCTTGATGATGCCCGAAGAAATGGGTTCGTGTCAAAACCTATGAAAGAACTCCTCTTCACTGCCAGAACTGCTCCGGATCTAATAGACCAACTCATAGCCTATGAACCACAAGTTGACCCTATCCTTTCAAAAATAAATTAGTTTGAGGACGATCGTGGTAAGAGGCGTAGAATTAATCTGGATCTTAACCTTTAATTTCCTGTAGATTTCAGCTAACCAGGTACGACCTTCTTAACTCTCCTTTTACTATTTAAGACATTGGGGACAATGTCTCATTTAGGTTTGGGGGAGGGAATTAGTTGATCAGTACCTTGTTTTTAGTTTGTGTGTTGTTTTTATTTTTAGTCCAAAATTTTTCGAAAAATACAAAAAAATTGGAAAATTGGAAAATTTTCAAAAATTACAAAAAAATTTTGTGTTTTTGTGTTTTTATTTTGACTAAAAAGGTGAAATTGGTAAAAGATAGCCGAGTAAGGAGTTTCTACTCCTGAGACGTATCTCAAGCCTATTTCGAAACAAGTTAATTTTTGTTTATTTCATTTTGAATTATTTAGTTTGTGAATTCTCCATAAAACGGACTAAAAGGAATCTTCATATGTTCAGTTAGCAGATATTATCAACATATATAGTAACATACGGACATGAGCTAAAATTGAAAAGTTTGTAATATTCAGTGCTCTAGTTTAATTGGATGAAGCATCTCAAAAAGCAATGGAGTAAAAAAAATAAAAATCCGAGATCCGAGTTATTAAGTCTGTAAGGGTGTTTTAACACCTATTGCCCTAAAACCAACTGGTTTGGGAGTCACTGGCCCAAAGCTCGCTACATGGATCGAAGATGCTACAAAATATATATATATCTGAAGTCTGGGTAATTAAGTCCGTAGGGGTGTCTTAACACCTGGTGCCCTAAAGCCAACTGGTTTGGGAGCCACCGACCCAACACTCGTTACATAGATGGAAGATATTGTATATAAATAAAAAATAGAGAAAAATCAAAGAAAAAATCAGAAAAATGAAAAATTATTCCATTGCTGCAAAAAGGTGTGAATTCTGATAAAACTTTAGGACATAAATATTACTCTCTTATCAACTGCACTTATGACTGTTGCGGGCAAAAATGAGTTGTTTAATATTTTGTTGGCTGTGTATATGAAGAATGGTAAATATAATCGGAGAATTTACTTATTCAGTAATTTAGAATAAAACAAAACAACTAGTAACTTGGAGTAGAAGTTTCACCTGATTAGTCACTAACATCTTTATTCTCTTTTCTCTTGTCTTTTTGCTTTTGTGTGCATTAGTTTTATTATCTTTTTACTTTTGTAAAACATTTGTGGGTATCGTTGCTGTAAGCCCTCACGAGACTATAACTCGTCCACTAAGGACACCTAGGGGTTTAAAGGCTTGCTGCATACTAAATGCAACCGTGATCCCTACGAAAGTGGCTTAGTTTAATTTTATTTTTATTTTATTGTTTTGCTCGAGGACTAGCAGAATGTTAGGTTTGGGGGTGTGATGAGCGGAAAATACATCAATATTTACCGCCCCTTTAACTTAATATTTTGTTTAGTTTCTCGGGTTTGATGAACGTTTTGATGTGTTTTAGTTTATTTTGCAGATAAAATAATATCAAGTCTCAATGAAATCATTTAGGATGAAATATGGGTCAAATAAGGGCAATTATTGGACTTGATATTTTAATTTTGGAGATTGGAAACTTGAAAGGGCGTTTTGACGAAGTGTAGTTTTAGAAATTCCAGTTTTGCGCATCTGTCGTGTGTTGGGCATATCTTTTTACTCAGATATGGGATTCAGCTGATTCAAGTGCCAAATTAAAACTGACTCAAAGATCTAAAACTTTTAAAGAGAAAACATTTTCTAATTCTGAATATTTCATGACCGAAATTTATGAACCATCCAGAAGTGTGTGATGTGTAATTATTAAAGTCATTATCAATCATTTTCAAAACAAAATATAAATTAATAAATAATTAATAAAAATTATCAAATCATCACCAAACATGATAAAAGATTAGTGGAGCAATTAATAATAGATTTGGTGGAGCAATTAGTGGAGTAATTAATAATTGATTTGGTGGATGATTTGATGGAGGCAAAACTTTGCCTATAAATACCAAGCCATTTCATTTGTAAAATTCATACTTTCTTCTAAGGAATTCCTTAAGAATACTAAGAAGATTGTATCTTGTTTGTTTATTTATAGCTTTTAGTAATTAATTTCCGCTTTCGCACTTTTTTTTCTTTACTTTTCAGTTTTTACTTTCCGCAATTTACTTTTACGCACAGTACTTTTCTTTCTTTAATTTTCAGTTTTTACTTTTCAGTAATGAGGAGGTAACTCCCCTTTTGCTGGGGTAAAAGGTAAAACTTTTATTACTAATATTTAGATTAATCTCCTTCAATTATAATATATAAACTAGTTAAAAGCTGACTTAACGAGGATACCGCCATATTGGTCGGTTGGTAATTATTTAAATTGGTTTTAACCTGACTAAACTGGATACCGGCTGATTGGTCGGTTGGTAATTAATTATTAATTTGACTTAATCTGGATACCGCTGTAGGCACTGCATTTTTGCATGTAAGTCCCGATGATGAGTCTCGTATGGAGACACTACCTCTTTGATTGTGAAAGCAGCGGGAACGGACGTTGGAAGGGTAAAGTTGGAAATTAGCATTTGGTCGGATTTAACTCGCTTGTTTCGCTTCGGGTTCGCTTGTTGGACCTCCATTTTAAAACACACCAAACCCATTAAATCACATCTCACAAATTAAATAATTAAAACATTTAAAATACATGTCACAAATTAAATTGAATTAATAATAATTAAAATTAATTTAAATAACTAAATTGAAATTAAACTAAATAAATTAAAATCCAATCCAATTATAACCAATTAAATTAAATTCACAAATTAAATTAAACTAAATCTAATTAAATTAAATTTCAAAATTAAATAAATCACTCACCTAATTTGAATAATTTCTTGCCTTAAATAATTAAAATTAAACACACACATAAATTAATTGATTTCTTTCATTTCAAATAAACCATGCACAAACCCTAATGTACTACTATATAAACATAACACAATCTAACCCTAGGCTCTCTCTCCTTTCTTCTCCAACAGGTCTCTCCCCTCTCTCAGGTAGTGACAACAAACCCTAATACAAACCCAAGCCTTCCTCTCTCTCCAAACTCTCATTCACGGCAGTGACACAAAATATAACAAAAGAAGAAAACCCTAGGAGACCGAGCGGCACAAAAAGGAACAACAAAAAATAAAGCCCATTGCCATAACCGTAAATGGCACTGCAACTCTCCTCCCTTATCTTCATCATCAACCTCTCGGCACCCCTCCTAAAGCCAAAAACCAGAAACCACAAATTAACCAACCCTTGCCTCACAGCCACTCAACGCCACACAACACATTAATCACGCACGCTCACTCAACCCTGCAGCCTTCAAACACATCAATAAACCTATAATCCTCCTAGCCCCCACGTGTTCTCACAAATCATAAACCTTAACAACCTACTGCCCCTCGACCAAATTGATAATCTTCACGCCAAAGTCACAAACGTCCATCAGCAAAAGACACAAACGTCCCTCAGCGCATCACCAAATCTGCATGCTCCACGCCACGCCCCAACACTGCCACATGCACGCACAAATTCCACACACTTCACGCACCCTTACTGCCCAGTCCAGCACCACTATTCACCTCCTAAAACCTTGGCATAAGCGCACCTCACAGCTCCCTCCATTACCGCACAGCCCTCTCCACCGCACAACCCATAACTGCACGTACAAAACCCTCTTACTGCCCAGTAAACTGCACCCGAAACTGTCCAGAAAATACACCCAGTAACAGCAAGAAAAGTGCCCAGAAAACTGCCCAGAACAGTCCCTGAAACTGCCCAAAACTGCACCCCGAAACTGCCCAAAACAGTCCCTGGAACCCTTCCAAAACTGCAGTCCAGACCAGTCCAAACAACCGCCAAAACAGTCCCAAAACAGCCCCCTTTAAACCCTTAAAACAGTGACAAAAAAATATATAACAAAAACAGCAGCGAAACGGAGTGAAAATAGCAACCCGAGCAGTGAAACAGCGGGGAAAAATGTTGGATTAGTGAACCAGAAAAGTTACGGAGTATCGACCCTTCCGACGGCCGTGTAACGCGCTTTCGAGAGACGACAAAAGAGGTTAGACCTGAGGGCACCTTTTTATTTATTACTTTTCGTTTATTCTTGTTTATTTTAATATATTATTGCATGAGAGTCGTCTGTTGAGGCATGATGTGAATGTTGGATGAGCGGAACGTGTGTTCCCTTTTGTGGTATATAGGATGGAAACCCGGACGTAAATTCCGTAGCCGAATCTGAATGGACGGTAGTGCGGTCTGTACTCGGGATACAACCCCACGTACCACTTAAGAGATACATATTTCGTTCCATCCAAACTTGTATTCGAGCATGATATAGTTTGTAGGTTATTTATCAATTGTTTAAAACATGATTTGTCCTAGTTTATTATTTATTGTCAAAACATGATAATGTTAGTTTTATGCATGATAGGTTGCTTAGTTTATGTTTACATTCAAATAGTTATTTGTTTATTTCAATTGAATGGTTTGATATGCTCGTCGTGTTCTATTGTGTGTTTACCGTTTAATGATTTACTTTCAAGCATGCAAACTTAGATTAGGAGTTGGTTAGATGAAAGCATGTTAGATCTAAGTACCCTTTGAGCATGATTATTGAGTAGACTCGGTTGATTTATTGCACAAATTATATCATCACAAGTGACATAAGTAAGGGACCATTCCGAACCCAACGGTTTGAGGTCTTCCCTTGCGAGGGGTGAGTGCGGCATTAAATCTTTGTCCTGGTTCACACTGGGTGGCGACTTTATGTTATTTCGTACTTCCCAACTAGGCCGCGAGCCTAGAGCAGCGTCGTCAAGTTCTGTGTCCTACAGTCTGGCGACTCCACTGGGGATATTAGAGAATTGACCTCGAAATCATGTCTTTGTGATGTGTATGATTTGTGCATTAGTTGACCGTTTCTATAGTGGGTTGAGGGAGTTCAATCAAATGCATTGTCATAAACCCGCATGAGAACGATAGTTGTATATCCTATAGAAGTTGCCCCTTTATGCTTTTGATAACCACATGCATATTATATCTCATATGTCGCATGCATCTCATGCATACATGCACCATGTTAACCCCGTGTCTTAAAAGCCATCATAGATATCCGTTGGGTTAGGGTTAAAAGAAGACTTGTCAAGAAGAGTTTAGCAAACATGGATAGCGGGGAAGAGAAAATCGAGAAACAGAAAACCTTATTGCAATGATAGAAAGACCATTGGGGGGGCCTTCAAAAAAAAAGAGAGAAAAGAAAAAAAAACAAGAAAAAACAATTATTTGTTTTTAGTCCTTGATAGTTAAACATAAGTCTGATGATGAAACTGATTGTTTTAGGGTGAAACCTTAGAAACGATAAACCTTTGACGTGCTTTTATCTGACAATTTGAGTAATTGATCTATGTTAGACTCGTAAGCACTTGATTATGGTTCTTAGCAGTGAAAACCTGAGTAGTTAGTAAAGTGACTAGTTGAAGAAATTGTAGGTCGGTGAATGACCGTTTGCTTAGATGTCTATCTTGATTTGCTGATGTTATGATGTGTGGTATGGTTGAAAATGAAAGAAAAGTCTCTAAAGAAAATAATTGAACCACCTATAACCGATAAGCGTGAAGCTACCCATGGGCGAGTATTAGGACCACCATGAGGAGAAATGCTACCTTAAAGGGTAGGTGTGTTGAAAAAAAAAAGAGAAAGGAAAAAAAAAGAAAAAATAGAAAAAATGAAGTTCAAAATGAAAAAAAAATGAGAGACAAAGGAAAGAAGAGATAAAACCATATCACATTGAGCACGAAAAAGCAATTACGGAATATCATTGAGACATCTAGGTTGGTTTGACCCACCGATCCCGATTTTTGAAACGAAATCATCGAGTTAGCTTACTTAAGGATTAAGCTGTGAAAGAACCTTTGCACACACACACTTTGAGTCTGGCTTAGATCATTTGTTCAAAGACTTGGATTTGAGTTGCATTGAATATTTTGAAGGTTCTCTAGTTTCATTACTGAGCATTCTTTGAGGACGATAATATGTATAACTATTGAGACTATTTTCGTAGTATGTGATGTAGTATGATAATATGGAAGGCCCCACAATGTGGTTCATCTTGATCAAGCACAAAATAGCAGAGAGCAGAATGCTAAATTAAGACTGGGAGCGACCAGTCTACCACCCTGTGGATAAGAAGAATAACAAGAAATTGAGCCATGAGACCAGAGAGAAGACTGAGCAATTACTTGGAGAACTGGCGGAAGACCTAACCCAGCGGAATAGGAAATTCATTCATGCATGCATGCATACACGTAACATATTTTGCATTCTTTTTTTTGTGTTTGTTTTGTTTTGTACTCACAGGTTTCAAAGAAGAAAAAGAGAAAGCGGCAAAGACAAGCCAACCAGAATCAACAACATATGAGTAGTAGTTTTGGGGATGAGTCCCAGGGTTGATGCCCATATCAGTTTCAGTTTTGGGGATGAATCCCAGGGTTGAGGCCCATATCAGTTTCAGTTTGGGGATGAGTCCCAGGGTTGAAACCCATATCAGTTTCAGTTTTGGGGATGAATCCCAGGGTTAAGGCCCATATCAGTTTCAGTTTGGGGATGAGTCCCAGGGTTGAAGCCCATATCAGTTTCAGTTTTGGGGAGGAATCCCAGGGTCGATGCCCACATCGTCAGAATTTTAGAATGAATCAGGGAATGAATCCCAGGGTCGAGACCCACGTTAGCAGATTTTTGGAATGAATCCCAGGGTGGAGGCCCACGTCAGCAGAGTTTTGGAATGAATCCCAGGGTCGAGGCCCACATTAGCAGAATCCGAGAATGGAACAAGGTTCGAGAATGAACAAGCCAAGAACGGTAATCCAGAAATGGAGTAGAGTTCGAGAATGAACAAGCCATGAATGGTAATCCGAGAATGGAGTAGAGTTCGAGAATGAACAAGCCAAAGATGGAAATCCGAGAATGGAACAAGGTTCAGGAATGAGCAAGTCAGGAATGGCACTCCGAGGATGGAGCGCGTTTCGAGAATGGACCACCTCACAATAACGATTCAGGAATAGACCATCTCATACAGCACAGTTCGGGAATGAACCATTACATCAACATCAGTATCAGTCTTGCCGGGTATGGCAATCTGGGGGCGAGGCCCACATTAGCTATCAGTATTAGTGTTGTCGGGTATGACACTCTGGGGGCGAGGCCCACATCATTACTAGCATCAGTTCTGCCGGGTATGGCACTCCGGGTATGGAGATACAACATCAGTTCTGCCGGGTATGGCACTCTGGGTATAGAGATACATCATCGGTTCTGCCGGGTATGGCACTCTGGGGGCGATGGCCCACATTAGCATCAGAATCGGTCTTGCCGGGTATGGCACTCTGAGGGCAAGGCCCATATCAGTATCAACATGGGGGCGAGGCCCACATCAGTATCAGTTTAGGGGCGAGGCCCATATCAGTATCAGTCTAGGGCGAGGCCCACATCAGTATCAGTCAGGGGCGAGGCCCACGTCAGTATCAGTTGAGGGCGAGGCCCACATCAGTATTAGTCTGGGGCGAGGCCCACATCAGTTTTGGGTCGAGGCCCACGTCAGTATTAGTTCAGGGGCGAGGCCCACGTCAGTATCAGCTCAGGGGCGAGGCCCACGTTAGTATCAGTTCAGGGGCGAGGCCCACGTCAGTATCAGTTCAGGGGCGAGGCCCACATCATCAGTTTGAGGGCGAGGTCCCTATTGTCAGCGGTATTGGGTTGAGGTGCCCCCGTTGTCTGTTGTAGTTCCGGGATGAGTCCCAGGGTCGAGGTGCCCACTACATCATCATATTCGGGGCGAGGTCCCTATTGTCAGCGGTATTGGGTCGAGATGCATGCCCAGGGTCGAGGTGCCCCATTGTCGGTTGTAATTCCAGGTCGAGATGCGTGCCCAGGGTCGAGGTGCCCACTACATCATCATATTCAGGGCGAGGTATCTATTGTCAGCGGTATTGGGTCGAGATGCATACCCAGGGTCGAGGTGCCCCCGTTGTCGGCTGTAGTTCCGGGTCGAGATGCGTGCCCAGCGTCGAGGTGCCCACGACATCATTATCAGTTCGAGGGCGAGGTCCCTATTGTCAGCGATATTGGGTCGAGGTGCCCAGGGTCGAGGTGCCCCCGTTGTCGGTTGCAGTTCCGGGATGCTTCCCAGGGTCAAGGGCCCACTGCATCATCATCACAGTTCACATTCGGTGGTTCGGGAACAAAGCCCAGAGGTCGAGGCACCTCGCCACCATATCCACTTCATCATCAGAACAGTTTTGCTAGGTACGGCATGTGGATTATATGGATTATGAGGATTGTGTGGACTACCGTGGATTACCATGAATTATCGTGGTCTACCATGGATTATTGTGGATTATGTGGACTACCGTGGACTATCGTAAGGCATGTGGATTATGTGGACTACCGTGGACTATGTCAAGTATTGTGGATTATTGTGGAGTATTGTGGACTATGTGGACTGCCGTGGACTACCGTTGACTATGTGGAGTATTGTGGATTATTGTGGAGTATTACGGATTATGTGGACTACCGTGGACTATATGGATTATGAGGATTGTGTGGACTACCATGGATTACTATGGATTAGATGGACTATCGTGAAATGTTGTGGACTACCGTGGACTATTGTGGAGTATTGTGGACTATGTGGACTGCCGTGGACTACCGTTGACTATGTGGAGTATTGTGGATTATTGTGGAGTATTACGGATTATGTGGACTACCGTGGACTATATGGATTATGAGGATTGTGTGGACTACCGTGGATTACTATGGATTAGATGGACTACCGTGGACTATCGTGAAGCGTTGTGGACTACTGTGGACTATTGTGGAGTATTATGGATTATGTGGACTACCGTGGACTACCGTAGACTACCGTGGACTATTGTGGATTATGAGGATTGTGTGGACTACTGTGGATTACCGTGGACTACCGTGGATTATGTGGACTACCGTGGACTATGGAGATTATGAGGATTGTGTGGACTACCGTGGATTACCGTGGACTATCGTGAAGAATTATGGACTACTATCATGAACTATCGTGGACTAGTGCGTACTACCGCGACACCCTAGGTACGGGGTTTAGCACGCCAGGAAAGGCACATCATCAAATTCGGAGCAACAGGCAAACCAGATGACAACTGGCGAGCCAGGTAAGTAAAAATGATTGCACGTACTTTGATAGGATTGTCATTGTCACACACTGCAAAGTCCCATCAAAGTGGGGGCGACTGTAGGCACTGCATTTTTGCATGTAAGTCCCGATGATGAGTCTCGTATGGAGACACTACCTCTTTGATTGTGAAAGCCGCGGAAAACAGACGTTGGAAGGGTAAAGTTGGAAATTAGCATTTGGTCGGATTTAACTCGCTTGTTTCGCTTCGGGTTCGCTTGTTGGACCTCCATTTTAAAACACACCAAACCCATTAAATCACATCTCACAAATTAAATAATTAAAACATTTAAAATACTTGTCACAAATTAAATTGAATTAATAATAATTAAAATTAAATTAAATAACTAAATTGAAATTAAACTAAATAAATTAAAATCCAATCCAATTATAACCAATTAAATTAAATTCACAAATTAAATTAAACTAAATCTAATTAAATTAAATTTCAAAATTAAATAAATCACTCACCTAATTTGAATAATTTCTTGCCTTAAATAATTAAAATTAAACACACACATAAATTAATTGATTTCTTTCCTTTCAAATAAACCATGCACAAACCCTAATGTACTACTATATAAACATAACACAATCTAACCCTAGGCTCTCTCTCCTTTCTTCTCCAACAGGTCTCTCCCCTCTCTCAGGTAGTGACAACAAACCCTAATACAAACCCAAGCCTTCCTCTTTCTCCCAACTCTCATTCACGGCAGTAACACAAAATATAACAAAAGAAGAAAACCCTAGGAGACCGGGCGGCACAAAAAAGAACAACAAAAAATAAAGCCCATTGCCATAACCCTAAACGGCACTGCAACTCTCCTCCCTTATCTTCATCATCAACCTCTCGGCACCCCTCCTAAAGCCAAAAACCAGAAACCACAAATTAACCAACCCTTGCCTCACAGCCACTCAACGCCACACAACACATTAATCACGCACGCTCACTCAACCCTGCAGCCTTCAAACACATCAATAAACCCATACTCCTCCTAGCCCCCACGTGTTCTCACAAATCATAAACCTTAACAACCTACTGCCCCTCGACCAGATTGATAATCTTCACGCCAAAGTCACAAACGTCCCTCAGCACAAGACACAAACGTCCCTCAGCGCATCACCAAATCTGCCTGCTCCACGCCACGCCCCAACACTGCCACATGCACGAAAAAATTCCACACACTTCACGCACCCTTACTGCCTAGTCCAGCACCACTATTCACCACCTAAAACCTTGGCATAAGCGCACCTCACAGCTCCCTCCATTACCGCACAGCCTTCTCCACCGCACAACCCATAACTGCACGTACAAAACCCTCTTACTGCCCAGTAAACTGCACCCAAAATTGTCCAGAAAATACACCCAGAAACAACAAGAAAATTGCCCAGAAAACTACCCAGAACAGTCCCTGAAACTGCCCAAAACTGCACCCCGAAACTGCCCAAAACAGTATCTGGAACCCTTCCAAAACTGCAGTCCAGACCAGTCCAAACAACCGCCAAAACAGTCCAAAAACAGCCCCCTTAAACCCTTAAAACAGTGACCAAAAAAAATATAACAAAAACAGCAGCGAAACGGAGTGAAAATAGCAACCCGAGCAGTGAAACAGCGGGGAAAAACGTTGGATTAGTGAACCAGAAAAGTTGCGGAGTATCGACCCTTCCGACGGCCGTGTAACGCGCTTTCGAGAGACGACAAAAGAGGTTAGACCTGAGGGCACCTTTTTATTTATTACTTTTCGTTTATTCTTGTTTATTTTAATATATTATTGCATGAGAGTCGTCTGTTGAGGCATGATGTGAATGTTGGATGAGCGGAACGTGTGTTCCCTTTTGTGGTATATAGGATGGAAACCCGGACGTAAATTCCATAGCCGAATCCGAATGGACGGTAGTGCGGTCTGTACTCAGGATACAACGCCACGTACCACTTAAGAGACATATATTTCGTTCCATCCAAACTTGTATTCGAGCATGATATAGTTTGTAGGTTATTTATCTATTGTTTAAAACATGATTTGTCCTAGTTTATTATTTATTGTCAAAACATGATAATGTTAGTTTTATGCATGATAGGTTGCTTAGTTTATGTTTACATTCAAATAGTTATTTGTTTATTTCAATTGAATGGTTTGATATGCTCGTCGTGTTCTATTGTGTGTTTACCGTTTAATTATTTACTTTCAAGCATGCAAACTTAGATTAGGAGTTGGTTAGATGAAAGCACGTTAGATCTAAGTACCCTTTGAGCATGATTATTGAGTACACTCGGTTGATTTATTGCACAAATTATATCATCACAAGTGACATAAGTAAATGACCATTCTGAACCCAACGGTTTGAGGTCTTCCCTTGCGAGGGGTGAGTGCGGCCTTAAATCTTTGTCCCGGTTCACACCGGGTGGCAACTCCATGTTATTTCGTACTTCCCTACTAGGCCGCGAGCCTAGAGTAGCGTCGTCAAGTTCTGTGTCCTACAACCGCCTATATGGCTAGTTGGTAATTATCATGCAGAGTTAATATATTATATTAAGTGAGATATCTAAAATAAAAGTAATAAAAGTGGATCATTTTACCTCAGCATTCTCTTTTATTGTACTTTTACTTTATTTAATTTTCCGCAATTTACTTTTCAGCAATTTACTTTCAGCAATTTACTTTCAGCATTACTTTAAGTAATTTACTTTCAGCATTTACTTTTCAACATTTAATTTTCAGTATTTATTTCAGCATTTACTTTCCGTCATTTACTTTTCAACAATTTACTTTTCAGCTTTTACTTTATGTCTTTTACTTTTCAGCATTTTTGTTTTATGTCTTTTACTTTTAAGTTTTTACTAGCCCTAGTTATGTGTTAGTTATCTGGGGTTGTGATGAATTCTAATATCATCGGTTTATAAGAGGTTATTTTATAGTTTGGGTAATTTAAAGGTTTACTTATTAAGTCTTAAGCTTAATGCTTCTTGTTGTCTGATCACCAATAAGATTGATGTGGTAAATCTAAAATGAACTAGACATAGGGATTTTAGGTTTCAGCCTTAGACTTAATAGCCCACGATCTTCCTTGAGAATAGATAACCCTTTAATAGATTTCCTTACAGGATAGACATATACCTGTCAGACGGGGGTAGCCATAATTGGAACTTAAACTTAATGAATCCAGATAATTTGGTTGACATAGACATATGGTTCAATTGGGTTAAACTGGGTATTTGCGTTTGACCATCGACAGAGGCTTTTGCATAATTTAGTGTTCCAGGTTAGTAAACCGATTTATTACACAAACATAAAATAATCACTTCATCTTTTAAAATATTAGAATGATTCACAACCCTAGATATTTGTGTCTTTTGTTATTTTCCTTAGTATTTTCTTTTGTCTTTTTATTTATTTATTTATTTAGCAAATCTACAATCAACCAAATCAATCAAGAAATCATTCTCTTCTCCCTCAATTAGATATCTGTAAATAAATAGATTCAATAATTAATAACAACAGTAGGAATTAAGTCCTCGTGGGATCGATATTTTTATACTACTTGAACGATACGTGCGCTTGCGTTATACGCGTGTGTTTACGACGGTCATCCATACACTCATCTCTATATGTTTTCTCGTAACATGCTTCTAGCTTTTTCATTTGCAATCATTATAATAATATATCATTATTATATAATCCATACCATCATATGTACGACATATATCCTTTTTTTCATTAATAATATATCTCATAAGTATAATAATCATAGTACATTATACTACGTTGCTCACAGACAAGCCTAACACCTTTTCATTTTCTTAACTTCTTATCTTTCTTTTACTCTACTACCTTAAGCTCAGGTAACTATCTAAGTTACTTTCTTACCATTCTATTTAACATATCAACAATTCATCATTCATTAAATGTTTACTATACTTATAATACACGCAACTAAGTATTAGGTCTGAGCTAGCTATCTAAGTCTTATCCATTTACAAATATATTACTTGTTACTAATCCTTTTGTTTGCTCACACATATCTCAGGTTCTGTTTACTAGTTATTTTTCATATATCCAAAATATAAGTGTCAAGTCTCAATATCATTAACAGCCTCATCAAACATCTTTCACGCTTTTGCTGCTCTACTCAGCTATCTTTCAAATTTTCTATTCATTCTTTGCCAGTTTGGTTTGGACACTCAATATAGTTATCTTTCTCTTATGTCATTGAAATATCATCAAATCGGTAATATAAAACATTATTTCTATTCTCATACTATTAGCAGTCACGTATTCATATATATAAGATCATGTCATCATATCATATTATCATACATCAATGTTTTCTAAAATACTCATTGTATGTAGACATATGATTCATATAAACGTCTGTTATATACTTACATGAATGTGGTCCCACTATCATGCATTAACATCAACTATGTGTATCTCAGATGAATTACTAGAATACATGATTTATATGCATGATTTGTAAACCATACTCTAACATGTCATGCTTTTAGAAGATACTTTTTCTGATAAACTGCTTTATGAAAATTCTTTCTGAAACTCAGTTTGAAAACCTTTTTAATAAAACTTATCTTTTTAAAATCATGCTTTGAATCTCCGGTTTCTGGAAACTATTTCTAAAACCGTCTTTCTAAGTTCTTTTCTAAAACTCTTTTCTGAAAACTGAAAACTGGAATCTGAAATCCTTTTTCTGAAAACCAAATCTCCGCCCGAAGGCGCATCTCCGCCCTTAGGCGCATCTCCGCCCGTAGGCGCATCTCCATCCAGGAATGTACCATCTGAGCGCTGAGGATCTAGGAGCGTCCCCCTAGTCCTCCACATGTGCACATGTGTATAAATCCGTCAATTCCAACAATGTACAATTGGGATGGGTCAAATCCCAAATCTTGAATCCATATGATATCCGTCAATTCCATGAGTGTCTCTAGTTACGTACTGGGGTGAGGTTTTACCTCATGCCCCGAAAATATAAAACTCATGCTTAAATCTCAAAACTGAAGTGAACGTTATCTAAAATACATTTCTCTTCAAAAGCAACTGAAACTTTTCTTTAAAAAACCCTGAATTTTTCAAAACCTTTCTTTATTCCAACTTCACTTTGGAAATCATTTCTAAGAGTTTCTGAAAATTCTGAAAATCTTATCAGCTTATGAAAATATTTTTTTTATGCTAATGCACCCAAATATATATGCATTCACACAATTATGCTCATAGACACACATATATTTCCATGCATGATCTCGTATTCTCTTACTTATGATTTTATCCATGTCTATACTCGTGTATGCATGCCCATGTACAACATTCTTAATTTTTGTTTGCTATTTCATGTTCAAACATACATATTTCTCATAATCATAAGCTTTCACATCTTATTCATTCACGCATACATGGTCATGCTCAACATACACATTCACATACTTTCTTTGCATATTAACAAATACACATTCTACTTTACCTTCTTATTCATAACCAGTACTTAACAACATCAAGTCATTTCAATCTACATTCATAATTCATACAATATAATATGTATTCATATATTAACATACATACTAGTTAAGCCAATTCGCTCAAAATATCGAATGTACATAATCACGTCAAAATCACATATTTGCTACACACATGTTCATATTCGTCATTTTAGCATTCAATCATACTTGCAAACATTGCCATTTATCGCTAATCCCATTCCCTATGGTGTAATGTCTACAGCCCTCATTCCCAGTTAAAGTTACTATTCACAGTAAATATTTATATATATATCCAAATTATCAACTCTTCATCCACATCATTAATCAATCCGCCACTAACATGTATAAACATATATATAGTCTCATGTATAACAGGTATACTCTTCAATACAAAGAATTCCCAAGTTCTAGGCTTTCTAACCAATTTACACATTTGCATAATTTTGCCACTAGTTTTCAATTTCTTGCTCTATGTCTTTACTAATGCATCCTAGCATGCTTCTAGTCCATTATTAAGTTCCATTCCAGGTTTTACCTAAACCCTAGAAATCAATTCAAACAAACTCAAGATGATCACCACATAGAATACTTACCTGGCTTTGCGGACACTCTGAACCTGGACCCGATCTGTCAAAACAAATCATAAAACGCAATCAAAATCGCTATTTACGGAACTTTAGACAATTCTAAAATAAACTTCGAATCCTTCTCGTGATACACGAATCCTCTCTGATTCTACTGTTCAAACTTCATTACTCTAATATATGCTCATATATTGTTCTAAACTAGTTAGATGGTTCATATTCTCATTTTACGCGTTTGCGGCAAAACTTACGGAAACGTTTCTGCAAACGCTACGGAAGGGTCTCGAACCCTGCAAACCTATCCAGAATTACTTAATTACCCTCGCAATATCATATTTATATCTTACCCATGATTACGGTCATCTACGCTCATCCGTGCGAGAAACTCCGTTTTACCGAAAACTCGCTAATTCTACCGGATCAATCAAATCTAATCCGTTTCTCCCCGGATTCTACCACATTCATCATTTTAACATATTAAATCACACCCAATCCATTTCATGCTAATTCGCTACACTACGGAACTATCGGAAACATCTGAATAAAAATTGATACACTTTAAAATAACAAAATTTGAACGGCGAGTCGTACCGAAACTCTGAGGCCATATTTGGACTCCCAACGGCCATACGAACGCGCTGCTATCGTCGGAATTCCGATCGGAGTTACTATTCATCTTAGGTCTACTATTCATGCACCATTTTCTTCCTCGTTTCACGTGTAACCGACCGCTGTTCAGAAAAATCGACTCTGCATACTTGTAGTACTCTCCGAGGGCTTCGATTTGGTAGGTGGCTTGGGTTATGAAACGAACCAACGAGCCGGGATCGGGTACCCCAAAATCGTGCCTCTTTTTCCCTTCATGCGCCGATTCCAGTGGTCCTGAGCGTCGGCGCCGGCCACCAGTAGGTGCGCCAGGCCGGACGCACCATCGGCTGGTGGTCCACCGGTGAGATGCCGGCCGGAGTCCACCGGCGCGACCAAGCTTCCCTTTCTCTCTCCTCACGCCTCTCAGCCTTCTATTTTTCTTTTTCTTTTTTTTTTGTTTTGTAAATGCTGATAATAATAATAATAATAATAATAATAATAATAATAATAATAATAATAATAATAATATAAAATATCTTATACTAGAAATTACTAAAATGCCCCCACTTATAAGGGTAATTTGGGAAATCCTCACTTTTGAAGCCCTTCTGGCATGATTTTCGAAAAATGTTCAACGCGAACGTTGTTCGTCTCGGAAAAAAGAGTCTGATGGTTCATAAATCAACTCGATCGGAGTTTGTTTGCAAAATTTGTGACCAAAACAGTAAACTTTACTCGTATAATGAAAAATCTCGTAACTGACTTTTGATCCCGCACGTTTTCTAACCTATATGCAAGTGTGATAGGAGGTTGTGTTTACCGATGGTACGGAAATACCTTCACTTTGGGTAGACCCCTCGGAATCCCATTGGTAGTATGTCTATGTGTCTATGGGAATCCGAATCAGGGTAGGTGTATTTGGTTTTAACCTGAGACTTGCATCGCTAATACTTACGACAATCAATACATTTTAGTCTTGGTCGTCCGGGGCTTTAACAAGTTCTGTGTATTCCTCTTTTGGGTTTATTGAGAATCATAATAAATTGGGTGTGATGTCAAGATGGAAGTATCACTTCAGTCATAAGGATATGATGATCACGCAGGGATACAGAATTAGTACTCTATCATGTTGCTACTATTGGGATAATATGACAAGGTCATGATTATCAGATTCAAGAGACTAGTTACTAGTAATCCGATATATGCTTCGTACTGGGCAGAAATTATTCCATCCCCAGACCTTGCATGTGACATCCGATACTGGATCGCAATACGCAATACTATGTATACTATACCTGACAAAGATTATATATTCCTTAAAGAATATTTCTAGAGAATAGGCACAGCGCTTTGCTAGAAGCCAACCATGTCTTGTAAATCGGTAAAAATGTGGTACCGGGTACGCACGTGTTTGGATAGTCCGACGACCGGATTTACTGGCAAGATATCCAGAGATCTCATGGGTCGATTCCCGAATATTCACCGATGACATATGACTCGAACATAATTAATCAAGGATTAATTAGAAGTGAGAGAAAATTAATTTATGATTAATTACGGTAAGATTTTATCTGGGATAAAATTCCATTAGAAGAGAGAGAACGATTAATTTAGAATTAATCGATAAAATAATATATTCGATATATTAAATGAAATTAGATTTCATAACGAAATTAAAATTGAATTTTAATTCGGATGAACGAATTAATTTAAAATTAATTCACGAGCGATTTTAATAATAATTTTACGAGGCATTATTATTTAATTAAGTCGCAACGGAAAATTCGTTAATTCAGAATTAACGAACCCGAGCCCGGGATGTGTTTGTGGGTCCACTCGGATTTTGAATCAAGTATGGACCACATCAAGTCACATGATTAGTCACTTTTGTGATGGAATTCACATCAACTTTTGTGATGTGAGTCAAGTCACTTTTTGGTGATGCAGGTGGTTGAGAGCATTAAATGAATTTTTACTCTCAACACACTTGGTTGATTTTTTTTTTTTAAAAAATAACATACACAAATTGAAAAAAAAAACAAAAACACTCTCCCTCTCCAACTCTCTCATTGCCGAGAATAGCAAGGCACCATAGGAAGAATTTTGTTGCAATTTTCTTCCAAAGCTAGCACTTAAAGAATCATTCAAAGGTATTAGGGAAACCTTTCCCATTGAGTTTGGAATTCATCCTTCAAGCTTGAAGCTTCACATACAATCAAAGAAAGCTTAGAGCACTTCTCAAAGTGGAATTTTTGAACTCTACATCTACATCCAACCGAGCATTGTAAGTATTTTCCACAACTTCTTTACGTATTCACATATATTTTATACTTGAATGATCTTGGGATTAACCTTAGAAACCCAAAACCTAGAGCATGCCAAGGATCTCTAGTCATGATATGAGTGTGAATACTCAAAAAAGTTGCGGAAAAAACTTACATTGATCGGATGTTGATATTTCAAAAATCTTTTGTTGTGGAACCTCCAAGCTTTGTGTTGAATCTTTAATTCCAAGGATGGGTTTTCCTATCACCTTCTTTAACTCCTTAAGTGCTAGATCAAGTTGATTTTGAAGCAAAAACAATGGAAGAAGAGGTCTAGACTCACGGAAAAATGAGAGGGAGAGAGAGATGTGTTTTTGTGTTTTTGTTTTCTTAAAACTTAATTAGTAAAATTACCTTACAAAATGGTATATGTTTTTCCAAAAAGCAAAAGCAAAATGTTGGAGAAAATGGCAATTATTGCCTCCAACCACTTCCATCACTCAAGTCGACACTTGATAGACATGTGATGTAAGTTGGTGGGACCCACTATAATTCAAAATTCAAGTGGCTTGCTCCACACACTTCAGGCTCGAGTTTGCTTAATCCGATTAAACGAATTTTTCGTCACGACGTAGTTAAATTCAATTTAATTAATGCCTAGCAAAATTATTACGTAAGTCGCTTACGAATTAATTCTAAATTAATTGTTTTCTCGAATTAAAATCTTATTTTAATTCCGCTTTGAAATCCATTTTCAATTAATATATCTAATATATTATTTAATCGATTAATTCCAAATTAATCTCGTTCTCTCTTCTATTCAAATTTTATCCTAGATAAATTCTTGCGCAATGAATCCTAGATTTATTTTCTCTCACTTAATTAATCCTAGATTAATTCTGTTCGAGTTAAATATCATCGGTGAATCTTTGGGAAATGACCCAAGAGATCCCTGGATATGTTGGCAGTAAATCCGATTATTGGACTATCCGAATACGTGCGTACCCGGTACCACGTTCTAACTGATTTACAAGACATGGTTGGCTTCTAGCAAAGCATTGTGCCTACCTAATTCTCGAGAAATATTCAACAAATAACATATAATCTATATCAAGCGTAGTATACTAAGTATTGCATATTGGGATCCAGTATCGAATGTCACACGCTAGGCCTGGGGCTGGAATTGTGTCTGCCTCGTACGAAGTATATATCGGATCACTAGCAATTAGTCTCTTTAATCGGATAATCATGACCTTGTCATATTATCCCGATAGTTGCAACATATTTGAGCACCAGTTCAGTATCCATGTGTGATCATCATCTTCATATGACTGAAGTGATACTACCATCTTGACATCACACCAAATACACTACGATTCTCAATAAACCCAGAAGAGGCGTACATAGAACTTGTTAAAGCCCCGGACGACCAAAACCAAAGCGTATTGATTTTCGCAAGAACTAGCGATGCAAGTCTCAGGTTTAGACTAAAGATTCGGATTCCCATAGACACATAGTCATATTATCAATGAGATTCTGAGGGGTCTATCCAGAGCAAAACTGTTTCCGTACCATCGACAAACACAACCTCTTATCACACTTGCACACGTATCCAATACTTAAATATATGATAACTATGCCGTTAAGCTTCCATAATGTGCACAAGGGCAATACTAGCCTATTCCGCATTATCGATGTTCATTCTCGATAATACTACGACTATGGATATTTAATGATGAAACTTTCGTGGATTGATATTGTCTCATGTCTTATTAATCCGGAACTAATCATAAGGACTTTTATCATTTATGTATTCAAGTAATCTAATTACAAAATGATAAAATAACAATTTCCTTTGTCACATAGTTAATTTGTATAAAAACCACAATGTCTTTTACAAATAATGATACTTTAGGTCATAATTATCCAACATGTATTTGATCAATATTTCTATGAGCAGTATGTTTACATAAGAAGAATCTTTTAAGAATAATAGTGCATGATAACAAGACTACATATGCATGGATACACAAATGATGATAGTGTGATGAATGATTGAAGGAAAGAATATGTTATATTACTGATTCGATGATATTTCAATGAAATAAAAGAAAGAAAGTTATAATAATAGGCTAGACAACTTAGTAAGGAGACTGTAGAAAATAGGAAGATATTAGAGTAGTACAGCAGAAACGAGATGAGGCTTGATATAGAAAAATGAATATGGAAACCTAGTGTCATGTTAGAGAAGTTTAGAATATAGCTGCAGACAAAGTTTAAAGTATGTGAATGATCAAATAAAAGAATTTGTAGCAAGGAATAAGTTTGTAAAATGAATAAAGAATTATATAGTGGCACATACTTTGTAAATAATTGCATGATCACATAAACAATTTATTTTAAATATAGAAACTGGAATCAGACCTTGCATGTGTATGACGCTAAAGGAATGAGCATAGTTACTTACTGAGTCTTATGACTCACTACCCAACAGTGTTTGAGTTTTACATGTTGGTGACCTGATCGATTGACCACAAACGCCAGAGCTTGAGAAGCTGGATAACAGCATTACAGTCAGCCAGTCATCAGGTCTTGGGAGTATAAAAGTCAAGTCTTGTATAAGTATAGTTGTAAGAGAATTTGAATTCTATAGAATTTAAGTTTAATTCTAAAGGTTTTTGTTTATACGTATTTCCAGGTATGGAGCCCAATTATATTTTGTCTTAAGTTGTTTATGTTAGTGATATATTGTGTTTGGGCCCTTTAGGTTGTATTGAGATGCTGGACTTTGATCTAGGTTGCATAACTTTTCACAGAGGTCACGTCGAAATTTCGTCAGAATCAGAGGCTTATGGAGGCAAGATTAGCCTGCCTCCTACCGATAGCATCCTGGCTTAGGCGGGATGTTACAAAGATGGTATCAGAGCAGAGGTTATAGAGTGTCGGTGACTGCAGCTGCTGGCTATTCGGCGATCTCAGTAAGTATGTGTTTATTTAGACCATATCGGTCTTTGCTTGTTGATTGGTTTCCAGTCTTTGTTTGTTGGTTTCAATATGCCCAGGTCAGAATTCGAGGACGAATCCTATATAAGGAGGGGTGAATGTAACGACCTAGATTATTTTGGCGTAATGTGTGAATTTTATTTTCGTGAGTAGTCGCGTCCGAACGTGAGGATTATTTTTACGAGGTAATAGGAATTATTATAAGAGAAAAGATGAAGAATAATGTAGAAGTAATTAGAAGGGTTGATTTGGAATTTAACACATTAATATATATATATATATATATAACCTTAGATATTTTTTTTTCAATACACAAACACTTAATGGTTCTAGAATATTTCACACACAGAGTATTATATATATATTATCCAGACACACGTGGAAGACATAACACACACACACTTGATTAAATTACAATCACACACGCATAGCACACACAGAGCACTCAGCTCAAGCGCGCACACAGCCACACAACACACACAAACACAAATCACGGACATAGTGAAGAAAAGAAAGAACAAAAGCCGAATGCAGAAAAAGAGAACAGAAAGAAGTTGAAGCTGAGAGAAGAGAGAAGAGAGGGTGAAGCCGAGAAAATAAATGTGGGAGAGAGAGAGAGAGCAAAAAAGAGATTGAGAGGAAAGAGTGAAAAACCGAGAGAGGCAGAAGCAGAGAAGCCGAAAGAAAGAGAGAGCTGAACAGAGGTATGCGAGTGGGAGGGGGGTCGTTTGGCCGTGTCTCTGGTCGCCGGTGAGTCTCCGGCTAGTTCATGATGTTGAATTCGTTGAACAATAAGTATACTATGTGGTGATTTCTTTGGGTTTACTATGATTTGTTTAAATAAATTTGATTTTGAACCAAGAACGATGAATGAGTATATATTAGATTAATTCAAACTGAATTTAATTGTAAAATTGAAAGAAATTCATTTGAATAAGGGGAAGGTAGAATCGACAGTAGAAAAACACTAGAAATTGGGGATTTTTGGATTTGTGTTATAAACATAATATATGTTCGAATTTTGTGTGCTATGGACAGTTTGGAATATGGAGCAGGAAGGAAATTTTGAAATTTATATAAATATGTGCATATAGTGTAGAAATTAGTATATGGCCGAATTTTAAAGAATGGAGATGAGACTTGATTCTCATGTTATTGATGGGTTAAAGTCATTATATTTAATGATGAAACGTGGATGATTTGTGAGATTGTTTGAATTAGTGAAAAATTTGGTTGATGATATGAAATTCTCCTAACCTTGAAAATAATCTTTGTGGCTTTCTTAAATAAATAAAATCTTCAAAACAAGAACGGTAATTCCAAGATCTTTGATGTGTTATACGTTTTTAGTGTTTTTCATTAAAAAAAATACAAAATTTCTGATTCCCCTTGTTATTATTCTATTTTAGGATGTTTATATTTGTTTGTTGATGAATTGGTAATGTGGCCTTTATTTTACTAACTGGGTTTCGTTTAATTTTTGTTTTATATTTTTGATCGAATTAAAATATTTTAACACACGAACAATGTTTGTGAAGTGAATGCAAAAATGTATGTCGGTTAGGTTCTTAAGGTTGTAAAATGGGAGATGGCTTTAGATGTTAAATGAATTTAATTTGTCTTTGTTTATTGGATAGTGATTTATATGAAATTAGCTCTCTTTTGGCCTCGGTTAGTTCTTTGAATGATACTAAAGGATTAGATATTCGAAAGGTAAAATAAAATGAGATATGAAAATAAATAGAATTTAAGAAAGTTGACACTCATATAATACTAAGTGCGAGTAAAGAAAATGATCTGATTGGAGTAACTTTGGCAGTTAGAATCTGTATAGTAATGGCTTTATAGCAGAAGAATTTGATTACATAATAATTACGTAGTATATTGGGTATATTTGGCTGAACGTGGAGGAATCTTGAATTTCGGTGTTATAGTAATACTTTTTAAGAAGTAAATAAACGTGATTTGAGGGTAATTTCTTGATAGAACCGATAATTGATTTAATGAAGCATATATGGTAGTATTCGAAATATATAAGTAGTGATATAAGTAAGCTGCTAATGAATACAGTTATATATAAAACTTAATAGTTTGATTATGAATAAATAAAGATATATTACACATTAGATTTCATATGTTCACAATATTGTGAAAACTTATATTGTAAGTAACTTAAGCATATAGGGAATATACATGCATATCTGGGTGTTGTGATTTTTGAAAGTTGAAATAAAATTAAGAATGATTTTAAAAATTCGAAGTGTTTTTTTATAGAAAAGTTTCAGATGTTTTTGAGTAAAACGTATTTTAGAAAATGTTTTCTTATAGCTTTGAGATTTTAAGCATGAGTTTTGTGATTTTCGGGGCATAAGGTAAAAACTCACCCCAATATGTAACTTGAGATTTAGTTGGAATTGACGAATTCAGAGACATGTGCATATGTGGAGGACTGAGGGGACGCTCTTAGATCCTCGAGCAAGACTAGGGTTGACAGATTCCTGAAATTCTGGTTTTTAAGCTTGGATGGTAGCATAGATCCGCACCCCCGCTCCAGATTGTGGCTTGGGGGACGGCGATACGTAACGCCCCAAGACCACCTGATATGAGACACTAGTGGCATGCTTTGGGGAACGGTGATACGTAACGCCCCAAAGTCATGGATTTGCAATTCTTCATTCAGATAGGCGTATGAGGGGGGACGCCGATACATAACGCCTTCATATTTCCAGTTTTTCAGACAGAGACACAGAACTTAGAGAAACTTTTCAGCTTTCAGATACAAATTTCAGCTTTCTGAGATACAGATTTCAGATAGAGACTTCAGTTTTCAGAAACAGTTTTCAAATGAGCCGTTTTTAGAAACAGTTTTTAGGAAACAATATTTCAAAAAAACAGTTTATAAAGAGTTTCAGAAAATAGTTTTCAAAAAATAGTTTTTTTAGAAACGAATTTCAAAACGTATTTTGTTAAAGCATTACATGATAAAGTAAACTCTAATTCATAAGTTGTGCATATTGACCATATACATTCTATAAACCAACTTGAGTTGCATATGATTGATATGATGCTTGATAGCATTAGTACACTTATGTGTTATGTTAGAGAAGTTTAGAATATAGCTGCAGACAGAGTTTAAAGTATGTGAATGATCAAATAAAAGAATTTGTAGCAAGGAATAAGTTTGTAAAATGAATAAATGTAACATCCCGCCTAGGCCAGGATGCTACCGGTAAGAGACAAGAGAACCCATCTCCATAAGCCTCTGATTCAAACGAATTTTCGGCATGATGTATTTGTAACATCATGCAACCTGGCCTGTAGCCAGCATCCATATACATCAAGAATATAACAATCTTGGCCTCAGGCCGGTAACTCAACATCAAATGCATTCATCAACAAGGCCTCAGGCCTGAACTCAAAAAAAAAATGCAAATACTTGGCCTCCGGCCAGAACTCAAAATGAAATTATGCTATTATATGACTTATACATATAAAATACAAATGCAATACAAGGACAAGGGCCGTGAGGACCTATAACTCGACCCAGGACTCTATTGACTGCAATTGGGGCGATCCACCGTCTTCAAAGTCTCCACCGAACTTCTGCTGGTTCTATAAGACAGCTACTGACCTGCAAAACTACAAACTGTTGTGGTGTGAGTCATAAGACACAGTAAGTAATCATGCAAACATCTTTAGCGTTAAACACACACAAAGTCTTATTTCTATTTCTGAATTAACTTGAGTTGTCTATGTGTCCATACAACTATGTATTAGGTCTGAGCTAACTATCTAGTTCTTATCCATTTACAAACATATAACTAGATTATTAATCCTTTTGTCTGATTACTCACATACTTTAAATTACTTCTATCATTTATAGTTTAAAACATCTTAATATATATATATTCATCGTCAACTATATGAAGCCTAGCCATGCTTTCACTGTGCTACTCTGCTATCTCATTATATCCTCGTATACTCTCTGCTAATTCAGCTCAGATATATATTTCATCTTCCTTTCTTATAACTCTTTACTAATCTAGTTCAAGTAATTATTATAACTTCCTTTCTATTTCAAACAATCAGTACATTATCAAAACATCATGCACCAGTGTATCACAAATTGATCCTCCTATGTATATATACCACACATACGAGTGCTAATCAGATATACAAATCGATACAAACATGCTATTATGCATTAATGCCAACTACATGCTCTTCAAATGATATCAAAATATATGCTTTATATGCGTGATTAGAAGATTATACTAATGCTATTATGCATTGATGTCAGCTAATGCATCTCAAATTAATACTAAAATATATGAGTCGTATGCATGACTTGTAACTACACACTACTTTAACATGTTAAGCTTTTAGAAAATGCTTTCTGAAAACCCTTTTTCTGGAAAACTGTTTCATAAAAACTGTTTCTGAAATCTCTTTTCTGAAATTTTCTTTCTGAAAACATTTTGCTGAAAACTTTACTTACAAACTGGTTTCTACTTAAAAATTCAGAATCTCTCATAAAACTGCTGTTTCTGAAAACTTCCTTTTCTAAAGGCCCTTTCTGAAAGCTGTAACTGAAAACTGGAATCTGAAACTGTTTCTAAACTCTGTTTTCTGAAAACTGTTTACTAACATCTGGCTTTCTGAAATCTAGGCATTGAAAATCTGGAAACTGTGTACTGAAAATCTGAAAACTGCTTAAAATCTAAAATCTGAAATCTGAAAGCTTTTCTGAAATCTGTATCTCTGTCTGAAAATCTGGACGTATGAGGGCGCTATATACTGCTGTCCCTCATACGCCTAACTGGATCCAGTAATGCAAATCCATGACTTTGAGGCGATACGTCTCGCCGTCCCTCAAAGCATGCCACTACTGTCTCAAAACTGGTGGTCTTGGGGCGTTACGTGTCGCTAACCCCCAAACAACAAACTGGAGCTGGGCGTGCGAATCTATGCTACCTCCCAAACTCAAATTGTAGGGTCTAGGGGCGTTGTGTATCGCTCGTCCCCTAGCCCCGGCTCGAGGATCTGAGAGTGTCCCCTCAGTCCTCTACATGTACACATGTCTCTCTGAATCCGTCAATTCCAACTGTATCTCTGTAATAGTTACATACCGGGGTGAGTTTTTACCTCATGCCCCGAAAATCATAAAACCATAATCTGTAACTCAAACTGTGAAAACATTTTCTGAAATATGATTCTTTTCAAAAGCATTTGAAATTGTTGAAAACATTGTTATCTTTTGCTCAACTGCTGAAAACTTACACACACACACGCAAATGCTTTCTCATGATCATTTCTATCTTAGCCATGCTTAATTATATACTTATTCAATACTATCACATATGTTCATGCACGTGTTTATGCGTATGCACAAAGTAATGAACTATGCATTCTATTCCTTATATGTTTATATCTCAAATCATCTCACATTCTATATATTTATACTATTCTCCGTATACTTACAAAGATTCAAGCCATTATAACTTAGCTTACCTCTATAACTTACCTTACTGATAGCTCACAAAACAATATAATGTATAACTTATAATCATACTAGAATATCTACCTCAACAATTGGTTTATTTAAGCATTTTCTAAAATTACTAGTTATGCTTAATCAAATACATACAAACGATATATATATGTATATACTAACTTATTTCTCCAAGTAACCTACATACTCTTACTTATACGTGTATAAACTCGTATTCTTGTTCTGGTATCATTCTACATACACTGAACATATACAGTTACGTTTTATAATTGTCATTTTCTAAACTTTAGTCACATTCCCTAGGGTGTAGTTTTCTACAACCTCTAAACCCAAGTCTAATTAAATTATATTCATGATATTATTCATATGCTCTTATCTAAATATACATACTAGTTTATATCTACATATGCATCTCTATACTTCTATGTGCTCATGCTTATCTCTACTCTTATATATACTTGTAACTGCTTGTTTTCATCTACATGTGTATATAGATACACCTACTACTTTCTTTTACACTCATCTTTATATATACATGTTTCATACATATAACTATATACGACTTTGTTATATTACTAATTTCGAGAAACGTTAGATTTCATAAGTATTTGCAGCATGAGTTAATTACCTGGCTAGACAAACGCCCGCGATCCGGGTCCGATCTGTCAAACAATAACAACACAAGGTTAGCACCGCTATTTACGGAACTTCCAACTTATCTATAATAACTTCGGGCCCCCTGGAACACTCGAATCATCTTCGATACTATGGTACAAACTTCATCACTATAATACTTATCTTTCTATACTATACCAACTGGCTGGATAGCCTAGATTCTCGTTTTACGCGTTTGCGACAAATCTTGCGGAAAAGTTTCCGCAAACACTACGGGAGGATCTCGAACCCTCCGAACTACTCTGGAATTACTTAATTACCCTCGCAATATCATATTTATACTATTTTCATGATTACGATCAACTACGCTCAGTCGCGTGAGAAACTCCGTTTTACCGGAAACTCGCTAATTCAACCGGATCAATCATATCTCATACGATTCTCCCCGGATTCTATCACATTTATCCTTTTAACATATTATATTATATTCAATTCAAAACATGGCAATTTGCTAAACTACGGAATTACTGGAATCATCTGAAACTAAACCGATACACTTTAAAACATGAAATTCTAAACGGGGAGTCATACCGAACTTCCGAGGCCATATTTGGACTCCCAACGGCCATACAAAAGCGCTGATGTCGACGAAATTCCGATAGGAGCTACTATTCATATGAGTGTTACAGTACATGCGTCGCTTTCTTCCACGTTTCGCGTGCAATCGGACGCCGATCGGCGAATCCGACTCCGCATACTTGTAGTACTCGTCGAGGGCTTCGATTTGGTAGGTGACCCGGGTCGTGAAACGGAGCGACGAGCCGGAACCAACTACCCACTCCCGCGACTTTCTTCTCCATTTCATCGCTATTTTTGGCGGTTCCAGTGACTGCGCCGGCCACAGACAGATGCACCATGACCAGACGCATCGCGCGACGGTGGTCAGCTGGCGAGCTGGTCGCCGGACGCCGCCGGCGTGACCCCTTCTACTTTTCTCTCTCTCTCTCTCTCGTTTGCTCACTGCCTCTCTTTTTTTTTTTTTTCAATTTCTGTATTAGCTGAATAATAATAATAATAAAATAATAACACAAAAATATCATCATCTCCAAATCACCAAAATGCCCCCCTCTATAAGGGTATTTTCGGAAATCACCACTTTTGAAGCCCTTCTGGCGCGATTTTTGAAAAACGTTCAACGCGAAGGTTGTTCGTCTCTTAAAAAAGAGTCTGTTGGTTCAAGAACTAACTCAATCGGAGTTCTTTTGCTAATTCTGTGGCTAAAACCGTAAACTTTACGCGTTTTACAAAAATCGCGTAACCGGCTTTTGATCCCACACGTTTTCCAACGCAACGAATATACATAATATATTATTCCAACCCGTATAACACTGCTTAAACTCTTATTCTCTGCTATCATTTTGTTCCCGAGACTATAACACCAGTCCGAGAATCTTCTAGAACAGTCCCGAAAATCTGGGATGTTACAATAAAGAATTATATAGTGGCACATACTTTGTAAATAATTGCATGGTTACATAAACAATTTAGGTTAAGTACAGAAACTGGATTCAGACCTTGCATGTGTATAACGCTTAAGGAATGAGCATAGTTACTTACTGAGTCTTATGGCTCACTACCAAATAGTGTTTGAGTTTTACAGGTTGGTGACCTGATCGATCGACCACATACACCAGATCTTGAGAAGTCGGATAGCAGCATTGCAGTCAGCCAGTCACCAGGTCTTGGGAGTATAAGAGTCAAGTCTTTTATATGTGTAGTTGTAAGAGAATTTGAATTGTATAGAATTTAAGTTTAATTGTAAAAGTTTTTGTTTATACGTATTTCTGGGCATGGAGCCCAATTATATCTTGTCTTGATTTGTTTATGTTAGTGTTATATTGTGTCTGGGCCCTTTAGGTTGTATTGAGGTGCTGGACTTTGATCCAGGTGGCATGACTTTTAGTAGAGGTCATGCTAAAATTTCGTCAGAATCAGAGGCTTATGGAGGCATGATTAGCCTGTCTCCCGCCGGTAGCATACTAGCTTAGGCGGGATGTTACAAGAACTGACTTCTAAAATGTACCACGGGCCTATGGATTTTATTCGATTGCTAATCATATATGGACTATCTATGCTCTGTACACAGAATTGACGGATCCTATCTCGACACACAAAGGACACCCTGAGGATCTATCATCGAACGAACAGGCAGATGTCTGATCTAAATAGATCGGTGATGTGACTACCATCTAAGTATGGAAGATGTCTCATGTGCCCATAGTGGTATCTCAAGTCTAAGAATCACAAATGCTACTCAACCCGTGAAGATTATTATTGATGTTGGTGTACTATCCGTTAAGAATCTTCAGTGAGTCGTTCAGATTTATCCACTATAAACACCCACACGTCTATACGAGTCCCCAAGACTAATGGTTCATTGAGAAACCATTGGAATCATATATTCCAGTATATGATATGTACCAGTCTCAACGGGTTTACTTTACTGACCAAGTAGTGTGAACCTTGACCAGGAACTGTCTGATAATGACAACGTCATGATACAACTCAACGTCAGTTGCGACGCTTTTGCAACTGTATCATGACTAATCATCCTAAGGTCTATTACGTCTTTACCATATTAAAAGATATATTATATTATAGAAACTGCTCATTTCATTCATAATAAAATGTTTTACATAAGTATTTTCAAGGAAATACAAACAGGAATTGGTGCCCTGAGCACCAACCTCAACAAAAACTCTCACTTACTCAAGTGCCAAGATCAATTGTATCTAATACCCATCGACTCCACGTGTTTATCAAACAACTTCGGAGGTGTGATGTGTGGTATTTATATCAGTGATTCTCACTCATTTGACTTAATATTTTGTATAGTTTCTCGAGTTTTATGAACATTTTGATATATTTTTATTTATTTTACAGCTAAAAATAATATTTGGACTTAATGGAATCAACTCAGAGTTAAAATGATGAAATTCAGAGGAAAAAAGGTCAAAAACGAAAATTTACTGTATGTGTCACGAAGTGCAGTATGAAATTGCAATTTTGCGCAAGTTTCTTATTTTCGTCATAACTTTTTCATCCAATATTCGATTGAGTTGATTCAAGTTTCAGATTAAAGAAGACTCAAAGATATACAACTTTGAAGATTTAAATATTTTCGAATTCTGAAGTTTGGAAGGCCGAAATTGATGAATAATCCAGTATATTTTGTGTAACTACTATAGTCATTTACAAAATATAAAAAAATAAAATAAAATAAAAAAATAAAAATTGTCAAACTTCCACCAAATATGCTTGCATGTTTGGTGCCATGTTTGGTACCATGTTTAGTGCCATGTTTGGTGGAGCAATCGGTGGAGAAATTGGTGGAAGCCTTTAGATTTTCCTATAAATACCAAGCCATTTCATTTGTAATTCTCATGCTTTCCTTAGGTTTTTGTAAGGAATTTAAGGATTGCATCTTGTTTGTATTTATTTTTCGGTATTTCAATTATGTATTTTTATTTTCAGTAATAATAGTAGTTTCTTTTCTTCTCCTTATGTTTTGTAGTTAGATTTTTGTTGGGGAAGGGTGAAGCTTTTATTATTTTAATTTAGATTAATCTCCCTTAATTATAATATGGAAATTATAATTCAAATTAAAAATGATAACCACCTTAATGGCTGGTTTTATTTATTTGACATAATGTGACACCGCATATATGGTTGGTTTATGGACGGATAATGATACCGCCTTTATGGCTTGTTGGACTTAATTAAAATCTGAGTTAATGAAGATACCACCTATATGGTCGGTTGGTAATATCACGGATAATTTCTGTATTATAATAAGGGAGATTTCTAAATTGGATATAGTAAAGGTGGATCCCCCAACACCCATCATTTTTTTTATTATAGGGAAGTGATGGAACACAATATTAATAAGCTTAATAATTGATTTAATTATATAATGAGTAATTCTTTAGTTTATTTATTGAGTCTTAAGCTTAATGCTTCTTGTTGCCTGATCACCAATAAGATTGATGTGGTAAATTTAAAATGAACTTGGAAAAGAGATTTTAGGTTTCGGCCTTAGATTCAATATCTCATGATCTTCCTTGATGATAAATAACTCTTTAAAAGATTTCCTTACAGGATAGACATATACCTGTCGGGCATGGGTAACCACAATTGGAACTTGATCTTAATGAATCCAGGTAATTTGGTTAACATAGACATATGGTTTAATTGGATTATACTGGGCATGTGCAGCTAACCATCGACATAGGCTTTTGCATAATTTCGTGTTCCTGGTTAGTAAACTGATTTATTACAAATATAGAAGAGAATCAATTCATCTTTATTATAATATTTTGTGGAGTCACAACCCTAGATCTTTGAGTCTTTTGTTATTTTCCTTAGTATTTTCTTTTGTGTCTCTAAGTATTTTATTTATCAAATCCACATTCAACCAACCAAAAGCAATCATTTTCTTCTCCCTATAATTAGATACCTGTAAATAAATAAATTCAATAATTAGTAACAACAGTATGAATTAAGTACTCGTGGGATCAATATTTTTATACTACTTGAACGATACGTGCGCTTACGTTATATATGTGTGATTACGCCGGTCAAGTTTTTGGCGCCGTTGCCGGTGACTTATTTTGCTTGAGTTATTAATTTTGAAGCTATCTAATTTACTTGTATCTAATTTTCTTTTATTTTTATCTGTAATTTTTATTTCTTTCTTTTGTTTTTAGGTGGTTGAAAAATGGAACATTATGGGAGATTGAGAGATCACGAGCTTTACTAGAAGAAGATACACCCCAAATCTGGGAGCAACAGTCCGGTTTTCTGAGGTCTGTTGTCCAGCCCAACTACTATCACTGGATGCCAGAACCAAGCAATGCCACATTTGCTCAACAGAACGCAATGGGGAGATGTGACATATGTAATGGTAACCACCTGAGAGATCATTGCGAGTACAACTACAATCCAGGGTGGCAGAGCTATCAAAATCCTTCATCTTATGAAGAACCATCATATTTCACAAAACCACATTTTCCATCTTATCCACCACCCACATACTATCTTCAACAAGAACCAGAACCATAAGACGAAGATCAGATAATTGACATGCTCAAATATTGGAACAAGAAACGAGACGAAGAGTTGGATATAATGCTTGAAACATGCCAAAAGCAATTCGAAAGTATTCAAAGACAGTCAGAATTCATTCAGAGACTAACTGATCAAACAAGACAATTAACAGGAAACCAGAGCTACATACTTGAATGAGCATTTTCAGATGACACAGATGAAGCATTCGAGTACCAAGTATTTCATGATGACACTTTAGAGAAAGAGGAGGCCGAGCAATATCAAGAATCAGAGGTATTAGTTCAGGAGCCCAAACCAGCGAAGTCTTTGTTTGATTATTCAGACTCTGATTCTGATGAAGAAGTTGAAATCTTTGTACCAACTGCACCAACGAGGGAGGATCAAACTTTCAATCCTCAAAATGAAGATCTTGGAGCATGCTTTGCATAAATGTTTGAAGAAGATCGACCTGAGCAAGTCATATCAGAGGATGAAGACCTAAAATATGACATCTCTTTACATCCTTAGGTTGACACTTATGGAGCATATATTTCACAGATGACAGATGAAGAACTGAACACGGAAATCCTAAAATACATCTGTGAAGAACTGAATGAGCAAGAAATAGAGCAAATGGAGGAGCAAATGCCTGACCTTATTGGAGATCCAGAGCATTCAGGAGAAACATCATTGTTTTGGGGAGTAAAAATTAAATATATCACCCAAAAGCTTGACAGAATGGAAATCCCATTCCAAGTCAAGCACCATACAAGACTTTCTGATTTTCTTTCTTTCTTTTCAGGAACTGCTGGAGCGACAAAGAATAAAAATGTGGCACAAGCACTGAATGAGACAAGATTCTTTTTGCCAATTTACTGTTGGAAGAGACCCTTCAAAAGCAACGCACATGGAATTGTCCTTAATCGGACATCCAAAACTACACTGAAACCTCCTTGACATATGATTTCAGTCACGTCTGGCTGAAGACGAAACGTTTAGCGCTAGTAGGGAGGCAACCCATGCAATTTGTATTAATGTTTATTCTTATATTTTGTATATACATGTTATAGAGTTTTTAATTTTGTGTGTTATTTTTGTAGGGAAAGGCACAAACGGAGCATTTAAGGAGGAATGGTGTTTGGCAATTACAAAGATGAGAGTTAATTCATTAGTGGTGGCTGAGTAATGAATGGATTCTTGAGACGCATCCTAATGAATTTATACTAAGCGAATGACGTATTGCGTACACAATTTCGTTGCCTTAATTATTGCTTTGATTTGCTTTTCTGCTGTAATTATCTTTATTTTCGCCGACAAGATCTATACTTTTTGACTTTCACGATATATTTTAACGTTCATTTAATAATTGTCATTTGGCAGGTATTAGTGCTACTATTACTCACCCATTTTCAGGATCTATAAATTCAGTTCTACATTTCTCTCTTATTCACATCAAGATAAACATCCAAATAAGAGAGAGAAAATGGAATTAACTTCAGAGCAGCGATTCAATCGAATTTGTGTTTTCTGTGGATCCAACTCTGGTAATAAACTAGAATTCATTGAGGCTGCAAAGGAATTGGGGAGAGTCATAGCAGAACGAAATATGGACCTAGTATATGGAGTTGGAAATCTTGGATTAATGGGAAGCATTTCAAAAGCCGTTCAGGAGGGTGACAGTCATGTTTTGGGAATCATTCCAAAAACTTTGGCGGACGAACACATAATCGGAAAAACAAATGGAGATGAATGCATTGTCTCGGGGATGTCTGAACAACTCCTTGAAATTGTCAATACTGCTGATGCATTTATTGCTTTACTAGGTCGGAACGTTTGAAAAGATATTCACAGTGGCATCATGGGCGCACTTGAACATTCATCAGAAGCCCATTGGATTACTCAACATTGAACATTTTTTCGATTTTTTGTTTGTATTTCTCACGGAAGCCAAAAGACATGAGTTCGTCAAAAAATCAGTACATGATGTTTTCCTGGCTGCCACAAAGGCCGAAGAATTAATTGATCAAATCCTAGCCTTTGAACCAAAAATTGACCCCATTCTTTCCAAGTTGAACTGGTCAGATATCGATCATGGTAAGAAGCGAAAATTGGACATAGATCTTAATCAGTAAATTTTTCGGTGAATTTTAGCTAATCAAGTAATATCTTCCAAACTCATCTTCTACTGTTTAAGACATTTGGGACAATGTCTCATTTAGGTTTGGGGGAGGGAATTAGTTGATTAGTATATTATTTTTAGTCCAAATTTTTTTCGAAAACAAAAAAATTGAATTTTTTTCAAAAGTTACAAAAATATTTTGCGTTTTTGTATTTTTATTTTGACTTAAAAGGTGAAATTGGTGAAAGATAGCTGTATAAGGAGTTCTCAATCCTGATACGTATCTCAAACCCATTTTTGAAACAAGTTAATTTTTGTTTATTTCCTTTTGAATTATTTAATTTGTGAATTCTCCATAAAACTGACTAAAATGGATCTTCATATGTTCAGTTGACATGTATTATCAACATGTATGGTAACATACGAACATGGGCTGTATTTGAAAAGTTTGTAATATTCAGTGCTCTAGTTTAATTGGAGGAAGCATCTATAAATGGCAATGGAGTAAAAAAAAAGAAAAAAGAAAAAAATTTATGGAAAAAAAAAGTCTGAGATCCGAGTAATTAAGTCTGTAGGGGTGTCTTAACACCTAGTGCCCTAAAGCCAACTGGTTTGGGAGTCACTAGCCCAAAGCTCGCTACATGGATCGAAGATGTTGCAAAATATATATATATATCTGAAGTCTGAGTAATTAAGTCTGTATGGGTGTCTTAACACCTAGTGCCCTAAAGCCAACTGGTTTGGGAGTCACTGGCCCAAAGCTCGCTACATAGACGAAAGATATTGTATATAAATAAAAAAAATCAAAAAAAAGAAAGAAAAAAATAAAAAAAAATTTATTCCATTGTTAGAAAAAGGTGTGAAATCTGATAGAACTTTAGGATAAAAATATTACTCTCTTATCAACTACACTTGTGACTGTTGTGGGAAAAAATGAATTGGTTAATATTGTGTTGGCTGTGTATATAGAGAATGGTAATTATAATAGGAGAATTTACTTATTCGGTAATTTTGAAAGAAACAAAACAACTGGTAACTTGGAGTAAAAGTTTCACTTGATTAGTCACTAACTTCTTTATTCTCTTTTCTCTTGTCTTTTTGCTTTTGTGTGCATTAGTTTTACTTCCTTTTTACTTTTGTAAAATATTTGTGGGTATCATTGCTGTAAACCCTCACGACACTACAACTCGTCCACTAGGGACACCTAGGGATTTAAAGGCTTATTGCATACCCTAAATGCAACCGTGATCCCTACGAAAGTGGCTTAACTTAATTTTATTTTATTTTATGTTTTGCTCGAGGACAAGAAAAATATTAGGTTTGGGGGTGTGATGAGTGGTATTTATATCACTAATTCCCACTCATTTGACTTAATATTTTTTTTATAGTTTCCCGAGTTTTATGAACGTTTTGATATGTTTTTATTTATTTTGCAGCTAAAAATAATATTTGGACTTAATGGAATCAACTCAGAGTTAAAACGATGAAATTCAGAGGAAAAAGGTCAAAAACGAAAATTTACTGTACGCGTCACGAAGTAAATAATTCTGAAGTTTGGAAGGCCGACAATGATGAATAATCCAGTATATTTTGTGTAACTACTATAGTCATTTACAAAATATAAAATAAAATTAATAAAATAAAAAATAAAAATTGTCAAACTTCCACCAAATATGCTTGCATGTTTGGTGCCATGTTTGGTGCCATGTTTGATGCCATGTTTGGTGGAGCAATCGGTGGAGCAATCGATGGAGAAATTGGTAGAAGCCTTTAGATTTTCCTATAAATACCAAGCCATTTCATTTGTAATTCTCATGCTTTCCTTAGGTTTTTGTAAGGAATTTAAGGATTGCATCTTGTTTGTATTTATTTTTCGGTATTTCAATTATGTATTTTTATTTTCAGTAATAATAGTAGTTTCTTTTCTTCTCCTTATGTTTTGTAGTTAGATTTTTGCTGGGGAAAGGTGAAGCTTTTATTATTTTAATTTAGATTAATCTCCATTAATTATAATATGGAAATTATAATTCAAATTAAAAGGATAACCACCTTAATGGCTGGTTTTATTTATTTGACATAATGTGACACCGCCTATATGGTTGGTTTATGGACGGATAATGATACCGCCTTTATGGCTTGTTGGACTTAATTAAAATCTGAGTTAATGAGGATACCACCTATATGGTCGGTTGGTAATATCACGGATAATTTCTGTATTATAATAAAGGAGATTTCTAAATTGGATACAGTAAAGGTGGATCCCCCAACACCCAGCATTTTATTTTTATTATAGGGAAGTGATGAAACACAATATTAACAAGCTTAATAATTGATTTAATTATATAATGGGTAATTCTTTAGTTTATTTATGGAGTCTTAAGCTTAATGCTTCTTGTTGCCCCATCACCAATAAGATTGATGTGGTAAATTTAAAATGAACTTGGAAAAGATATTTTAGGTTTCGGCCTTAGATTCAACAGCTCATGATCTTCCTTGAGGATAGATAACCCTTTAATAGATTTCCTTACAGGATAGACATATATATTCTAGAACACTAAAGTGTTTTATTTTATAAAGATGATATTGAGATAAACACATTAGATGTGAATAACAATATTTATATTTTGAATATAAATAAATCTCAAACATATAACATGACAAACTAGTAGCTCACACTGATTTGATCAGATAAGACTTATATGTGGCAGTGTTGTCTGAGACAGATTAAACAAGACTCGTATATCCACACTTTTGAAGAGTGGATACTAGGACAGATTTGATTCTATTCAAATGATGTCTACGAATCTAGTTTATTGGGCAAAGTGCCTAAAATACATTTTACTTGGTAAAAGCGTAAGTGCCACCGATCTGTTAGCCCTCGTTCATATTGACATAATTGGGCCCATATCTAGCTAGGCTAGAGGTGGATATGAATATTTCGTGACCTTTACGGATGTGGCATCGCGTTATGGTTGTGTGTTTCCTTTGAAACACGAATCGAAAACTTTTACAGTTTCGACACGAAGTAGACAAATAGATCGGCTAAAGTATTATTTCGTCACAGTTAGACCATGATGAAAATACTTAAGCAATAAGTTTCTCGAATACTTGAAAGAGTATAGTATTCTTTCAATGATGACTCCTCCCGGAACACGTCAATTTGACGGTGTGTCCGAAACGGAGAAACCAAATTTTGTTGGACATGATAAGATTAATCATGAGTCGCTCTGAGCTACCATTTTCCTTCAAAGGGATACACATTTAACAGTGAAATACTTATTTTGAATACGGTTCCATGAAAATCTGTTTGACAGACTTCGTATTAGATATGAACAGGAAAGAAACAGAGTTTCTCACTCCTGAAGATTTGGGAAAGCTAGGCATACGTTTGTATGATTCCAAACTAGAACCCAAATTAGATAAGTGCCTAATTGTAGGTTATCCTAGGGAAACCAAAGTATAGTACTTACACAACTCACAAGAGAACAATTTTAATTGTTGATCGCCATGCGGTTTTCCTAAGAGGAATACCGATATGCAGTGGTAAGTGAGAGGATAGTAAAACTCGATGAAAATAGGAGTAATATTGTTCAAGGCACCGAGGCCTTAATGGAACACAAACAGTTCATCAAGGATGAAACTGTATCAGTAATCTTCGAATACACAAGAACCGCGTAGGTCGGAGAGAGTCAGAAAACAACCTGGGGTATGGGTTTCTGATCTCACCTCATAAAGATGTCAATCTTATTGAGGAAGACAAACCGACTAAGTATGAGGAAGTGATACAAGGTATCGACTCCGTATTATGGCAAAGTGCCATAAATTCCGAAATAGATTCCATGAATACCAACTATGTTTGGACACTAGTTGATGTACCGAAAGGCATTGTGCCTATTGGTACTATATAAGTCTTCAAGGAAGACATATATGGATGGCAACATACCAACGTGGAAAGCTAGGCTTGTAGTGAAAAGGTATCGTTATCAACACTGTGTCGATTACGACGAAACCTTTTACCTGTTGCCATGGGTAAATCCATTTGGATAATGCTTGCTGATGCTGCATGTTTCATTTATGAAATATGGCAGCTGAACGTCAAAATCGCTTTCCTTAAATGGAAACCTTTTGGAGGATGTTTATAACATCCTGACGATGTTTGCAGGTTATTCGATCTGTGTATGGATTGAAGTAAGCATTATGTTCTTGGAACTAATGTTTTGATGTAATCATAATGGTGTATGATTTAATTCAAAAAAAATATGATTCTTGTGTATATAAGAGGGTTAGTGGGAGCGCACTGAAAGTGACTGTCCTAAATAATGATGATATGTCATTTCTTGGAAATGATATTCCCATATTACAATCGGTGAAAGCTTGGCTTTCATAGAAATTCTCCGTAGAATTATTGGGAGAAACAACTTTTATTCTAGGAATAAGGATCTACTGGGATAGATCTAAAGGCTGTTGACACTCTGCGAGAACTCGTACATTGAAAAATGTACGTGACCTGGTGTCTCATATGCTTTGAGCATATAGAGTCACAATCAGGGCAATCCAAGTGAAAGTCACTGGATTGATGTTAAGAACATCCTTAAGTATCTTAGAGGAACTAAGGATGCTGTCTTAAGCTATGGAGAATGAGAACTTGAAGTGACTGAGTTCACTGCTGCAAGTTTCCAAACCGATAATAACGACTTTAGGTCGTAATAAAGGTACTATAAAGTTTGAATAATGGAACAGTGAGCTAGAAATCTTCCAAGCAAGATATTGTTAGCGTATAAACAACAAAACCGAAACTTCGCTGCAACTGACACAGCAAAATTAGCATCTTGGATCTAAATAATTCTAATTAGATTAGATATAATTATGTTAGCAGTTGAGCTAGGCTACAGCACAAGCTAAAGAATTAATGGTCTCATCAACGATCTGATATGTACTTTAAACTATTTTCATCGGATTCGTTCGGATCATACATCGTGGCGATGTGATGATCGAATAAATCACATCAGATGATAACCTTTTAAATCCGCAGACGAAAGCTGTTTTCTCAGCAGAAATTTGAGCCACCCGTACATAGTTCAGGTGTAAAGCACCTGAGTGATTGGCTATATGCCAAGTAGGAGATTGTTGGACAATTATGACCCATAGCATCACTATTTGTACAGATCATGGTGTTGTTGTACAAATTAACTATGTGACAAAGAAAATTGCTCTTTTATCATTTGTGATTAGATCACCAAGATATATAAATGATGAAAGGTCTTTATGATTAGTTCCTAGATTGAGATGATATGAGACAGTATCAATCCACGAAGGTTTAATCATTAAATATCCCTAGTCATAGTATTATCGAGATTGGACATCGGTAATGCGGAATAGACTAGTATTACACTTGTGCGTGTTATGGGAGCATAACGGCATAGTTCTCATATATTTGGGTATTGGATACTCATGCAAGTGTAATAGGAGGTTGTGTTTTACCGATGGTACAGAAAATAGCTTCGTTCTGGATAGACCCCTTCGGAATCCCATTGGTAGTATAACTGTGTCTATGGAAGTCTGAATTCATGGTAGGTGTATTTGGTCTTAACCTGAGACTTGCACCGCTAATACTTGCGACAATCAATATACTTTGGTTTTGGTCATCCAGGGCTTTAACCGGTTCTGTGTACGCCTCTTCTGGGTATATTGAGAATCATAGTGTATTGGGTGTGACGTCAAGATAGAAGTATCACTTCAGTTATAGTGGAGATGATCATCACGTAGGATACGGAACTTGTTCTCTTATATGATATAGCTATTGGGATATTATGACTAGGTCATGTATATCCGATTATAGATACTAGTTGTCAGACATCCGATATGTGCTTCGTACGGGGCAGACACAATTCCAGCCCCAGGCCTTGCATGTGACCATCTGATACTGGATCGACATACACGATACTACGTATACTACGCCTGATATAGATCGCTTATTCCTGTAAGCATGTTTCTGGAGAATTGGGTAGGCATGGCGTTTTGCTAGAAGCCAACCTTGTCTTGTAAATCGATAAAAATGCAGTACTAGATACATATGTATTTGGATAGTCCGATAACCGTATTTACTGCCAACATATCCGGGGATCTCATGGGTCGCTTCTCGAAGATTCACCGATGATGTATGACTCGCACTTTATTAATCTGGGATTAATTAGATGAGAGAGAAAATTAATCTGCGATTAATTACAGAGATATTTTATCTAGGATAAAATATTATTTAAAGAGAGAGAACGATTAATTTGGAATTAATCGGTAAATTAATATATTTATATTAAACAAAATTAGATTTCGACGCGGAATTAAAATTAGATTTTAATTCGGGCGAACGAGTTAATTTAGAATTAATTCGTTAGCAACGTGAATAGTAATTTTGCTAGGAATAATTATTTAATTAAATTTGATTTAATTACGACGCAACGAAAAATTCGTTAATTCAGAATTAGCGAACCCGAGCCCGAGAGTGTTTGCGGAACCACTCGTATTTAGAATCAAAGTGGGGCCCGCAAGTCACATCTAGCGTCACATAATTAGTCAATCAAGTCATAGAAGTCTTATCACCTTTAGGTGAGTGACATATAGTCACTATTCATTGATTGATGGGAGTTGATGGAAGGTTTAGATGCTTGTACCTTTTTGACTTTTTGAAAGAAATAATTTGGTATATGTTTTTAATTGATTTTTGAAATCAATTAGCTTAATACAACACATCATTCTCTCCATCTCTTCTTCTCCAACTCACGGCCATGAAGGCCTTTTCTCTCTTCTCTCATTTTGGTTTTTGAAACCAATGTTTCTTCATGATCTTGGCTTGGCCGAGAGATATAATGAAGAAAACTTTGTGCTAGCACACCAAAAGGGTTATACAGGGTGATAGGGAAACCTACCCTTGAGCTTGGAATCCATTGATGAAGCTTGGAGCTTGAAGAACACAAATGGAGCACAAATGGAGGTCATTGCTGTGAGCTTCACCAACAAGGAGGAAAAAGATTTTTCTTCGATGCATCCAATCCGATCGTTGTAACTATGATTCCGCCCTACTTCTTTGTGTATTCACATGTTGTTTTATTGCTTGAAAATGATCATTAGGACTTAATAGAAACCCAACAATGGAGTCTAGGGTTGATGGCAATCCATTCATGTAATGTGAAGAATATAATTATCTTCTCATTTCGCCTGAAAGATATGACTATCTAACCATGTAGTATGGAGTTGAAGGCAATCCATGCATGTCATATGGAGGAGATGAAAATCCTTTCAGTCGTCTGAATGTGGTGAGTCCTTTAATTTCGTATGGAAATGATAACAATTCTTCTATGTAGCCAGATGTCCATCCACCTTATTGTATGGAGAAATGATAATCTTTCCATGTAGTCTGGAGTGGATAATATTACTAGAGAATACTTTTTAGTCGGTTGGGTATGCTGGAAGAATATGAGGGTATTCTCATGTCGAATGGAAGAAGTATATTGATTGGGTCTGATGATTTTTTATGTGGTCAATTAGAGCAAACAGGTTTCTCCCTAAGTTGTAGTTTTGTTAAGGTCATTTTCTTTTAAAGTTACCAATGAATACTTGTTTGGGAAGCTATGATGTCCCCAAAGCAACAATAGGTGGCTTATGGCCCTTTTTTTTTGTCTGATTACATCAGGTGATATCTTATTGAGAAGTATTACTAGCATATCATTTATTATGTCGCTTGGGAGAATTCAAACTTCTTTCATTGTCATGGTCCTCCCACCTAATCTCAATGTGGGCTCGAGTCATGGCTTGATCCATAGTGTAGCATCAAAATTTAGTGAGATTTTTGTAGAGTTTACTTTCTGAAAGTAATCCATTTCTAAATGCTTCCACTGCAGTAGGCTGATAGAGATCTGGGATTTTTATACTCTCTTTATTGAAGCGAGCAATGACTCCTCTCTCTATTGTTGGATGGCATTAAGGTTTATTGGTGGTCTTCTCAAGCTTGCAAGAACTTGCGAAATGCTCCACAAATTTGTCTGCTAGCTGTTGGTAAGACTCGATGGATCTATATGGGAGATTGATAAACCAGGTGAGGGCAGGACCAACTAATGTTTCTCCAAATCTTCTGCACATACCAGCTTCCCATTGATGACGAGCCAGACCTGTTTATAACATCTTATATTTGTAATGGACAACATGGTCGTCTGAGTCAGTTGATCCATCATACATCTTCATATCTGGAGGATTGAACTTCCTCGGTAGCTCAATGGAAGCAAAAATTGTGTATCTGAGATTGTGCCAGCTCGGCTTTTTCTCACTGGTAGTCTGACACTAGGCAGGCTGGAGAGAATTGCATATTTGGACTCTTTCATTTCCTTATGCATGGTGGAGGCAACTTGTCGTGCTTGGTCGATTGGGGAGTTATGTCGACTTCTTTCTTGATTTGGTAGATGGTTGTCCAATGGTGGATTTTCGTTTGCCACATTGTTGAATGCCCCCAGAAGATGGGTGGAGATTGTAGGATTAATGAGATGGTCTGGGGAATCAAGTTGTTGGGAGGTTGAAAAGATATGCTCCAGTTTCTTCTGGAGGGTTATATTGGAGCTTCGCATGGCTTGACTCTCTTCTTCTAAGGCACGCAATCGTTCTTGGAGTATGATCAAATGCATAGTAATAGGATCTGGTGTCTGCTCACTATTAGAATCCTTGGTCGGTTGTGTTTTAGGAACCGTAGGCTGGGAGATCTTTGTCTGTATTGAATCGTTAAGGCCCCACGGTGGGCGCCAAATTATTGACGCTAGATTTCATTCGAGGTCTACAATCGAGAATTTATGGGTAGGGGCATTAGCGATCCTGCAAAACAAAGGTAGAGTGAGCGAGAGTACTGGCCACCGGTGTGGTGGGTGCCGGGTGCACTGCGACGCTCAAATCTTTAGTGAAGATGATCTGTAAATAATGGAGGAGCAAGGTTCATGGTTACCTTGTTACCTTTGAGCCACCGTGAAGGCTATAGGTAGGCGGTTATGAGAGCTCTGGTGACAGAGAGTTGTGCTGTGTGATCTTCGATCACTCCTCATGCCATGACTTTTCTCTTTTATAGGCCCTCCTGACGAGGGGTCATTTAAATCTCTTCTACTCGTTGGAGGTGTTAATGATAGGGTTTATGACTGTAACACTCGATTTGATGGAGTTCATTACTGTAGGCGTTTTCCCAATCTAATTACACTCATGAATCTGTTAGCTTCATGAACTGTTAAATCTGTGATGACGGGCTCTGGGCTAGTCTGTCCTCTCGGCCCAAAATTGATTTCTCAAACCATATCTGATGGTGGTCCTTGGGGCTTTGGTTTCGTGATTGGCCCAAAAATGGAATGACGGTTATGCCCTAGGCCCAAATTTGGCCCGTACAATTAGCATATATATTATATATATGTTTCAGACTTGGAGGTCTACCTACCAGATCTAGGTATTGGATAAGATCCAATTGATCCTAGAGATCTACCTAGTTAAGTATCATACAGCTTGTTGGCCAAAGTCAAGGTTGCGTGTTATTTAACGGGATCCTAGCCCACTAGGAAACTAGGTTTCCCGAGTACTCAACAGAGGTTAGAGGCTCGCCGAAAAATAGTGGGAGGTCGGTATTGAATTTGTAATTTCGTTTAAATACTTGCCATTATGCGCTTTCAAATAATTTTCGTCGTTCTATGTATTTATTAGTTGGACTAATATTTTATTATTTTCTTTTAGCAGTTGGACTGTACCCAAAATCGTTAATTGAATAGTTAGACTAATGCAATTAAGATGGCAGGAAAGATCAACGTTAGAGACATTATCATGGGCAAAAATGCCTCTAATGGTGAGAACTTTCCTGACTGGGATATGAACCTCAGGATTGTCTTAGGGGTCAAGAGATTGCTCTATACGATAGAGAGACCTCTTGGGCCTAAGCTCGGAAATGAGAAGCTGTTTGAGCTTGAGCTTTGAAGACTCACAATGATGACAAATCCATTGCTCAATCTGTCATGCTTGTCGCAATGACCCCACAATTTCGTCATCAAAACAAGGGATTGGATCCTTATGAAATGATTTTGAAATTGAGGGACCTTCATCGATCTAACTTTAGATTTCAGAGGTATGAATTACAGAAGAATCTCTTTCACTCTCGCATGTCAGAGGGTACACCTGTTTAGCATCATGTATCACAGATGATTGCTGACATCGAACAGCTGGGACAGCTGGGCATAGTCTTCGAGGTTGAGACTTCTATAGATTTGATCTTACAGTCTCTTCCTGACAGCTGGAGCGGGTTCATCATGAACTATAATATGATGAACCAAGAAAATACTCTTGGAGAGTTGATGGCTATGCTTAAAGAAGAAGAAAAAGAGCTTTTGAAGGGCAAGAAGCGCGAGACGCACTTCGCTTCGACATCTCAGAATGCCAAGGCTTGGCCGAAGGCTTCTAGAGGTATGAAGAAGAGAAGAATAGGAGAAAGGGCAAGGCCAAACCATCAAAGTCTTCTGGGAAGGCAAGAGACAAATCCCAAGATGTCTTCCTATAGTGTGGCAAATGGGGTCACTGGAAGCGTGACTACCGTGAGTACAATGCGCACATGAAGGAAATCAAAGCAGGCAAGGCACTGACTTCAGGTATGTTTGTTATAGAAATAAACATGTCTACTTCTAGTTTTAAAAATTGGATTTTTGGTTCTGGTTGTGGTACTCATATATGTACTGATGTGCATGATCTGTAGATTAGCAGGAGACTGGCTTCAAGAGAGATAGACCTCCGAGTTGGAAATGGGACTAGAGTCGCCGTTTTGGCTGTTGGGACCTATATTTTGGAACTACCCTTGGGGCATGTACTTACATTATCATACTGTTATTATGTACCTAGTTTGACTAGGAATATTATTTATGTATCTTGTTTAGCCTAATGTAAGCATACTTTTGTATTCATAAACACATGGTCTTTTGTTTATAAAAATGATATTGAGATATGCACTGTTGATATAAATAATGGTTAATGGTCTTTATATTTTGAATATAAATCAATCTCAAATGTATAATATGACAAACAAAAAGCTTAAATTAAGTAACAAAGATGAAACTTATATGTGGCATTGTCGTCTGTGACACATTAACAAGACTCGTATATCGACACTTTCGAAGAGTGGGTACTTGGATGGATTTGATCCAAATTCATATGACGTCTGCGAATCTTGTTTATTAGGCAAAATACCTGAAACACCTTTTAGCGGTAAAGGTACACGTGCCACCGAACTGTTAGCCCTTGTTCATAGTGACGTGTGTGGACCCATGTCTAGCCAGGCTAGAGGTGGATATGAATACTTCGTAACCTTTACGGATGATGCATCACGTTATGGTTATGTGTATCTTTTGAGACACAAGTCAGAAACATTTGAGAAATTCAAAGAGTTTCGACATGAAGTAGAAAAATAGACCGGTAAAAGTATTAAAACATTATGATCGGACCGTGGTGGAGAATACTTAAGCAATTAGTTTCTTGATTACTTGAAAGAATATGGTATTCTTTCACAGTGGACTCCTCCCGGAACACCTCAATTAAACGGTGTGTCTGAACGGAGAAACCGAACTTTGTTGGACATGGTAAGGTCTATGATGAGTCGTACTGAGCTACGAATTTCCTTATGGGGATATGCATTGAACAGTTCAATACTTATTTTGAATAAGGTTTCGTTAAAGTCTGTTCAATAGACTCCATATGAGATATGGACAGGAAAGAAACCGGGTTTCTCATTCCTGAAGATTTGGGATTGCTGGGCATAAGTTAAACGTTTGGATAGTACCAAACTTGAACCCAAATAGGATAAGTGTCTATTTGTAAGTTATCTTAGGGAAACAGAAGGATATTACTTCTACAACCTATAAAAGAACAAAGTATTTGTTGTTCTACATGCAGTTTTCCTCGAAAATAAATTCCTAAATGCTGTGGTAAGTGGGAGGAAAGTATAACTTGATGAAAATCGGAGTGATACTGTTCCTGGAACAGAATCCTTAACGGAACATGAACAGTTCATCAGGAATGAGACTGTACCACAATCTTCGAGTACACAAGAACCGCGTAGGTTGGAGAAAGTCAGAAAATAACCTGAGAGGTATGGGTTTCTGATCTCACCTCATGTGGATATTGTAGGCACTGTATTTTTACATATGTCCCGATGATGAGTCTCGTATTGAGACACTACCTCTTTAATTGTGGAAGCCGCGGGAAACGTATGTCGGAAGGAAAGAGTCAAGAATTGACACATTATTGGATTTAATTCGCTGGAGTAGCTACGGGTTCGCTTGTTGGACCTCCGTTTCAAAACACACCCTTTGTCCAAACCCAGAAGACACACACCAAGCCCACACATCACTAAAATCACACACCAAGCCCACTAAATGGACCAAGCCCACACGCCCAAAGAAGAGCAAGCCACACGCCCAACACCTCCCTAAATAACAAAAATCACATTAAACACATGCATAAATCAAGCCAAATCCACTTCCTAAATTAAAGAAATCACATGGATCCCTTGCCTAATTAAACCAAATCATATCCCTAACTAAAAGAGAACAAATCAAATTAAAATCAAATCACTTCCCTAATTAAAAGATTTTTCCTTATCAAATACTAATTAAAAAGATATCCAATTAATATACAAATCCTTCTCCTTCTCAAACAAGGAAAGCCCACATCCCTTTGCCTATAAAAAGAGCCCTTCACCAACACATATAAACCTAGAGCTCACACACATAATATTGTCACAAGAAACAACCTAACCTATTCATGCCCAAAGAACAAACTAGATTTCCCATTGCCTCATCCCCAAGCCAGTCCATACAGCCGCACAAACCATCTCCCTTGCACGCAAAACAGTCCCTCATTCCATCGCACAAAGCCATCCATCACTGCCCAGTTCAGCTGCACCATAAACTCCCTTATTGCCCAGTTCAGCCGTACCATAACACTAGCCCCCTCACCGCCGCAAAAAATCCTCACAGCACTGCCCTAAAATTGCCGCAATATAGCCTCCCTCACTACAGCAAAACCTCCCTAAAATAAGCCTGAAACAGTGCGCATATTACCCCTGAAATTGTCGTATAAATCATCAAAGTTTCTGCCCAAACACAGCTGCAAACCCCACCTCACTGCATGCCTAAACCACTCATTGTCGAGCCCCTTAAACTGCCGGACACTGCCCAGTTTCACTACTCAATTTTCCACAGATTTAAATCTTGAAAACCCCCCTGAACAGTCCAAAAACTGACCAAAATTGTGACAAAAATAGCCCCCTAAACCCTTCCGTAACCGCAGCCCAAACCAGTCCAAATAACCCACAAAATAGTCCCCTAATTACAGAAAATAGTTACCAGAAAATACCTTGAAAACAGTAGCAAAACGGAGTTAAAATAGCAACTCAAACAGTGAAACAGCGAGGAAAAACATTGGATTAGTGAACCAGAAAAGTTGTGGAACATCAACCCTTCCGAGACCGTGTAACGCGCTTTCGAGAAACGACAAAAGAGGTTAGACCTGAGGGCACCTTCTTTATTTATTATCTTTCGTTTATTTTATTTATTTTAATATATTATCGGATGAGAGTCGTTTGTTGAGGCATGATGTGAATTCTGGATGAACGGAATGCGTGTTCTCTTTTGTGGTATATCGGAAGGAAACTCGGACGTAAATTTCGTAGCCGAATTCGAATGGACGGTAGTGCGGTTTGCACTCAGAATACAATGCCACGTACCACTCGATAGACACACGTATTTCGTTTCATCCAACCGTGTATTTGAGCATGATTAGGTTGCTAGTACGTTATTTATTTTTGTAAGCATGATTTAGTCTAATATGTTATTTATCTTTAAGCATGATTTGGTTGTTTACTTTTAAGCATGATTAGTTATTCATTTTGCGTTTGGAATTTGCATTAAGTTTATGTCATTGTTTGCATTTCGCATTATATAAATTGAAATATGTTCATGAGATTGTCGTGTGTTGTGTGTTATGATGACTTACTTTCCAAGCATGCAAACTTAGACATAGGATTTATCTTTATGAACATGAACTAGATATAGGTTGTTCTTGAGCATGTTGCGTAGATTCGGTTAAGATATTGCACAAATCACATCATTACAAGTGGCATAAGTAAGGGACCGTTCCGAACCCAACAGTTTGAGGTCTTCCCTTGCGAGGGGTAAGTGCGGCCTTAAATATTTGTCCCGGTTCACACCGGATGGCGACTCCATGTAATTTCTCTGGATTAGTTCCCCCGCGGGCTATTTCGTACTCCCAACTAGGCCGCGAGCCTAGAGCAGCATCGCCAATTTCTGTGTCCTACAGTCTGGCGACTCCACTGGGGATAGAGAATCGGCCCCGAAATAATGTTTTGTAATGTTTGTGATTTGTGCTTTAATTAACCATGTCTACTATGGGTTTAGGGAGTTTAATCAAAGGCATTCTTAAGGCTAAGTGATGGTTTGGTGTCTTTCTTCACTCACTACCTTTCTATAAGGAAAAGTTTTGAAGGCACCTAGATAATCATCTACTCGTAGCCTACTGTGATGGACTAATTTAGAGGACTCGTTGTTTATTCCTGACACCAAGCGAAAAGAGCTTAAGGGGCTTGGATACTTAAGAAAGCTCGGTCCACCCTCCCTCTGGGGAATCTACAATGGGAAATCCATTTGACAGTCAGTCATGCACCATTGCTCGTTGGCACATACCTTAGTGTATAAAAAAGGTACGCTCACTTGGTCGCTCGAACCCTTGAGTGGAGAGACATATACCCCTGTAAACCCGCGTATGAACTGTAGTTGTAGGACTAATAGAGACTATTCCTTTATGTTTGCGTTTAGGACCATTGTCATTTGGATTCAGTTGGACTTGTTGTCTTGAGGTATGGGCTTGTTGGGCCATTTAAACTGGGATGAGTCTGTGCTTTATGGCAATCGGGCCAAAAGCTTCTAAAATACTGATGGGCCATTTTGCGTTTAGGCCTCTTATCATTTGAAGTCGTTTAGCTATGTTATCGCAAAGTGTAAACCTGTTGGGCCTTTTCAACTGGGACAAGTTTACACTGCGCAATAGTATGATTGAACGCTTCAAAATTATAATGGACCAATTAGTGTAAAATTCTTATGAGCTTATATATTACATGATTTTCACGCATATGCACTGACACACGATCTAAAAGACACCATAGATTCCCGTTGGGTTAGGGAAGAATGGAGACTAATCAAAAGACCGTCAGTAAATATGAGTGAATCAGTCAACGAGAGGTCTCGCATGGATCAGATTGAAGCTAATCTCACCAAAGTTACTGAACAACTGCAAGCTCTGAATGTCGCCGTGTCTAATATGGTTGTGCCCCGCGCTGCGAGAGGATCTGAAAATGAGAAGCGTGAGGGCCCTCTAAGTGGATTGAATGATGATGCCCATGTGTTTGATGATGATATGGCTGAATATGCCGCATGGAGAATAGTCGGGTCTCAGGCTGAGATACAAAAGCTCCGTGATCAGATGAAGTCGGTCACCCGTAAACTGAAGGGGAAACATGATGACTTATTAGATTATGAGGCGATGACCTTTAAGCAGCAGCTACCAACTCAGTGTAAAATGCCTGACATAGCCAAATTTAATGGGAATGGGGACCCGAGGGTCCATCTGTGGCAATATGTCTTGGTGATGAGTTCAGTGGGCCTATCACAGCGCCAAGTCCAAAATATGTTTGAGATGTCACTCGAGGGGGCACCTGTAGTATGGTATCACAGCCTGGAGAAAAAGGTTAAGGAAGATTGGAGGGAATTGGCTGATGCCTTCTTAAAATAATATGTTACAGACCTGGAGATCGATTTGTCACTCCGCGATTTGGAGAATACTAAGCAAAAGCCGGAGGAGACCTTTAAAGACTATGTGGATCGCTGGAGGGGTCGGCTTTTAAAGATGCAGACTAGGCCCTCAGAGAAGGACCAAATAAAGATGATTATTAAGGGTACTAAACCCTCGATCTATGGCAAGTTGCGGAGGATGACCTCCATGATTGCGGACTTCTGACAGCTGAGGGAAACTGTCATGGATATTGAAGAAGAGGAAGCCGAGAATCGAAAGTTTTACAGTCTGAATAGGAGAACTGTCGGATGTCCTTGGGTTTCAAGCTCGTTTCTGCGGAGATTGCTACCATTAAGAATAGGCGTTTTTCTAACTTAGGCAGACCCTTGTCCAAAGTACTTGAGAAGTTGACCAGGCAGGGACTCTTGAAACCTTTGGATCCTAGACCACTACCCAATCCTCCACCACCAAACCTTAACATGAACCATTATTATCACTTCCACCAAAACCCCGGCCATGACACCGACAAATGTACCCGCCTGAGACACGAGATCCAAGACCTTATAGACTCTCAAAAAATCCCCGATCCTGAAAAAGAAACGCCTAACACATACTGCAACCCTTTGCCCAACTATCACTCTGTCCCCCCGCCTACTTATATGATTAACTCTCGCCTACCAGAAGACCTTGTCCTCCGAACCTTCGACCACCAAGCCTTTTGCCTGGGTATTTGGGATAGCAACAGTGAGGATGAGACAGAACAGAAGAAGAATTTCTGGGAGGATTTCTCGAGTAGTGACGAAGAAAAGGTGAAGGGGATGACCCGGAGTGGGCGCTTTTATAATGATACTATAGAAAAAGGGAATGAAGTGTTGACAGAAGGCCAAGAGGTAGCCGAGAATACAAAGAATGCTGAGGGAGATTTAGTGATGCGGTAGCTGAAGAAGACCTGAGCACAATTGAGTATCTAGGAGTTGTTGTGTGCGTCCGGGGTGCACATTGATAGATGAGTCATCGTCAACCATCACGCAAGATGCTAATCCTGCAATGTTTGTCGGATCAGTTCAGAAGGAAGCCCTGCCAATAACCTTTTCTGAGGAAGAACTCCCAGCTGAGGGGAGAAACCACAATAGGACTTTATTCATTCGAGCTGAAGTGAGGGGCAAGAAGACATCCTGCGTGATGGTTGACGATGACTCATCCATCAATGTGTGCCCATTGAAGATTTTGGCGAGGCTGGGTATAAAGTCGACAGATCTGAGTCCCTCTAATATGACTATAAAGGCTTATGATGATAGTAAATGGAGAGTTAAGGGTGCTTTTGCCGCAGTAGTCAAGGTTAGTCCAATTGAGGACGAAGTTGAGTTCATAGTGTTGGATATCCCGGCCACTTTTTCCTTGTTGTTGGGAAGGCCATGGTTTCATAAGCTTGGGGGCGTGCCCTCTACTCTGCATCAGGTTATTAAGTTCCCGCATTTAGGAGAGATTGTCACCATCCGAGCTGAGGTGGATGACCGGCGTAATAACACGCGTATAACGCAAGCGCATGTATCGTTCAAGTAGTATAAAAAAATTGATCCCACGAGGACTTAATTCCTACTATTGTTATTAATTATTGAATCTTTTTATTTACATGTATCTAATTATAGGGAGAAGGGAAATGATTGCTTTTGGTTGGTTGAATGTGGATTTGCTTAAAATAAATAAAATAAACAAAAGACTCAAAATAAAATACTAAGGAAAATAAAAGAAAATACTCAAAGATCTAGGGTCGTGACTCCACACAATATTGTTAAAAAGATGAATTGATTCCCTTACTTATGTGTAATAATTCAGTTTACTAACCTGGAACACGATGATATGCAAAAGCCTCTTCCGATGGTCAGACGCAAATACCCAGTATAACCCAATTGAACCATATTCCTATGTCAACCACACTACCTGGATTCATTAAGATCAAGTTCCAATTATGGCTACCCACGCCCGACATGTATATCCCTATCCTGTAAGGAAATCTATTAAAGGGTTATATATCCTCAAGGAAGATCGTGAGTTATTGAATTTAAGGCTGAAACCTAAAATCCCTATGTCTAGTTCATTTTAAGTTTACCCCATCAATCTTATTAATGGCCAGTTAACAAGAAGCATTAATCTTAAGACTCAATAAACAAACTAAAGAATTACCCATAAAAAGAAAATCAATTATTAACTGTGGATATTGTGTTTCATCACTTCCCTAGAATAAAAATAAAATGCTGGGGTTAGGGGATCCACTTTTACTATTTATAATTTAGAAATCTCTCTTACTATAATATAGAATTTAACGGTGATAGCCAACCAGCCATGTAGGCGGTATTCCTCATTAAGTCAGATTTAAATTAAGTCCAACCAGCCATAAAGGCGGTAATAATATTTGAACATAAACCAGCCATATAGGCGGTAATTACATGTCACCTAAAGACCAGCCATATAGGCGGTGCCACATTATGCCAAATAAATAAAACCAGCCATTAAGGCGGTAATTCCTTTTAGTGAATAATAAATTCTATATTATAATTAAGGGAGAGTAATCTAAATTAAAATTATAAAAGCTTCACCCTTCCTCCAACGGAAATTTAACTACTAAACATAAAAAGAAAAGAGAAGAAGAAGAGAACTATTATTACTAAAAATTAAAATACATAAATTAAAAAATATTATTTACATATACAAAACTAGATGCTTCCTATAAAATCAGGGAAAATCCCAAGGAAAGCACGAGGAAAAATGAATTCTGGAGCCTCCAATTTATAGCCAAAATTCGGCCTCGGGCGTCACGCCGCTAACCCACTTGGCGTCGCGACGCCCGAACAGTGTTTCAGTCAACACGCTTTGACTACTCGGACTGTCGGCGTAATGATATGCCGCCACTTGTCTCACTGTGAGTGGCTGGCTATTTGGTCCAGTAGAAATGCGACACGTGGCAGCATCTGATAGGCTGGAAATACGGTCCAATAAGGAAGTGACATGTGGCAAGCGGTTTTGGTTTGGTCCAATGGAATGATAACACGTGGCCAGTGCATTTTAGCAGATGACACGTGGCAGCGGCGTATTTTAGGCGTCGCGACGTGCAGGTTCTTGGCGTCGCGACGCTCAAATTACAAAAATGCCATTTTTGTTATTTTTTATCTATTTTGGCCCCAAATTGCTTCCAATGCTTCCCAAACTTTATTTATCTGCAAAATAACATAAAACACATCAAAACGTTCATAAAACTCGAGAAACTATACAAAATACTAGGTTAAATGAGTGGGAAATAGTGATATAATTACCACTCATCACACCCCCAAACCTAACATTTTGCTAGTCCTCGAGCAAAACACAAAATAAAATAACACAAAAATAAAATTAACTAAGCCACTTTCGTAGGGATCACGGTTGCATTTAGCGTATGCAACAAGCCTTTAAACCCATAGATGTCCCTAGTGGACGAGTTGTAGTCTCGTGAAGGTTTACAGTGACGATACCCACAAACGTCTTATAAAAGTAAAAAGATAATAAAACTAATGCACACAAAAGCAAAAAGACAAGAGAAAAGAGAATAAAGAAGCTAGTGACTAATCAAGTGAAACTTCTACTCCAAGTTATTAGTTGTTTTGTTTCTTTCTAAATTACCGAATAAGTAAATTCTCCGATTATAATTACCATTCTCCATATACACGGCCAACAAAATATTAATCAACTTTATTTTCACCCATAACAGTCATAAATGTAGTTGATAAGAGGGTAATATTTGTGTCCTAAAGTTCTATCAGATTTCACACCTTTTTGTAACAATGGAATAATTTTTCTGATTTTTCTGATTTTTTTTCTTTCTTTTTCTGATAAATTTTTTATTTATATACAATATCTTCCGCCTATGTAGCGAGCTTTGGGTCGGTATCTCCCAAACCAGTTGGCTTTAGGGCACCAGGTGTTAAGACACCCCTACAGACTTAATTCATCAGACTTTAGATATATATATATATTTTTTTGCAACATCTTTGATCCATGTAGCAAGCTTTGGGCCAGTAACTCCCAAACCAGTTGGTTTTAGGGCACTAGGTGTTAAAACACCCTTACAGACTTAATAACCCGGATCTCGGATGTTTTTTTTTTACTTCATTGCCATTTATAGATGCTTCCTCCAATTAAACTAGAGCACTGAATATTACAAACTTTTCAATTACGTCTCATGTCCGTATGTTACTATGCATATTGATAATACTTGCCAACTGAGTATATGAAGATTCATTTTAGTCCGTTTTATGGAGAATTCACAAATTAAATAATTAAAAAAGAAATAAACAAAAATTAACTTGTTTCGAAAATGAGTTGAAATACGTATCAGGAGTGGGAACTCCTTACACAGCTATCTCTTACCAATTTCACCTTTTTAGCCAAAATAAAAACACAAAAACGCAAAATATTTTTGTAATTTTTTAAAAATTTTCAATTTTTTTGTATTTTTCGAAAAATTTTTGACTAAAAATAAAATAAAAAGAAAAAACAAGATACAAATTAACTAATTCCCTCCCCCAAACCTAAATGAGACATTGTCTCCAATGTCTTAAACAGTAGAAGAAGAGTTTAGAAAATAGTACCTGGTTAGTTGAACTACCGATTAAGATCTATGTCCAGTTTACGCTTCTTACCACGATCGCTGTCTGACCAGTCCAACTTGGAGAGAATGGGGTCGATTTTTGGTTCAAAGGCTATGATTTGATCAATTAATTCATTGGCCTTTGTCGCAGTCAGGAAAATATCTTGTACAGATTTGGTGACGAATTCCTGTCTTTTGGCTTCCGCAAGAATTACAAACAGAAAATCGAAGAAATGCTCAATGTTAAGTAAACCAATGGGCTTCCGATAAATATTCAAGTGCGCCCATGATGCCACTGTGAATATTTCTTCAAATGTTCCGAGCCCTCCTAGTAATGCAATGAAAGCGTCAGCAGTATTGACCATTTCACGAAGCTGTTCAGATATACTCGATACAATGCGCTCATCTCCGTTTGTTTCTCCGATTAAGTGTTCGTCCGCCAAAGGTTTTGGAATGATTCCCAAAACATGACCGCCACCTTCCTGAACGGCTTTTGAAATGCTTCCCATTAATCCATAATTACCACCGCCATATACTAGGTGCATATTATGTTTTGTCATGACTCGCCCCAATTCCTTCGCAGCCTCAATGAACTCTGGTTTATTGCCAGAATTGGATCCACATAAAACACAAATTCGCTTGATTCGTTGTTGTGAAGTTGCTTCCATTTTCTCTCTCTTGTTTGGATGTATATCTTGATGAGTTGAAGAGAGAAATGTAGAGCTGAATTTATAGAACCTGAAATGGGTGAGTAATAACTGCACTTGTATCTGCCAACTGACAATTATTAGAAGAACGTTAAAATAAATCGTGAAAAATCAAAAAGTTTAGATCTTGTCGGCGAAAATAAAGATAAAAACAAAAGAAAAGCAAATCAAATGAATTATTAAGGCAATATAATTGTGTACTCAATATGCCACTCGCTTGGAATAAATTCATTAGGAAGCGTCTCAAAATTCATTCCTTACTCAGCCATCTCTAATGATTTAGCTCTCCTCTTTGCGATCACCAAAACACCATTCCGTCTGTCTTAAAATTCTCCATTTGTGCTTCTCCCTACAAAAATAACACACAAAATTAAAAACATGTATACATAAAATATGAAAACAAAAATTACAACAAAATTGCATGGGTTGCCTCCCTGCTAGAGCTAAATTTTTTGTCTTCAGCCAGACGTGACTGAAATCTTTCTGTCAATGAGGTTTCAGCGTCGTTTTGGATGTCCGATTAAAGACAATCCCATGTGCGTTACTTTTGAAAGGTCTCTTCCAATGGTAAGGTAGCAGAAATTTTTTTTTATCTTATTCAGTGCTTGTGCCACATTTTTAACCTCTGTCACTCCAGCAGTTCCTGAAAAGAAAGAAAGAAAATCAGGAGTTCTCGTATGGTGCTTGACTTGGAATGGAAGTTCCATTTTTTCAAGCTTCTGGGTGATGTCTTTGATCTGTACTCCCCAAAACAGTGATGTTTCGCCTGAATTCACTGGATCTTCGATAAGGTCAGACATTTGATATGCTTCTTGCTCTACCTTTTCTTCACAGATGTATTTGAAAATTTCTGCATTCAGCTCTTCATCTGTCATCTGTGAAATGCATGCTTCAAAATTATCAACCTGAGGATGAAAATATGTGTCTAGCATTAGGTCTTTATCCTCTTATCTGGGTGAAATGATTGGCTCAGGTAGATCTTCTTCAAACATTTGTGCAATGGATGCTCCAAGATCTTCATTTTGAGGATACAGAATTTCATCTTCAAGTGTTGATGCAGTTGGTACAAACAGCTCAGCGTCATCTACGTCAGAATCTGAATAATAAAAATCAAATCGAGACTTTGCCGATTCGGGCTCTTGAACTGATACCTCTAATTCTTGATTCTGCTCAGCCTCCTCTTCTACTGAAGTGTCATCGTGAAATTCTTGGTCATCGAAGGCTTCATCTGAAAATGGTTCTTGAGGTATGTAGCTCTGGTCTTTTGTTAATTGTCTGATCTGATCTGTCATTCTCTATATGGATTCTGTTTGACTCTGAACTTGTGCATCAATTTGAGCTGCTTGTTCTTTGAACCAATCTTTGAACATGTGAAGTATCTGATCTTCCTCTGATGGTTCTGGTTCTTGATAATAATAGGTGGATGGTGGATAAGATGGAAAATGTGATGGTTCTTCGTACCACGAAGGATTTTGATAGCTCTACCACCCTGGATTGTAGTTGTACTCGCAATGATCTCTCGAATGGTTACCATTACATATGTCACATCTCCTTATTGTATTCTGATGAGCAAATGTAGTATTGCTTGATTCTAGCATCCAGTGATAATTGTTGGGCTGGACAACACGCCTCAGAAAACCGGACTGTTGCTCCCAGATATGGGGTGTATCTTCTTGTAAAGTACATAATCTCTCAATCTCCCAATATTGTTCCATTTTCAACCACCTGAAAAAGAAAGAAATAAAAATTACAGATAAAAATAAAGAAAATTAGATACAAGTAAATTAGATAGCTTCAAAATTAATAACTCAAGAAATATAAGTCCCGGGCAACGGCGCCAAAAACTTGACCGGCGTAATCACACGCGTATAACGCAAGCGCACGTATCGTTCAAGTAGTATAAAAATATCGATCTCACGAGGACTTAATTCCTACTATTGTTATTAATTATTGAATCTATTTATTTACAGGTATCTAATTATATGGAGAAGGGAATTGATTGCTTTTGGTTGGTTGAATATGGATTTTCTTAAAATAAATAAAATAAACAAAAGACTCAAAATAAAATACTAAGGAACATAAAAGAAAAGACTCAAAGATCTAGGGTCGTGACTCCACACAATAATGTTAAAAAGATGAATTGATTCCTTTACTTATGTGTAATAATTTAGTTTACTAACTTGGAACACGATGATATGCAAAAGCCTCTTCCGATGGTCAGACGCAAATACCCAGTATAACCCAATTGAACCATATTCCTATGTCAACCACATTACCTGGATTCATTAAGATCAAGTTCCAATTATGGCTACCCACGCCCGACATGTATATTTCTATCCTGTAAGGAAATCTATTAAAGGGTTATCTATCCTCAAGGAAGATCGTGAGTTATTGAATCTAAGGCTGAAACCTAAAATCCCTATGTCTAGTTCGTTTTAAGTTTACCTCATCAATCTTATTAATGGCCAGTTAACAAGAAGCATTAAGCTTAAGACTCAATAAACAAACTAAAGAATTATCCATAAAAAGAAAATCAATTATTAAGTGTGGATATTGTGTTTCATCACTTCCCTAGAATAAAAATAAAATGCTAGGGTTAGGGGATCCACTTTTACTATTTATAATTTAGAAATCTCCCTTACTATAATATAGAATTTAACGGTGATAGCCAACCAGCCATGTAGGCGGTATTCCTCATTAAGTCAGATTTAAATTAAGTCCAACCAGCAATAAAGGCGGTAATAATATTTGAACATAAACCAGCCATATAGACGGTAATTACCTGTCACCTAAAGGCCAGCCATATAGGCGGTGCCACATTATGCCAAATAAATAAAACCAGCCATTAAGGCGGTAATTCCTTTTAGTGAATAATAAATTTTATATTATAATTAAGGGAGAGTAATCTAAATTAAAATTATAAAAGCTTCACCCTTCCCCCAGCGGAAATTTAACTACTAAACATAAAAAGAAAGGAGAAGAAGAAGAGAACTATTATTACTAAAAATTAAAATACATAAATTAAAAAATATTATTTACATATACAAAACTAGATGCTTCCAATAAAATCAGGGAAATATCCCAAGGAAAGCACGAGGAAAAATGAATTCTGGAGCCTCCAATTTATAGCCAAAATTCGGCCTCGGGCATCGCACCGCTAACACTCTTGGTGTCGCGACGCCCGAACAGTGTTTCACTCAACGCACTTTGACTGCGCGGACTGTCGGCGCAGTGATATGCCGCCACGTGTCGTGCTGTGAGTGGCTGGCTATTTGGTCCAGTAGAAATGCGACACGTGGAAGCATCTGATAGGCTGGAAATGCGGTCCAATAAGGAAGTTACACGTGGCACGCGGTTTTGGTTTGGTCCAATGGAATGATGACACGTGGCCGGCGCATTTTAGCAGATGACACGTGGCAGCATCGCATTTTAGGCGTCGCGACGCTCAAATTACAAAAATGCCCTTTTTCTTATTTTTTATCTGTTTTGGCCCCAAATTGCTTCCAATGCTTCCCTAACTTTATTTATCTGCAAAATAACACAAAACACATCAAAACGTTCAAAAAACTCAAGAAACTATACAAAATATTAGGTTAAATGAGTGGGAAATAGTGATATAATTACCACTCATCAGTGGACAATGCTGTGGCCGCTTTGGAAATACAACCTTTCACGAGGTTCCAAGTGTCGGTAACTTTTGAGGAGTGGGTGGATCCTAAGGTGGCTAGGATCATGGAGAAAATGAATTTTGAACCAGACAAAGGTTCAGCACTGCCAGACTTTAAAGGGCAGACTACTCGACGAGGACTGGGATACAGGTCTGACGAAGATAAGCCAAAGACCAAAAAGAAAGGGCTAAAGTTGATGGAATGCTTTGTAAAGGCTTCGGGGTATCAAGGAGAGCCCCAACCAGTAGAAGTTAATGAGATTATGGTGCCCGGATTTGAGATCTTCCAAGATATGCTGGGTGAGAAGCCGCTGACAAAAGAAGTTGTGAAGAAGGAAGAAGAGAAGTGGGAAGAAGAGCTGATGAAGCTGGAGAGCCTGACTCTTGAGGAGGACAAGGAGCCCGAGAAGAACCCGGTTGTGGAGGAAGGAGTGTCTATAGATGATGAGGATATTTATCTTCCTGATTTATTTGAGTGTACTCCCATATTTGCTAGCAATAAAGACAATCATTTTGCTTACTTGCCTGAGTCTCTTCCCTTTAACTTGCACGAATTGAGCATATTTGATATCAACTCGACTAAAAAAAATGTATTCAACCTTGGTACGCCCGAAAGCCCCAAGGAATTCTTAATTGCGAGTGAAATTATTGCCGAAGAGCGGAAGAATTTAGAAGGGATGTTGGTTAAATATGCCAAAGTATTCACTTGCTCCTATGAGGACATGCCTGGGGTAGACAGAAGTATTGCCCAGCACTCAATACCGACTTATCCAAATATAAAGCCGGTAAAGCAAAAACTTTGAAGGATGAGACCTGAATGGGCCGAGAAGGTCAGAGAAGAAGTTAAGAAGCAAATAGATGTGGGATTTCTGGAAGTGGTGAAATATCCTGAGTGGTTGGCGAACATTGTACCTGTGCCGAAGAAATATGGCAAGGTCAGAATGTGTGTGGATTACATAGACCTCAACAAGGCTTGTCCGAATGATGATTTTCCTTTGCCTCATATAGATGTGCTTGTTGATAGCATGACTTTATCCGCCATGTACTTATTCACGGATGGGTTTTCAGGATACAACCAGGTTCTTATGGCTGAAGAATACAAACATAAGACTGCCTTCGTCACGGAATGGGGCAATTATTGCTATAAAGTGATGCCGTTTGGGCTTAAGAATGCAGGAGCCACTTACCAGCGAATGACCACCACCTTGTTTCATGACTTAATGCATAAAGAGATTGAGGTATATGTGGATGACATGATGGTGAAGTCAGAAACGAGAAGCGGGCATATAGAAGCATTGGAGAAGTTCCTTGAACGAGTCGATAAATACAACTTGTGACTAAACCCCAAGAAGTGTGTGTTTGGAGTAACATCGGGGAAGCTACTTGGCCATACCGTGGGAATGAGAGGAATAGAAGTGGACCCCGAGAAGATCAAGGCTATTACTGAGATGCCGGCACCAAAGCCAGAAAAAGAAGTCAGAGCATTCTTTGGGAAAATCCAGTACGGTTTATTGCTAAGGTAATGTCAGTATGTGAGCCTATCTTTACAGTGTTGAGAAAAGACCAGCCAGTAAAGTGGAATGAGCAGTGTCAGTAAGCCTTTGACAAGATCAGAGAATATTTAGTGAAGCCTCCTGTGTTGAAACCTCCGAGACAGGGCGGGCCTTTGGTACTCTATTTGGCTATTGAACCTGAAGCACTAGGGGCAATGATGGTACAAACAGATGAGACGGGGGTAGAGCATGCAATCTACTACCTCAGTAAGAAGCTGTTTCGGTATGAAGCCCGCTATCAAGAAGTAAAAAAGATTTGTTTGGCAGTAGTGTGGGTATCCAGAAAATTGCGTCATTACTTCCAATCTTACAAGATCCAGGTGGTAGCAAAGGAGAATCCTTTGAAGTATATACATTCAGTGCCTTCACTAGTTTGGAGGTTGGGCAGATGGTTGGTGTTACTGACAGAATTTGATATCGAGTACCTTACTTCCAAGGTGATCAAAGGGCGAGCCGTAGCGGAGTTTCTGGCTTTGCAACCCATTGAAGGGGATCAGTACAAGTTTGAGTTTCCCGATGAGGAAATCCAAGCTATAGCAGTCCAAGGGTGGAAAATGTATTTCGATGGAGCAGTGAACTACAAAGGAGCCGGAATTGGGATTGTAATAGTGACCCCCAAGGGAGAGACCCTACCTATGGCCAAGAGGTTGACGTTCGGAGTGACTAACAACATGGCTGAGTATGAAGCATGTGAATTCGGGCTTACTGCATTGATAGCCTTGAGAGCTGAGAATGTTGAAGTTTACGGAGACTCAATGTTGGTAATCCGACAGATGCAAGGAGAATGGGAGTTAAAAGAAGAACTGTTGAAACCATACTTGTTCTACCTCAGAAATCTGGCACAAGCTATCCCTGACTGCAAATTCCAGCACTTGCCGCGAGAAGAGAATCAGATGGCAAACGCATTGGCAATATTAGCCCAACTTGGGAGAATCCGAAAAAATTGATAATGAGACCATTGGTGTTGACAACAGCGAGTAAACCTATTTATGAGGTAGAAGGGTCCTGGAAATAGAGATCAACGATGGAAAACCTTGGTACCATAATATTCAGCGATACTTAGAACATGGGGAACTCCCGGAGTAAGCGAGCAGAAAAGATAGAATAGCTATTCAGAAGTTGGCTTCTCAGCACGTAAGTTTGAAAGGAGAACTCTACAAGAGGCAAGCAAATGGTATTCAGCTGAATTGTTTTGAGAAAAGAAGAGGCTCAGAAGATAATAGAAGAAGTATATGCAGGTGTATGTGGACCACACATGAACGGGTTGAATTTGTCCCGTAAGATTGTGAGACAAGATTTTTACTGGTCAACCATGGAAGCTGACTGCGCAAAGCTAGTAAAGTACTGTCATGGCTGTCAAGTACATGGTAATTTAAACCACGTACCGCACATAGAGTTGCATGGGCTATTTGAGCCGTGGCCCTTCTCAGCTTGGGTAATTGACATGATCGGAGAAATTCGACCGAATGCATCAAATGGGCATCGTTTCATAATAGCGGCGGTAGATTACTTCTCAAAGTGGGTAGAAGCCGAGTCGTTCTGCAATGTTACGGTGAAGCAGATGGCCAAGTTCATAGCTCGGAATCTCATATGTCAATATGGTATGCTGCATCATGTGGTTACAGACAACGGGGTTCAGTTCCAAGGAGAAACGAAGGCAATGCTACAGAAGTATGGAATAGGCCATCACAAGTCGTCACCATACAGACAGCAGGCAAATGGGGCAGTCGAGGCAGCCAACAAGATGGTAAAGACGATTTTAGCCAAGATGACTGAGAATTACAAAGATTGGGCTGATAAGCTATCGTATGCCCTGTGGGGGTATAGAACTTCGGTGAGAACGGCAACAAGAGCCATACCTTACTCTTTGGTCTATGGAATGGAAGTAGTACTGCTAGTGGAAGTCAAGATACAGTCCATGCGGGTATTAGCAGAAGCAGAATTGCCCGAACGAGAATGGGCCTCGCAGAAGTTTGAACAGTTAGCATTATTGGATGAGAAAATGATGAATTCATTGCATCATATACAGATATACCAGAAGAGGTTGGCTCGAGCATTCAATAAGAAGGTGCGTCATACCAAGATCAAAAAGGGTGATTTGGTGCTTAAGTAGTCGAAGCCGTCGACAACAGACCCGAGAGGAAAGTTTAGACCAAACTGAGAGGGACCCTACATCGTCCAAAAAGTAATGGAAAATGGAGCAGTGAGACTATCAGACTTGGAAGGGAATGAGTTCACAGAGCCGATCAATGTGGACATGTTGAAGCAGTACTTTGCCTGAAGAAGAGAAGACCGAGCAGTCACCAAAGGAATTAGTAGAAGACCTAACCCGACGGGATAGGAAATGCACTCCTACATGCATGCATACACATAATGTATTTTGTGTTCTTTTTTGTGTTTTTTTTTTTGTGTTCACAGGTTTCGAAGAAGAAGAAAAAAGAAAGCGGCCAAGACAAGCCAATCAGAAATAGCAATAGTATAGTATCAGATTTGGGTGGTAATCCCAGGGTTGAGGCCCAATCAGTATGAGTTTCGGGTATGAATCTCAGGGGCAAAGCCCATATTATCAGCAGTAGAGAGGAAGATTTATGTGGAATGAGTGAGTGCAAAAAAAAAAAGAGAAGTCTTTGATAGTTAAGCATATGTCTGGTGATGACATTATTTGTTGTAGGGAGAAACCTTAGAAACAATAAGTGCGAGACGTGCTCTCTTCCGGTACCCTGAATGGATTGATCTCGGCTAGACTCAACAAGCACTTGATTACGAGATCTCAACAGTAGAAGCCTGGGTGGTTGGCAAGATGACTAGTTGGAGAGATGATGGATCGGTGAATGACCGTTTGCCTGGATGTCCACCCTGGTTTACTTATGCTACGATATATGATATGGTTGGAAACAAATAAAGGTCTCTGCAGTGAAAAGAAAAGAAAAAATAGACTGCCTATAACCGATAAGCGTGAAGCTACCACTGGGCGAGTATTAGGACCACCATGAGGAGAAATGCTACCTTAAAGGGTATGTGTGTCAAGAGAAAGAAAAGAGAAAAATAAAAAAAGAAAAAGAATGAAAAGAAAGAGACAAGAAAAAAAGAAGACCATATCATGTTGAGTATGACGAAGTAATCACAGAATGTGATTAAGACATCCAAGTTGGTTAGACCCACCGATCTGATTCTCCGAGATGAAATCATCAAATTGGCTTACTTAAGGAATAAGCTGTGAAAGAGCCTTGGCACACACACACACTTGGAGTCTAGTTTGGATCACATATTCAGACGATCGGAGTTGAATGTATCGAGTACTTTGAAGGTTCTCAGGTTTCGACGCAAAGCATTCGTTAAGGACGAAAATATGTCTAACTATCAGGATTATCTCGAGAAGAGGCAATACAATATGTTGAAATGAGACATCATTATCAGTATCAGTCTGACCGGGTATGGCACTCTGGGGGCAAGGCCCACATCATTATCAGTATCAGTCTGGCCGGGTATGGCACTCTAGGGGCGAGGACCACAGTATCATCAGTATTAGTTTTATCGGGTATGGCACTCCAGGTATAGAGACATCAGATCAGTTTTTCCAGGAACGGAATGTGGATTATCATGGACTATCGTAGACTATTGTGGACTATCATGGACTATTGTGGACTATCGTGGACTATTGAGGACTATCGTGGACAATCTTGGACTATCATGGACTATTGTGAACTACCGCGACACCCTAGGTACGGGGTTTAGCACGCCAGGTACGACATGTGGACTATCATGGACTATTGTGGACTACCACGACACCCTAGGTACGGGGTTTAGCATGCCAGGAATGGCACATCATCAATTCAGTTCAGAGCAACATGCAAGTCAAGTGGCAGCTGGCGAGCCAGATAAGTAAAAATGCATTGCATAAACTTTGATAGGATTATCATTGTCACACACTACACAAGTGCCATCAAAGTGGGGGCGACTGTAGGCACTGTATTTTTGCATATAAGTCCCGATGATGAGTCTCGTATGGAGACACTATCTCTTTAATTGTGGAAGCCGCGGGAAATGGACGTTGGAAGGGGAGAGTCAAGAATTGACACATTATTGGATTTAATTCGCTGGAGTAGCTACTGGTTCGCTTGTTGGACCTCCGTTTCAAAACGCACCCTCAGTCCAAACCCACAAGACATACACCAAGCCCACACATCACTAAAAGCACACGCCAAGCCCACTAAATGGACCAAGCCCACACGCCCAAACAAGAGCAGGCCACACGCCCAACACCTCCCTAAATAACAAAAATGACATTAAACACATGCATAAATCAAGACAAATCCACTTCCTAAATTAAAGAAATCCCTTGGATCTCTTGCCTAATTAAACCAAATCATATCCCTAACTAAAAGAGAACAAATTAAATTAAAATCAAATCACTTCCCTAATTAAAAGATTTTTCCTTATCAAATACTAATTAAAAAGATATCCAATTAATACACAAATCCTTCTCCTTCTCAAACAAGGAAAGCCCCCATCCTTTTGCCTATAAAAAGAGCCCTTCACCAACACATCTAAACCTAGAGCTCACAAACATAATATTCTCACAAGAAACAACCTAACCTATTCACGCCCAAATCACAGGCTAGAATTCCCATTGCCGCATCCCTAAGCCAGTCCATACAGCCGAACAAACCATCTCCATTGCACGCAAAACAGTCTCTCATTGTACCGCACAAAGCCATCCCTCACTGCCCAGTTCAGCCGCACCATAAACTTCCTTATTGCCCAGTTCAGCCGTACCATAATATACCCCTCTCACTGCCGCAAAACATCCTCACAGCACTGCCCTAAAATTTCCGCAACATAGCCTCTCTCACTACCGCAAAACCTCCCTGAAATAAGCCTAAAACTGTACGCATATTACCCCTGAAACTGCCGCACAAATCATCAAATTTTCTGCCCAAACACAGCCGCAAACCCCACCTCACTGTACGCCTAAACCGCTCATTGTCCAGCCCCCTAAACTACCGCACACTGCCCAGTTTGCCGCAGATTTAACTCTTGAAAATGCCCCCTGAACAGTTGAAAAACTGCCCAAAACATTGACAAAAACCGCCCTCTAAACCCTTCCGCAATCGCAGCCCAAACCAGTCCAAATAACCCAGAAAATACCTTGAAAACAGCACCAAAACGGAGTGAAAATAGCAACTCAAACAGTGAAACAGCGAGGAAAAATATTGGATTAGTTAACCAGAAAAGTTGTGGAATATCAACCCTTCCGACGGCCGTGTAATGCGCTTTCGAGAAACGACAAAAGAGGTTAGACCTGAGGGCCTCTTCTTTATTTATTATCTTTCGTTTTTTTATTTTTTTAAATATATTATCACATGAGAGTCGTTTGTTGAGGCATGATGTGAATTCTGGATGAACGGAATGCGTGTTCTCTTTTGTGGTATATCGGATGGAAACTCGGACGTAAATTTCGTAGTCGAATCTGAATGGACGGTAGTGCGGTTTGCACTCGGGATACAATGCCACATTCCACTCGAGAGACACACGTATTTCATTTCATCCAACCGTGTATTTGAGCATGATTAGGTTGCTAGTACGTTATTTATTTTTATAAGAATGATTTAGTCTAATATGTTATTTATCTTTAAGCATGATTTGGTTGTTTACTTTTAAGCATGATTAGTTATTCGTTTTGCGTTTGGAATTTGCATTAAGTTTATGTCGTTGTTTGCATTTCGCATTATATAAATTGAAATATGTTCATGAGATTTCTGTGTGTTATGTGTTATGATGACTTACTTTCCAAGCATGCAAACTTAGACATAGGATTTATCTTTATGAACATGAACTAGATATAGGTTGTTCTTGAGCATGTTGCATAGATTCGGTTAAGATATTGCACAAATCACACCATTACAAGTGGCATAAGTAAGGGACCGTTCTGAACCCAACGGTTTGAGATCTTCCCTTGCGAGGGGTGAGTGCGGCCTTAAATCTTTATCCCGGTTCACACCGGATGGCGACTCCATGTAATTTCTCCGGTTTAGTTCCCCCGCGGGCTATTTCGTACTCCCAACTAGGCCGCGAGCCTAGAGCAGCGTCATCTATTTCTGTGTCCTCCAGATATTAATCTTATTGAGGAATACGAATCGGCTACGTATGAGGAGGCGATACAAGATATCGACTCCAATTTATGGCAAGAAGCCATGTAGTCCAAAATGGATTCCATGTATACCAACCAAGTTTGGACACTGGTTGATGCACCAGAAGGTGTAAAGCTTATTGGTTGTAAATGGGTCTTCAAGAAGAAGACCGACATGGATGGCAACATACAAATGTACAAAGCTAGGCATGTAGCGAAGGGGTATCATCAACGACATGGTGTCGATTACGATGAAACGTTTTCACCTGTTGCCATGATTAAATCCATTCGGATAATGCTTGTTATTGCTGCATATTTCGATTACGAGATATGATAGATGGACATCAAAATTGATTTCCTTAACGGAAACCTTTTGAAGGATGTTTATATGCAACAGCCTGACGATTTTTTCGCACCAAGACTTGCAAACAAGGTTTGTAAATTAAATACATCCATTTATGGATTGAAGCAAGCATCACATTCTTGGAACCAATGTTTTGATGAGATCATAAAAGAATATGACTTCATTCAAAACGAGGATGATCCTTATGTATATAAGAAGATTAGTGGGAGCGTACTGACATTCATAACAGTATAGTTCTCATATATTTAAGTATTGGATACTTATGCAAGTGTGATAGGAGGTTGTGTTTACCGATAGTATGGGAACAGTTTCGCTCTGGATAGACCCCTCGTAATCCTATTGGTATTATGAATATGTGTCTATGGGAATCCGAATCATGGTAGGTGTGTTTGGTCTTAACCTGAGACTTGCATCGCTAATACTTGCGACAATCAATACGCTTTGGTTTTGGTCATCCGAGACTTTAACAGGTTTTATGTACGCCTCTTTTGGGTTTATTGAGAATCGTAGTGTATTAGGTGTGATGTCAAGGTGGAAGTATCACTTCAGTTATATGGAGATGATGATCACACAGGGATACAGAACTAGTACTCTATTATGTTGCAACTATCGGGATAATATGACAAGGTCATGATTATCCGATGAAAGAGACTAATTACTTGTGATCTGATATATGCTTCGTACGGGGCAGACACTATTCCAGCCTGAGGCCTTGCATGTGACATCTGATACTGGATCGCTATACGCAATACTTAGTTTACTACATTTGATATAGATTATGCATTCCTTAAAGAATATTTCTGGAGAATTGGGTAGGCACGGTGCTTTGCTAGAAGCCAATCATATCTTATAAATCGGTAAGAGCATGGTACCGAGTACGCACGCATTCGAATAGTCTGACGACCGAATTTACTGCCAACATATCCAGGGATCTCATGGGTCACTTCCCAAAGATTCACTGATGACGTTTGACTCGAACATAATTAATCAGGGATTAATTATAAGAGAGAGAAAATTAATCGGGGATTAATTACGGTGAGAATTTATCTATGATAAAATTCGATTAAAAGAGAGAGAACGATTAATTTGGAATTAATCGATTAAATAATATATTCGATATATTAAATGAAATTAGATTTCATATCGAAATTAAAATTGGATTTTAATTCAGGCAAACGAATTAATTCTAAATTAATTCGTAAGCAACTTTAATATTTAAGTATGTTGCAACTGCAAATTTGTTAATTCGAAATTGAATGAACCCGAGCCCGAGCGAAGTTGCGCGTTGAGATTGTTCGACGTAAATTCAGAATTTACAAGTGGTGGGACCCACTTGACTTACATCACACTTGTGACTAATGATGGAAGTTGTTGATGGTGGAGTGTAAAATTATCTTTACTTGTTTTTTACTCCAACCAATCTCTGCACACTTTGTTTTTGTTTATTCATTTTTTGAATGACTAATACCAAATCTTGGATTTGGTATATCATAATTTGATTTTAGAAGTCAAATACACAACACAAAAAATTATCTCTCTCTCCCTTCTCCAAGCCATTGCCGTGAAACACATCCTCTCCCCTAGAAATTTTGTTTCAAAATTTCTTCATTGCTAGCACAAGAAGGAGTCATTCAAGGTGTTAGGGAAACAATTCCCAAGAGTTTGGAACACAAGGAGAAGCTTGGAGCTCAACAAAGGATTCAAAAGTTTTGAATCGTAACTTTACCGAATTTTCAACTCAGCTACGATAAAATTCCGGATATTTCTGGAATAACCAAATCAAGTCCGATTTCACTGATTTCAGTTCCATTACTCTTAAAATATCATTATAACTTTTTCAAACCACTAGTTCACTTAAATCTTCAGTTTACATATTTTTGGAAAATCTTTTGAAAAAATTTCCGCAAATGCTACAGAAGAGTCCTGAACCCTCCAAACCTTCCCGGATTTATCCAGACATGTTCATATATAACTCATAACTATCATTAAAATCAAAACACATCATTTTACCTAAAAATCCACTTTTATCGAAAACTTGCATATTCTATTAGATATACCAAACTCGTTCCGTTTTCACACGGATTCTATCAAATGCTCATATTCAATATGCTAATACTCAAACAATTCAATTTATACTAATAATCTACACTACAAAGCTACTGGATACATCTGAACATTTAACAATAAGCTTGAAATTTGCGGATATTTTACTGAGAGGTCTTACCGAGATTTCGAGGGCATATATAGACTCCGAAAGATCCCATGAACGTGCTGGAATCGACGGAATTCTGATCATAGGTACTGTTCAACGTGGGTCATTATTCACTGAATATTTCTCCCTCATTTCATGCGCAACTGTGTATGGAACGGAAAATCTATCACGACCAACTTGTAGTACTCCCCGAGAGCTTCGATTTGGCGGGTGGCTCGGGTCATGAAATGAAGCGAGGAGCTGAGATTGATAAACCCATGTGCACGTATATTTCTCTCATTTTTGCAATTTGCCAACGTCTTGGGGGCTGTCACCGGCCACCACAATGTGGGGGTGGCCGGCGCACCCCATTGGCTGCCAGCGGGACCAACATAACAAAGGATGAGTTTTTTAGGGGTGGGGGTCAAATTGGGAGATTTGGGAAGTTATTTCATTTTCGTGATTTTAGAAAATCTTGTGGTATTTATAGAAAAAAATTTGAAATTTACGTTCAGAATCCCAAAAATTACAATCAGGCCCATGTCATGGGCTTTCACATAAATGTATACTGTTGAAATCTTTCTGATATAAATTTCAAAAAGTGTTCAATGTGAAAGTTGTTTGTCTCGGAAAAAAAAAGTTTGATGGTTCAAGAATCAGCTCAATCGGAGTTCGTTTGCTATTTTTATAGCTGAGACAATACACTTTTATGTGCATAAGGATATAATAAAAAATCGCGTAATCGGTTCTCAAAACCACACATTTTCCAACGCGATGAAACTTCACTTTAAGATATTCCAACCAATTTCCCCAACATATAAAGTCTTATTTCCAAATATCATTCAATTCCAAATTCTAAACTTCAATTCTGAAAGCTTTCAGAATCGTTTTAAAAAATTCGGGATATTACATAGAAACTTCACCAAGTAAGATATAATTTAACACTGTTTTTTTTCAGTAGTCTACTTTATTGTTTGATGAAACGTATTTATAAAGCATGCACTGATTTTTGAGTATTTACAATCCCTAGAATTTGTTAATGTTGTTATTGCCAAATGATCTACCCTTCCAAATCCACAGTCCATAAGCAGTTGTTACACTCAATAATTGCCAAATATTTCAAGATTAATGATCATGATTTCAAATTAACGGTTAAATGAGGTGATTTTAAATTTATTGATGTTAGTTTCAAGTTTAATGGTCTTAGTTTCATATTAATTCTCAAGTTCCCAAATGTTTCAAGTTTAATGGTCATTAAACTTAAACTATAACCATTAAACGTGAAACCAACAGCAATAAATTTGAAATCTCCACATTTAACTATTAACCTGAAATCATGACCATTAAACTTGTAATATTGGACAACTTGAAACTCTTTTAATGCTTAAAAATAATACGAAAATGACATTATTAAACTTGAAACCAACACCAATAAATTTGAAATCACCTCATTGAACTATTAACTTGAAACAATAACTATTAAACTTGAAACATTAGATAATAACTTGAAACAATTTTAATGCTTAAAAATAATATGAAAATGACAGCATTAACTAAAACTATAACCATTAAACAGTTTCAAGTTTAATGGTTCTAGTTTCAAGTTTAATTCTATCAATTTCGTATTATTTTTCAACCATTAGAAGAGTTTCAAATTTAATATTGGGATCAAGTTTAATAGTCTTACTTTTAGGTTCCGTATTATTTTTGCTTATATTTCTAAAGTTAATGATGATGGAGATTAAATTTTTTCATATGTACATAATTGTTTTTTTCTAAAATTAATGGAGATGGAATTTTTTTTCCCATTTTTACTTAAAAATTTTATATTTACTAAAGTTAATAAGCATAGAGATACAAATGGGCACGAATATATTGAAGAAACCAAAACATACTACAAATACCTAATACTTTACACAAATGACAATGTTTCAAGTATTAATACAATAAAATTTTTATTTTTAAAGTTAATGATAATGGAAATTAATTTTTTCTTTCCATATTTACTTCAAATTTCTTATATTACTTAAATTAATGAGCATGGAGATGGAATTTTTTTATTTATTTTTTATTTATATTTACTTTAAAAAAAAATTATATTTACTAAAGTTAATGAGTATGGAGATGAAAATATAATTTTTTTATTTTATTTTTAAATACTAAAACTAATGAGCATTGAGATAGATTTTTTTTTTTATACATTTACAACTTCCAGTCTACAAACTCCAAAGCCTAATTTACCACCATTTTATTTGTTTATATGTCATTAGTTTCAAAAAAAAATTGGAAGCTTTTCCTTGAACATAAATTATAAGAGAGAGCCACGCATGAATGTGCACTAAATGACATGAACCAAAACTTCAATACCAAAATTTCATTTAATGGTTAAAGTTTATATTTTCTAAAGTTAAACTAATAAAAAATATTATTAAATTTATATTATAAAGCACAATAGTGTGAGGGAAATAAAGTGTAATGGATGGTTAGAATTAAGAGAGATAATGTATCCAAATGTTATCTTTATGTAGCTCAATTAGCGGCTCAGATCATTATTATTATAATCTAATGACTGATAAAGCATCCTTCCACTATAGAATCTTTATAAAAATGGAAAATAAAAACTGCCAAATAAATTAAAGAATGAAATCATTTAATTAAAAAATAAAATCATTTCATTATAGAATATCTCCGAAAATTAACAAACAAATTAAATAACAGAATCTTAATCTCTCTGTAAATTTTATAATACTGTGACGTATGCATCGGTAATATCTAGTATTAAATAAATAATAAAATATTAACAAAATATATTTTACATTAAAATACATTGTTTCAATTTCAAACGGCAAATTTGTCTACATAGATAAATGGATAAAATATAAGCAAAGTATAAATAAACTTTAAGTATAAAATATTCAATGATGTTTAGCTTGCTGTTATAAAGGGGTTGAGAATTTATTATAAGGGGATGGTTAATTTTTCTCACGTATTCTGATAACTTGTAAAAGAGAGCAAAAAATTCAGTGTAAGCGAGAGATAGAGTATATCGGTCTGACCCAAGCTTCTAATAAAAGATTTTATTTCCTTTGCATATGTGGACGTAGGTTTGATCTATTTCGCCGAACTACGTTAAACCCTTTATCTTTTACGTGTTTTCTGATTTGCTTGCCATGTTTGATTTAATTCTCAATTCACCAAACAAATTCACTGTTTGGGGAGATTTATTCGAGAATTGATTTTTCCCGAATTACTTCTGAAACAAAAAATCGCCATCAACAAATAGTATAAGGTAAAATATAAGCAAAGTGTAAATAAAACTTAAGTATAAAATATTCAGTATAAAAGCTTTCTTGAATACTTTACATGCCAGTATAGCATACATACATGATTCTACCCATTGGATTCAATTTTGCTTAAATCTAACGGTTTATATTTTAATTGATTTGTAAGTGAATTTAAAATATTATATTACATGAAACTTTATTTTTTCGCCGGCAAACAAACATATAAAAGCTTCATTTTAACTTGAAACCCTAAAATCCCAGCCGCTCTGCTCATCTTCTTCGTCTCAAGAACTATGTTGATGGTGTTTTCAGGCACTATGGTATTTAAAACAGCAAGGCAGGGATAAAAGGGGAATTCCCTTCTTGGTTAAAATCATTAAAACCAACCTGACCGCTAGGTGCCAACAAGTGAAGGGCCGAGTACTTTGTGGCCAGTAACCGACCACTTGAGATCGGATGACCGGGCAATTATGAGGTCGACAGCAGCATTCTCAGTTCAACAAACCATTATGACCGACCACATAAAGACCGAGCACATGGCAAGGCGTGCACCAGAAGATAAGACATCATGTCCCTACTGGATAAGAAGACAGTCATACTTTCATGGGGGATACTGATGAAACCAGTGTCCTAGTAGGATAGAGGAAGTAAAAAGTAAGATTTAGTTAGGAATCCTTACAGGAGAAGGAAATTGTTTCAACTAGGAATCCTTATGCTAGAAGGAATCTGATTTCTTCACTATTATAAATAGGAGGGTAGAGTATGAGTGAAGGGCATCAGAATCAAAATCAATATCACTACGATCAAGCTTGTAAAGACGAGAGATATCAGAGAAGTGTATCTCAGTAATAAAAGTATCGTTTTGTTTGTGTCCGTGGACGTAGGTTGGAGAAAATCCGCCGAACCACGTTAAATCTCCTTGTTGATTGGCGTATTATTTATCTTCTGCTAAATTTACTTTTGGTTCCCACATAACCAAACAAATTCACTATTGAAGGAGGATTACCTCGGGAGTAATATTCCCATATTGCCCTGAGACCAAAATCCACCGTCAACAGTTGGCGCCGTCTGTGGGGAGCTCAACAAAAAGCAATTCACGAAAAAGACGATGGCAGAAAGTGGAAATCATCAATCTTCGGGGAGTCCAACAACAGACTGGATGAAAAAGATGGAAGAAAGCATGAAATCCATGATGGATCGACTGGAGAGAATGTAGGGAATGAACAACGAGAGACCCGAAGCCGGAACCAGTCGAAGAAGAGGTGAAAAAGCAGAAGGAAAAAGGGTGGTAGATACAAGTGAAGACGATGGACCCAGGAGGAGGGGCCCCTACGGGATAAAATCCGTAGTTGTAGAAAACGATTCACAAACAGAGGACACATGGGAAGAAGAAGAAGGAAGAAAATCACCAGATCCCTCCTACGATAGTCTCCGCGACTCCAGAGGAGAGGACAGGGAGTATAACGAGAATGTTTGGGAAATTTCAAGGCATGAGGAACGCCGGACCCGGGGCAATAGACGCGAAGAGGGGCATAGAAGGCGACATGGCGGCACAAGCAGTGAGATAAAGTCTTGGCTAAAAAAAGAGATGGCCAAGTGGGGGTAAACCTCAAGACTGATGCAGGAGATGCCCAAGACAATGAGGAATCTCCCCTCACGGAAGAAATAAGGTCGGAAAAATTCCCAAGGCGATTCAACATGCCGACCATGACGCCTTACAAAGGCCACTCTGACCCGAAATCCCACATTGAAAGTTTTGTCCTGTTGATAGAAGTCCAGGGAGTAGTAGGAGATGCCATCTTCAAAGTGTTCCTCCTAACTTTGGGTGGACCCGCCATCCTATGGTACAGAAGTCTGGCCCCGGGGATCATCGGAAGCTTCACATAGCTTAAGAGGTCGTTTGTTCGGCACTTTAAAGGGGTCTGCAACCCCAAGAAGATAATTGGAGAATTAAGGCTTATGAAGCAGGGAGATGACGAGCCCATGAAAAATTTCATTGAGAGGTACCACAATATGGTACTTGAAGTCAGAGGATATGAGTCCCTAGAGGCCCTGGAAAGTTTAAAGGGAGCCCTAAGGGTCGGAAAACTATGGACTCACATAAGAATCCAAGACACACCAGAATACGCTACCGCTCTGGGGGTAGCCCGTAAATTCGTCCTGTTAGAAAGTAAAGAAAATGTCTCCCGGAGGGGGACGGCCATCAGAGAAAGGACGACAAGAGCAAAGGCCCCCCGCCGGCCGGACAGGGAGTTCAAAAAACTCATCCCAAGACATAAAGAATTCAAACCAATGCCTAGAAGGGACCATGAAAGAGGGGTCTCAACCCAAGTAAACCAAGTGGTCCGGGAAGAAGCATATCCCCTAAGCAAGCCACCGGGGCAAATCATCATGGAGATACAAGGAAAATGCTTCTTGATAGAACCCGACCTCAGGAGTTTCCCCCCTGATAAGAGGAACAAGAAGTCTTACTGCGTACATCATAACCTAAGGGGACATACAACGGACGAGTGCAAGGATTTGAGGGAGCAGATGGAGGACCTAGCCTGGAATGGGTACTTAAATAGTTATATTGACCACGAAGCTATGGGGCCAGACAGAGGGCACGAAGCCGACAGGTGAACATCATCGCAGGGGGAAAAAAGCTGGCCGGAGACTCTAACCGGTCAAGAAAAAATTATAGCCGAACTCAGGGGGCAGAGGTGCTAGAAACAGAGATGTCCTCAATATTGCGAGGAAGTCGGTCGGTACCCATAATGTTCACTGACGAGGATGCTCGGGGGGTGAGTTCCCCCATGACGATGCATTATTAATCAAAGCAATAATTGGCGGCACAGAGGTAGATAGAATTTTTGTAGATCCCGGAAGTGGAGTAGACATAATCTCCAAGGAAGCTTTAGAAGGCCTGGGAGTAGAGTACGCGACTCTAACCGATGACGGCACCCCCTATACGGTTTCGGGGGCTCAACGGTCGTCCCGCTGGGAAGAATATAATTAGCAATGACGATCGAGACTCACCCCAGAACCCGAACAATTATGATAAATTTCACAGTAGTGGACTGCATGAGCAGTTACCAAGTCATTGTCGGCCGGCCTTTCATGATGAAGACAAAGGCTGCGATGTCTTGCTATTACTTAAAACTGAAATTCCCCACCCGAGAAGGGATCATAATTGTATGCGGGAGTCAGAAGATAGCCCGTAGCTGCTTTGCCACTCTCTCACGAGAGACCCTCTGCATTGAAAAAGGCACCAGGAAGAGGCAGAGGGGCGAAAACGAGGAAAACGCAAGGAAGGACCCAGGTCCTCGGCCAAATAAAGTTGCCCGGCTAGGAGCAGCTGAAGAATTAGAAGAGATAAAGCTGTTCGGACCAGAGAAAATCATAAAGATAGGGGGAAACTTGGATGAAACCCTAAAAAAGGGTTTGCTAGAATGTCTACGGAAGTACCCAGACATTTTCACGTGGGGACACAATGACATGCCCGGGATTGACCCAAAGTTCATCAGTCACCGCTTGGCAGTAAACCTGTCACATAAACCGGTCAAATAGAATAAAAGAATCTTTAATCAAGAACGGTGCAGAGCGGTGGCATCCGAAGTGGAAAAATTGTTAAAAGCCGGCTTCATCAGAGAAGTAAAGTACCCATAGTGGGTGTCAAACGTAGTATTGGTGAAGAAATCCAATGGAAAATGGAGGATGTGTGTAGATTTCACCGACCTTAATAAAGCATGTCTAAAAGACAGCTTTCCTCTACCAAACGTGGATCAACTGGTAGATGCAACAGCTTCCCAGGGACTGCTAAGCTTCATGGATGCCTTCTCAGGGTACAATCAGGTTAAGATGCATCCTGAAGATGAGGAGAAGACAACTTTTGTCACCGATCAGGGACTGTATTGTTACAAAGTAATGCCCTTCGGACTGAAGAATGCAGGGGCAACTTTTCAAAGGCTGGTAAACAAAATTTTCAAACCACTCATCGGCACTTCAATACTGGTATATGTGGACGACATGATAACAATGTCCAGAGAACCAAGAGGTCACGTGACTGACCTAAATAAAACCTTCGAATTGCTGAAGAAACATAATTTAAAACTTAACCAGAGAAGTGTGCTTTCGGAGTGACCTTAGGAAAATTTTTAGGCTACATGGTAAGCTCCCGAGGCATAGAAGAAAACCCCCAAAAGATACAAGCCGTACTGGACTTGAAGTGCCCCGGAACAATTAAAGAGGTGCAAAGTCTAACAGGCAGGGTCGCCGCGCTCAACCGATTCATCTCTCGGGCGACCGACAAGTGCCACCATTTCTTCAAAATCATCAAAAAGGCCCAAAAGGGGATCAACTGGATGTCGGAATGCGAGGAGGCCTTCCAACAGCTAAAACAGTATCTAGCACAGCCCCCACTTCTAGCAAAACCTCTCCCAGGAGAGACATTATACTTATACTTAGCTGTTTCAAAACACGCAGTGAGTTCAGTACTGGTGCAAGAGCCCGACCAGATCCAAAGACCAGTATACTATGTCAGCAAAGCCCTGTTGGATGCAGAGACCCGATATCCCGTACATGAACTAGTCGCCCTATCCCTGATCACTGCAGCACGAAAATTACGACCTTACCTCCAGGCCCACCCTATCGGAGTTTACACCGATTACCCCTGCCGCAGATCTTGCAAAAACCAGAAGCCTCGGGAAGATTAATGAAATGGTCGGTGGAGTTAAGCGAGCATGACATCTCCTACCTCCCAATGGTAGCAATAAAAGGGCAGGCCTTGACAGATTTTGTTGCAGAACTCACGAAACCTCAAATATTGACTATGGAGGAAAGCAAATGGGAAATGTCAGGGGACGGGTTTGCTAGCTCACATGGCAATGGGGTAGGAATTGCACTGAAAAACAGTAAAGGAGAAGAAGTGTTGTTTGCCTTAAGATTTGCCTTCAAAGCCACAAATAATTAAGCAGAGTACGAAGCAATTTTGGCCGGATTAAGGCTATGCATGGTGGTGGGAGTCCGCGACGTAGTGGTAAGGAGTGACTCTCAGCTAGCCATTCAACAACTGAAGGGAGAATTTCAAGCCAGGGAGCCGACTATGATAGCCTACTTGACCAAAGTAAAAAAGTTGGTGAAGAAAATGGGGAACGTACGCTTCGAACAAGTCGGACGAGAAGACAACTGTGAAGCAGACTCCCTAGCCCGGCTCGCATCCTCAATAAAAACAGAGAACCCCAGAATAATCCCTCTCATATGCCTCCGAGAAAGAAGCATAGGGGAGTTGGAGGTAGATGTACTAGAAAAGGAAGGCAAAAACTCATGGATGCAACCGATTAGGAGATACCTGGAAACAGGGGAAACCCCTAAAGATAAAAATGAGGCCAAGAAGCTAAAATTCAAAAGCACCAAGTTTTCCCTGATCGAAGGAGTGCTCTACCGGAAAGGCTACACTGTACCCCTCCTGAGATGTTTAGCAGAAGAGGAAGCAGATTATGTACTCAGGGAAATTCACGCGGGCATCTGTGGAAGTCACGCCGGAGGAAGATCAATCGCCTTAAAAGCCTTAAGGCAAGGGTTTTATTGGCCGAACATGCATCAGGACGGTGTGAGGGTAGCTCAGAAATGCGAAGGTTGTCAGAAAAATGCCAACATCCACCATCAACCGGCAGAGTAGTTAACCACCCTGTCCAGCCCCTGGCCATTCGCGCAGAGGGGGATGGATATCATAGGACCAATGCCAAAAGGGCGAGGGTAGGCAAAGTACTCAATCGTAGCCATAGACTATTTCACAAAATGAAGGCGAGCCACTATCCATCATCACAGAAATGAAGGCCACAGAGTTTTTGAAGAATAATATTATCTGCAGGTTCGGAATCCCCTGGGAAATCATCACCGACAATGGAAAACAGTTCGATAGCAAGGGATTCAGGAAGCTCTGCGAAGACCTCCAGATTGCTCTAAGATTCGCCTCACCGGCCCATCCCAAGTCAAACGGACAGGTTGAGGCGACGAACAAAACCATCAAGGCAAACCTTAAAGCTCGGCTCGGATCATGCAAGGGCTTATGGGTCGATAAATTACCAGAAGTGTTATGGGCACATCGAACGACCTACAAAGATTCCACAGGGGAGACATCATTTTCCCTATCATACGGATGTGAGGCCGTCATTCCAGTATAAATCGGGGTAGCAACCCACAGGGTCCGCCATTTTGGGAACGAATAGAATGAAGAACTTATCAAGAACCACCTTGACCTAATCGAGGAAATGAGAGAAAAGTCAGCTATGAAAGTGGCAGTCTACCACCAAAGAATGGCTCGCTTCTACAACAGAAGAGTTCGAACCTGCTCCTTCCTCCCGGGTGACTTAGTATTAAGAAGAGTCACCCTAAACACCCGAAGACGAGAGGCGGGCTCGTTAGGTGCCAAGTGGGAAGGGCCCTATAAAATCACAGAGGTGGTAAGGCCAGGGCCCTACATCTTAGAACAGCTGGACGGCACAAGATTAAAGAAACCATGGAACGCCGAGATGTTGAGAAAATACTTTCAGTAAATTCTCCCTTTCTTTTTTTCTTTTGCAGCAACCCAACAAGGGCAGAAACCCAATAAAAATCCTCTCTCAAAATGACACGCAGAGAGTTGTAAGGAGGGTAGTATGTCCCCGAATATAAATAAAACTTTCTTTTCCAAAAATTTTCACCCACTCTTCTAAAAAAAATGTGTGAACCATATTCAAACTCCGGGGACATACTCAATACAACGGTCCAAGGTCAAAAGCACAAAACCCACAACTACCCGATCGCGGCTACTACCACAAAGAAGCACAAGGCACACCAGAATCAGTCAATTCCATGTAACATTGACAACGATGATGAATGGGAATCAGAGTATGGATCCGTGAGAAGCATAGCACGGGGATGGGTGATACCCCCGTGGTGTTTGCTTACTCCAGTGACACCGAACTTAAGGAGGAATTCTTTGATCCTCACATACTCGATGCCCGTTGCAAATGACAGTTGGCGCCAAGGCCACTTAGTTATTCGGCTCGGGGCTGGAGTTCGTTCCGCCGAGGCCACTTGAATATTCAAATCGGGCCCGGGTTACGTCCCACCGAGTCATTCTCATTGGTATGGGGACGGAACATTCCCCCAGGACCAAGTGCTACTCTCGACTCGGGGTCGGGGTACATCCCACTGAGTCATCCTCTTTGGACTGGGGATGAAACATTCCCCCAGAACCAAGTGTCTCTTTTAGCTCGGGGTCCTCGGAATATTCGGGGACATACTCGATGCATAGGATCCGTGAGAAGCATAGCACAGGGAGGGATGATACCCCCATGGCGATTGCTTGCTCCAGTGATACCGGGCCTAAGGAGGAATGTTCCCTTAGTGTCTCGGACACTCTTTTGATCCATTCATCACTTGGATCCAAGGGAGGCGCAGCACGGAGAGACGTTGTGCCCCCGTGGCGTGTGCCTGCTCCAGCGTTGTAAGGAGGAGCCCTCGCACAATGTACAGGCTCCACAGTGACCTGTCATATAGAGGATGTGCCCTTACCGTTTTAAAACGCTCTCTAATCCAAATCCTGGTTCGCCGAGACTCTGAATTGAAAGATTCAGGATTATGTTTTGGAGACCTCAGACGGGACGCTGTTTTGAGGTATCCGTGCTGTTATTTACACTTTTTTGATTTTATTTTCCAAAGTTTTATCTTTGTTTTTCATTGGGTCTGGCAAGGGGACGCCCATGCTAAATCCAATAGGGCTTCAAATATGGATTCATTTCCTTTCTGAATAAGTCCTAAAGGTAAATCAACTCGGGGCCGGATTCATCCCGTCGAGGCCACCTGGTTAACCGACTCAGGACCGGATTCGTTCCACCGAGACCATTACAACTCAGGGTTGGGCTACGTCCCACCGAGTCTGTCTTTGGGACTGGGGACGTAACATTCCCCCATGGTCAAGTGTTTCTTACAGCTCAGGGTCGGGCTACGTCCCACCGAGTCTGTCTTTTGGACTGGGGACGTAACGTTCCCCCAGGGCCAAGTGTTTCTTACAGCTCGGGGTCGGGCTACGTCCCACCGAGTCTGTCTTTTGGACTGGGGACGTAACATTCCCCCAGGGCCAAGTGTTTCTTATAACTCGGGGACGAGCTACATCCCACCGAGTCTATCTTTTGGACTGGGGACGTAACATTCCCCCAGGGCCAAGTGTTTCTCCCAACTCGAGGTCGGGTTACGTCCCACTGGGTGCGTCCCACCATCCGCGTTTCTCACAACTCGGAGTCAATTCTCGACCATTGAATGATTTGGTTCTCGGTTCATACCCTCACGAACGGGCCTTAAGTGATCGTTTGAAGGGAGTCACCCAGAGCAAATTACAAAGAACAAAAGAAAAAAGCAGAAACACATATATATTTGAATAAAGTATAAAATGTTATTACAAAAAGAAGTATACACAGGGCCCCGTCCGGGTTACCCCTTCTCAGTCAGCCCGCACAGGGGTAGGTAGTTCTTCCTCGGCTAGCTCAGACGGTGGATGGATCGGCTCGGCCTCAGGAGAGGGGACAGCAGCTTCAACCTCGACAACCTGGGAGACCCCTACTTCAAGGATTGGGGGGAACCTCAGGATGGTCCTCGTCAGGAGCAGGAACCTCAGGACGGTCTCTTTAGGAGCTGGGAGAACCGGGGCGATCGAAATCAGTTCGGGATCCATCACTTCTTCAAAAGAAGGGGGAGCCATCTTTGAAACTCCTCCTCAGATATTTCTCCTTTACAAAAACGGATGGCCGTATGAATAGAACCCATGTCTAAGTAAGGTAATACCGTGGGGATGATTTCCGCACAGTCACCGACCCCTTCGAGATGGATGGAGTCCCTCTCGGCCTCCAACTCAAGTTCTCTATCCCTAAGCTCGGCACGGGCCCGTTCCAGTTCCTCATCCTTGGCCCGCAGTTTATATTCCACACTGCCTATTTCCACCTTGAGGATCCCGATCTCAGCCTGGGCGTTCGCCAAACTCGCTTTAGCTTCTTCAGCATTTTTCCACTCTAGAGTAGCAGAAGCCCTAAGAGCTTTGTTTATTTTGAGGGCATCAACCGCAGCTAGCTCATGATCTCTATTCCTTTCTTCCGCACTCGCTAGTTTGGCCTCCACTTCAGAGAGCCGAATCTGAAGCCTCTGGGCCTAACCGCCCTCAGACAAAAGGCTAAAAAACAGATCCTTATTTTTATCTGTCAGATAATTTGCCTGCCGATAGGAAGTCGGAAAAAAAAGAATCAGAAAATAAAGCTAAGTCTAGAAATCACAACGGACATAAAAGGAAGAAACGCGACCTTCGCCATCTGAGAACACAACTCCGTAACCACCTCCTCGGGGGAAAGGTCTTCGTACCTCGGAATCTTCTCTAGAGGAACGGCCTTGGCCAGCTCGTTAATAGCCGGCACCAGATGAGAGGTAGCTTCCCTAATATCCTTCCCGAGGTCTTCAACACCAAGGATCGCAGAGCCCTTCCGCTTTTTAGAAGTACCCTCCGACGCCCTCTTCTCCTACCGAGCTGGCGTTTCCTTGCTCTGAGGCCACTCCTCCTCCAATTCCCAACTTAGTATTGTGTCAACAGCACCGAACAGACGCTTCCTTCTCCTATAAGACCTTGGAGGACTATCAGGACGGGCAGCACCCATCGAAGGCACCCCGGAAGGCGAAGACAGACCTTGAAAGCTCGGTCGCTCCACTTCTTCAGCAACCTTTTCAGCCTCGGAAGTTTCAAGCCGTTTCCGAGAAGAACCGGCTCCACCTGGGCTAGTTTTCTTTGAGGCACCGGTCAACCGATTGAAGTATTTTGGTCTCCTCGACATACATGCAAAGGCATAAACAAAAAAGTGGTCAGTACAGGACCTGCGTACATATTTTAAAAAACAAAACATGGGAATCAGCTAGAAAAATCAATAAGAAACCTCCTATCCGGCCGGGGACCTTCGGAGGAACGACCCGAACAATACCCGACTCAGCAAATGCCACATCATTTACCAAATCCCTCCAGTGACCGGCATATCGTCGAGCCCATTCTACCCGCTTCCGGACCCCACGAGAAACCTTTGGAGCATCCCTCCAGCAAGCTGGGAGGAATCAATGAAGTTAGAATCTAAGCATAAAAGCTAAAGACAGGAATGGTAAGGGTTAGGCTTCTAACCTGCCGCTCTAAAAATGTCCGGAACCGAAACATCCTCTACATATGATCGCAGAACCCGTCCCCAATCTCCAGTGGCCCAGAACCAAAGATCCTTGAAGTTTTTATTGGAATCAGGTAGCTTGCAGACAATGTTAGACGAATCAGCATATGCAGAAAGGTAATACCAGTCGTGGTGTGTTTTGGGGTTGGCCTTCAACCGGTATAATCTCTTCACTTCCTCAAGTGAAGGTTCGCCAAGCCCCGCCCGGTGCCAGACCACGTGTAAACCGGCCAGGATCCTCCAACTATTCAAACTCAGCTGGCAAGGGGCAATCTCCATCTCGGCCAGTATCCAGGCGAAATAACATTGAATGGGCAGCCGAAGACCACACTCAAAGAAGGCTAGAAGAAGAGCCACCGAACCCTCATCAGGTTGGCTAGCACGATCAGACTGATAGGGGACCTCAAGAGCAATGTCGATCGGGATGTCGTATCGTTGCTGGAGCAATGCTAAGTCATCCTCAATAATTTTGGAAGGACGATCCATGTCCAGAGCCGAGAAGTGAAGATCACCAGGCTTTGGATCCTTCCGAGGGACTCTCTGGTGGTAAGTATCTCGTTCAAGTTCAGAAGAGGTAGGGGTGGTGTCAAAATCCTATACATTGGGTGTTCCCGAGCTCGAGGAAAGCTCTTCGACGATAGGAGTCGAAGGGTTAGCAGGGATAACGAGGGAAAGCTTGTCGTCAGACATCCTAGACATCCGAGAAATAAAAAGGGAAAGATCAGTTTATGGCCAATTTCTCAAAGTATCCAAAGTCTACACAACTACCCTAAAAAGCATCCAGGGAGGCTAGACCTAAGAAGTTCTGAAGTGCCCTAAACAAGCATTCGACAAACCCGTAAATCTCTCCCTAGTAAGTATTAAGACAAACAAAAAAAGAAGATAGAACGATGAAAAAGGCCGTTCGAAGAAAACTTACTTGATTTTTTGAAGTCGGGAAGGAACGTTGAAATGTTGGAGAAACTCCGGGAATACTGAGTCAAAAGAGTCACGGTTGGAGTGAGAGAAACTTTTCACAGGTAAAGGAGAAAATTTGCCAAACAGTTGCACAGTAAAAGCCTCGTCTTCTTATAGTCATAAATAGGACGCCCATAGCCATTAGATCGGAAAAAGAACCCCAGATGAACACCAAGTGTCAACTGCAAAAGAGGTCTGCCAAAATCAAACAAACGGTTGAGATCAACGTACTGTTAAGACACTTACACACGGTCGATTTTTTCTGCTTTTGGCGAGAACCCGACGGATATTTGACAAGTGTCAAACTCAGAATAAAACCCTAAAGGTAATTTTTTTGGGCATTTAAACGGTCGTGACGGTTGCGCGTCTCAAGAAAATGTTCCTAGAAGAGCCGGTGTAAAGATTTTGCTCCTTTATAAATTCTGGAGTGACCACCAGTAAAATGACCAGTACACCATCTTTATATAGTTCCCTGCACCAACTTGCATACTCGATGGAACCGAGAACTATGGGACAGATGTTGATGGTGTTTTCAGGCACTATGGTATTTAAAACAGCACGGTAGGGATAAAAGGGGAATTCCCTTCTTGGTCTTTATGGCCAATAACCGACCACTTGAGATCGGATGACCGGGAAATTATGAGGTCGACAGTAGCATTCTCAGTTCAAAAAACCATTATGACCGACCACATAAAGACCGAGCACATGGCAAGGCGTGCACCAGAAGATAAGACATCATGTCCCTACGGGATAATAAGACAGTCCTACTTTCATGGGGGATACTGATGAAACCAGTGTCCTAGTAGGATAGAGGAAGTAAAAAGTAAGATTTAGTTAGGAATCCTTACAGGAGAAGGAAATTGTTTCAACTAGGAATCCTTATGCTAGAAGGAATCTGATTTCTTCACTATTATAAATATGAGGGTAGAGTATGAGTGAAGGGCATCAGAATCAAAATCAAGATCACTACGATCAATCTTGTAAATACGAAAGATATCAGAGAAGTGTATCTCAGTAATAAAATTATCATTTTGTTTGTGTCTGTGGACGTAGGTTGGACAAAATCCGCCGAACCACGTTAAATTTGCTTGTTGATTGGCGTATTATCTATCTTCTGCTAAATTTGCTTTTGGTTCCCACATAACCAAACAAATTCACTATTGAATGAGGATTACCTCGGGAGTAATATTCCTATATTGCCCTGAGACCAAAATCCACCGTCAACAAACTCAAATTTCGGCTTGAACGTAAATTCGTGACTCATCACATGAAACACCAAATACAAAAACTAGTAACAAATGGCTTCTACAAAGAAGCACTTAATTTATACACACACCACCACTCTACTTCTTTGCTCCCCCACAAATTCACCTTCCCTCATCTGTTCAAAGCATGCGCCAAGCTCAAATCACCCACACAAGGTCAAATCATCCATACCCATCTCATCAAATCTCGGTTTCCATCAGATGTGTATGCAGCCAATGCTCTGATTGGAATGTACATGAAACTCAATCTACTTAGTGATGCTCTTAAAGTGTTCGATGAAATGCCTGACCGGGACCTGGCGTCATTGAACTCGGCAATTTACGAGTTTGTCCATAATGGATATTTTAGACAAGCTTTGAGGGTGTTTAAAGAAGCGGTGGTTGGAACGTTTAGGCCTGATTGTGTCACTGTTGCTAGTGCGTTGTCTGCTTGTGAGAGTGTTGATCATGGCTTGCAAATGCATTTTTTGGCGATAAAGTTGGGCGTTGAGCTGGATGTATGTGTGGCAAATTCATTAATGACTATGTATTCAAATAAATAATTTTGGCTACTAGAGTGTTTGGAGAGATACCTGAGAAAGATGTTGTGAGCTATAATGCCCTTTTTACAGGCCTTTTGAATAATGGGATTCCTCTAGTGGTGTTAAAGTGTTCAAGGACATGAGGAAGTGTTTAAGTGAAGCACCTGATTCCGTTACATTTATTTATGTTATTTCTACGTGTGCAAATCTTTTATATCTTCAGTTTGGTAGGCAGGTGTTGAAAATTCTAATCCATGTCCCAAGATCAAAAGAGCAAACAAATATATATTGAATGAATGAACAATATTGAAGTATGGCGGAATCATACTCACAAAGATCGGAATGCGGATGCGTTGATGAAATAAAATTTTTTTCCTTTGTGCAGTGAAGATTTCGGCCAAGGTGAGTGGGGAAGCTCCAAGCTTTCTTTGATCCTTCCAAGCTCAAGAATTAGTTTCCCATAACACCTTTGTATGAATCAAGTTGGTGCTAGCCAAGATTTGTGATTTAGTTCCAAACCAACACACTTTATCTTCAAGTTTTACAAGAAAAATTGAAGAAGAAGAGAGCTGTGAATAGTGGCAGTTCACGCCACTTTGAGAGGAAAAGAGATGAGATGGTTTTGTTGACTTGTATTTTTGTGTTAAATGATTTTCAAAAAATCAAAATGATTATATACCAAATATTTGGTAAATCATAAGTCAAAGAAGCAACCCATCTCATCCATCAACTTGAGTGTTGAACACACCAACACCAACTACCTAATTCCATCACCAAAAAGCTAATGCTTTGACTAGTGATGTGATGGTTGATGTGACATGTGGGCCCTGCTTGATTCCAAATACGAGTGATAATTCCGAATTAACGAACTTTCGTCGCGACGTTATTTAAATCGAATTTAATTAAATAATTATGCCTAGCAAAATTACTATTCACGTCGCTAACGAATTAACTCCAAATTAATCCGTTTGCCCGAATTAAAATCTAATTTAATTCCGCGTCGAAATCGAATTTCGTTTAATATATCGAATATATTATTTTAACGATTAATTCCAAATTAATCTTTCTCTCTCTTTAAATAGTACTTTATCCAAGATAAAGTCTCTCCGCAATTAATCCCAGATTAATTAAGTTCGAATCATACGTCATCGGTGAATCTTCGGGAAGCGACCCAAGAGATCTCTGGATATGTTGGCAGTAAATACGGTCGTCGGACTATCCGAACACGTACGTACCAAGTACTACGTTTTTACCGATTTACAAGACAAGGTTAGCCTCTAGCAAAACGCCATGCCTACCCAATTCTCCAGAAATATTCTTACTGGAATATAAGATCTATAACAGGCGTAGTATACCATAGTATAGTGTATAGTAGTCCAGTATCGGATGATCACATGTAAAGGCCTGGGGCTGGAGATGTGTCTACCCCGTACGAAACATATATCGGACATCAAGCAACTAGTCTCTTTGAATCGGATAATCCTGATCTTGTCATATTATCCCGATGGTTGCAACCATTATAGAGTACTAGTTCTGTATCCTGCGCGATCATCATCTCCATATGTCTGAAGTGATACTTCCGTCTTGACATCACACCCAATACACTATGATTCCCGATAAACCTAGAAGAGGTGTACACAGAACCTGTTAAAGCCCTGGACGACCAAAACTAAAGTCTACCGATTGTCGCAAGTACTAGCGATGCAAGTCTCAGGTTAAGACCATATGCACCTACCCTGAAGCGGACTCCCATAGACACGCAGACATACTACCAATGGGATTCCGCGGGGTCTATCCAGAGCGAAGCTGTTTTCCGTACCATCGGTAAAACACAACCTCCTACCGCACTTGCATAAGTATCATATACTTAAATATATGAGAACTATGCCGTTGTGCCCTCACAACACGCACAAGTGCAGTACTAGTCTATTCCGCATTATCGATGTCCAATCTCGATAATACTACGACTAGGGATATTTAATGATTAAACCTTTATGGATTGATACTGTCTCATATCATCTCAATCCGGAACTAATCATAGGGACTTTTACCATTTATATATCAAAGTAAATAAATTACAAAACGGTAAAAGGTAATTTCATTACTACATAGTTAATTTTGTACAATAATACAATATCATTTACAAAATAGTGACGCTATGGGTCATAACTGTCTAACAATCTCCCACTTGGCCTATAGCCAGTCACTCAAGCATCTAATACCTGAACTATGTACGTGTCGCTCAAACTTTTCCCGAGGAAAAGCCTTCGTCAGCGGATCTGCAATATTATCCTCTGATGCGATCTTTTCGATCTTCACATCGCCACGATGTATGATCTCTCGAATCAGATGGAATCATCGAAGAACATGTTTGGATCGTTGATGAGACCTTGGTTCCTTAGCCTGTGCTATAGCCCCGCTATTGTCACAATACAATGGAACGGGCTCAGCTGCTAACGGAACTACTCCTAATCCAATTAGAAATTTACGGATCCAAACCGCCTCTTTTGCTGCTTCAGCTGCTGCAATGTACTCCGCTTCAGTTGTTGAATCGGCAACAGTATCTTGCTTGGAAGATTTCCAGCTCACTGCTCCGTTATTCAAACAAAATATGTACCCGGATTGCGACTTAAAGTCGTCTCTGTCGGTTTGGAAACTTGCATCGGTATACCCAGATACCTCAAGTTCCCCATCTCCATAGATTAAGAAAGCATCCTTAGTTCTGTTAAGATACTTAAGGATACTCTTAACCGCCATCCCGTGATCTTTACCTGGATCGGCCTGATATCGACTGCACATGCTCAAAGCATGGGACACATCAGGTCGTGTACATATCATGGCATACATGATCGATCCAACTACCGAGGCGAACGGAGTCCGACTCATGTTGTCTCTCTCATCTTGTGTTTTAGGACACATGTCCCTAGATAGATAGACGCCATGTGATATTGGCAACAGTCCCCTCTTGGACTGATCCATGTTGAATCTCTTCAACACTTTATCAATATATGTACTCTGGGAGAGTCCAAGTAGCTTTCTAGATCTATCCCGGTAGATCTTAATCCTAGAATAAAAGCTGCTTCTTCCAGATCTTTCATGGAGAATTTCAATAAAAGCCAAGCTTTCACCGACGTTAACATGGGAATGTCATTGCCGATAAGCAATACATCGTCGACATAAAGGACAATAAAAGTCAGTGCACTCCCACTAACCTTCTTGTATACACAAGGATCATCTTCGCTTTGAATGAATTCATATTCTTTTATGATCTCATCAAAACGTTGGTTCCATGACCGCGATGCTTGCTTCAGTCCATAAATGGACCGATTTAACTTACAAACCTTGTTTGCAAGTCTAGGTGCGATAAAACCGTCAGGCTGTTGCATATAAACATCCTCCGAAAGGTTTCCGTTAAGGAAAGCGGTTTTAACATCCATCTGCCATATTTCGTAATCGTAATATGCAGCTATTGCAAGCATAATCCGAATGGATTTAATCATGGCAACGGGTGAGAAGGTTTCGTCATAATCAACTCCAAGTCGTTGACGATATCCCTTCGCTACAAGCCTAGCTTTGTACGTTTGTACGTTTCCATCCATGTCGGTCTTCTTCTTGAAGACCCATTTGCATCCAATAGGCTTTACGCCTTCTGGTACATCAACCAGTGTCCAAACTTGGTTGGTATACATGGAATCCATTTCGGCATTCATGGCTTCTTTCCATAAAGCGGATTCGATACCTTGTATCGCTTCCTCATACGTAGCCGGTTCATTATCCTCAATAAGATTAATATCTACATGAGGTGAGATCAGGAATCCATACCTCTCAGGTATTACCCTGACTCTTTCCGACCTACACGGTCCTTGTGTACTTGAAGATTGTGGTTCAGTCTCATCCCGGATGGACTGTTCATGTTCCGTCGATAATTCACTGCCAAGAACAGTATCACTACGAATTTCATCGAGTTCTACTTTCTTCCCACTAATCACTGCATTTAGGAATTCCTTCTCAAGGAAAATCGCATGTAGAGCAACAAATACTTTGTTCTCTTGTGGGTGATAGAAGTAATATCCTTTGGTTTCCCTAGGATATCCAACGAATAGGCATTTATCTGATTTGGGTTCAAGTTTGGTACCTTCCAAACGTTTAACGTATGCCCAGCAACCCCAAATCTTCAGGAATGAGAAACCCGGTTTCTTTCCTATCCATATCTCATATGGTGTCTGTTCAACAGACTTTGACGGAACCTTATTCAAAATAAGAACTGCACTGTTTAATGCATATCCCCAGAAGGAAATTGGCAGCTCAGTGCGACTCATCATCGACCTTACCATGTCCAACAAGGTACGGTTTCTCCGTTCGGACACACCATTTAATTGTGGTGTTCCAGGAGGAGTCCACTGTGAAAGAATACCATATTCTTTCAGGTAATCTTGAAACTCATTACTTAAGTATTCGCCACCACGGTCCGACCGTAATGTCTTAATACTCTTGCCTGTTTGTTTTTCAACTTCGTGTCGAAACTATTTGAATTTCTCAAAAGTTTCCGACTTGTGCGTCATTAGATACACATAACCGTAACGTGATGCATCATCGGTAAAGGTTACGAAGTATCGATATCCACCTCTAGCCTGGCTAGACATGGGCCCACAAACGTCACTATGAACGAGGGCTAACAGTTCAGTGGCGCGTTCACCTTTACCGCTAAAAGGTGATTTAGGCATTTTACCTAATAAGCAAGATTCGCAGACGTCATATGAATTTGTATCAAATCCGTCCAAGTACCCACTCTTCGAAAGTGTGGATATGCGAGTCTTGTTAATGTGTCCCAGACGACAATGCCACATATAAATTTCATCCTTTGGATCACTCTTTTTAAGCCTTTTGTTTGTTACTTTATATGTAGGAGATTCATTTATATTCAAAATATAAAGACCATTATTTGCAACTGCAGTGCATATTTCTGCATCATTTTTATATAAATAACACCCAGTGTTTCTAAATACAAAAGTGTACCCATATTGGGTTAACAAAGATACAGATATAATATTCCTAGTCAAACTAGGTACATAATAACAGTCATTTAGTTTAAGTACATGCCCCGAGGGCAGTTCTAATACAAAAGTGCCCATGGCCAAAACAGCAACAGGAGTTCCGTTTCCAACTCGTAGATCAATCTCCCCTGAAGCCAGTATCCTGCTGTTCTGCAGATCCTGCACATCAGTATATATATGAGAACCACAACCAGAATCAAAAATCCAATTTTTAAAACTAGAAGTAGCCATGTTTATTTCAATAACAAACATACCAGAGGTCGGTGCCTTGCCCGCCTTGATCTCCCTTCTGAGCGCCTTGTTCATGCGGCAGTCATGCTTCCAGTGACCTCTTTTGCCGCAGTTAAGGCATATGTCTTGTGACTTGTTCCTCAGCTTCCCAGAAGCCATCGACATCTTGGCCTTGCCCTTGTTCTTATGCTTCCTCTTTCTCACCCCTCCAGTTGCCTTGGGCAAGCCCTCAGCGTCTGAGAGGTCGATGCAAAGTGCGCCTCGCGCTTGTTGCCTTTAAGAAGCTCTTTCTCTGACTCCTTAAGAATGGACAATAGCTCTCCAAGAGTATCGTCCGTATCCATCAACTTGTAGTTGATGATAATCTGCTTCCAAGTATCGGGAAGTGACTGTAAGAGCATGTCTATAGTCAGCTCAGCCTCCAAGACTATTCCCATCTTGGCCAGCTCATCAATGTCGGCTATCATTTGAGTCCCGTGGGCCTCAACTGAAGCGCCATCAGTCATACGGGAGCGAAAGAGTTTCTTCACCAACTCATACCTCTCCATCCGCTTATTAGTGCGGTGAAGATCCTTTAGTCTAGCCATCATATTATAAGGATCCAAGTCCCTATTCTGGCGACGAAAGTGTTGAGTCATGGAAGCAAGCATGATCGACTGAGTTGTATCACAATCATCGCTATGAGTTCTCCATAACTCCAGCTCAAGTGGCTCAGTGGGCCTCGGCCCGAGAGGTCTTTGTATGGTGTACAGCAGCCTATCTGCCACTATCCTCAGGTTCATTTCCCAGTCAGCGAAGTTCGTGCCCTTAAATACATTATCACCCATGATTATGTCTCGGACATTTCCTTTGTTTGCCATCTTAACTACGATAGTCCAACTATCTAGTTAACGATATATGGGTACAGTCAAACTGTTACAAGAAAAATAACATTATATTAGTCCAACTAATGTTAAAATACTGACGAAATAAATTTTGTAAGCACGTAAAGCTAAGTATCTGAATGAAATTGCAAATTCAATACTAGCCTCCCACTATTTTCTACAAGTCTCTAACCCTCTGTCGAGTACTCGGGAAATCCAATTTCCTAGTGGGCTAGGATCCCGTTAAATAACACACAACCTTGACTTTGGCCAACAAGTTGTATGATATTGAACTAGGTAGATCTCGAAGATCAATTGGATCCCATCCAATTCCTAGATCCGATAGGTGGACATCCAAGTCCGAAACATATGTATCTAATACATATGTCAATGTATCCAATACATTTTCCTAACCATTTCCTCTGAATCAACTAAGTCTTGGCTTTGGCACAACAAACTTAATGATTCCAGTTAAGCGGGACCCATTGACATGGAAAGTTTCGTAATCAATGTCGATGGACAAGAAGTGATCTTGACTTTGGCCAACAAATCACAACTTGGACAAGACACCGATATGGAACAAAACTCTCATGATTCAAACACATCCTCAATTGACAAAGGTCTTGACTTTGGCCAACAAACCAATGCCAATTTCGGATCTTGAGAAAGAATCACTCAACGGAAGGAAAATCGCTTAATATTGTTTGAGGGATTTTCGCGTAATTGGCAACCAATTAATTTATCTTTGTTAGGTCTCATCATCATACACCCTTAAGCATGCTTCTAAGACATCATAAAGCGCGTAAAATAAAATAATAGTGATATGCGGATGGATATATAACAATTTGTTCCTAGAACAAATCACTCCATTTCCTCTCCCCGACTAACACTATTCTGCTTCTACCCAATTACATAATACAATAAGAGAAACCTCATTTACATTGAGGGGAATTAGGTGAGAAGAGAATACAAAGAGATAATAAGAGAAAGGCTGGACACGCAGGTCCAATTAATAAATTCTGAATTTACAATAATTTCTAAAATTACCCTTCCCTTCTAATATCCATCCGATATACACTATTCATTCATCACATTCACATTCATTCATTCAAGGCATGTTATACAACCAATCTAATCCAATTAATTAGTCTTTAATTAGGTGACAATCCAATGTTCAATCAATGGTTTGCTTTTGCGCGAGTCCAACTCGTTTTTGAGAATAAGTACTTGTAGTACGAATTCATGAATTATATCGAACTACTCGTCAAATCCAATTTAAGTCGTATTCAATACTAATCCTTATATTTAATTCTAAATTAAATATTTACACTTTTATTGTGCTTTTATGACTTAGATTCCAAATCTAATCCTATCGGGTCTCAAAGCCCAATTAACATCCAATGTCCGTTTAATTAAAGTCCGTTGGGCTTTCAATTGATTTCATTAGGCTTGGGCCTTGGTCAATGTGGGTCAAACCCAATTTCCAAGCCCAATAAGGAATCACCCTCATTTGCCATAAAAATCAATATCAAGCCCATAAGGCCCAATTAAACATAAAAGCCCATTTATTACATTTGGACTTAATGGAGTGATTTAGGCCCAACTTTGGATCCAATCCAATTTGCCCAAACCTACTTGGTCCAACCAAGCCCATTATGCCCAAATATATTAGTTTTAGGCCCAATTCAAAATTAAACCCAATTAATCAAATTTTAAAATTCCAAATTTTATAACTTAATTAATTAAGTGTAATATCATGATTAATCTTTTAAATCAATATTTCCAAAATATCAAATTAATCCATTAATCATATTTTTATCTTAAATACATGTCCAACATTATTTAATCAAAAAATCAAGTCCCTAATTTGCTTCCATGCATTCGGCCAAGGTGATGAAAAAATTACCGATTTCGTTTTCAATCCAATCGAATCACAAATCGTCATTTTATGTTCGTTTAAAGTCATCCAATGATCTTATAAACAACAAATCATCAAGTCCATGGCCTAGGTAGTATTCGGCCAAGCCTCTCCAAGAGGGGAAAAATTAATCCAATTTATTTTTCATGAAATTGATAATGTATAACACAATGTAACATACATTTAAGCATACTTAATCAATCAAAATCATCAAATCATGCTTCAATCAATTTTGCCCAAATATTACCCTAATATATTTTCATGCTCTTTAAGCTCTGATACCATTGTTGAAAATTCTAATCCATGTCCCAAGATCAAAAGAGCAAACAAATATATATTGAATGAATGAACAATATTGAAGTATGGCGGAATCATACTCACAAAGATCGGAATGCGGATGCGTTGATGAAATAAAATTTTTTTCCTTTGTGCAGTGAAGATTTCGGCCAAGGTGAGTGGGGAAGCTCCAAGCTTTCTTTGATCCTTCCAAGCTCAAGAATTAGTTTCCCATAACACCTTTGTATGAATCAAGTTGGTGCTAGCCAAGATTTGTGATTTAGTTCCAAACCAACACACTTTATCTTCAAGTTTTACAAGAAAAATTGAAGAAGAAGAGAGGTGTGAATAGTGGCAGTTCACGCCACTTGGAGAGGAAAAGAGAGGAGATGGTTTTGTTGACTTGTATTTTTGTGTTAAATGATTTTCAAAAAATCAAAATGATTATATACCAAATATTTGGTAAATCATAAGTCAAAGAAGCAACCCATCTCATCCATCAACTTGAGTGTTGAACACACCAACACCAACTACCTAATTCCATCACCAAAAAGCTAATGCTTTGACTAGTGATGTGATGGTTGATGTGACATGTGGGCCCTGCTTGATTCCAAATACGAGTGGGCCCGCAAACACTCACGGGCTCGGGTTTGATAATTCCGAATTAACGAACTTTCGTCGCGACGTTATTTAAATTGAATTTAATTAAATAATTATGCCTAGCAAAATTACTATTCACGTCGCTAACGAATTAACTCCAAATTAATTCGTTTGCCCGAATTAAAATCTAATTTTAATTCCGCGTCGAAATCGAATTTCGTTTAATATATCGAATATATTATTTTAACGATTAATTCCAAATTAATCTTTCTCTCTCTTTAAATAGTACTTTATCCAAGATAAAGTCTCTCCGCAATTAATCCCAGATTAATTAAGTTCGAATCATGCGTCATCGGTGAATCTTCGGGAAGCGACCCAAGAGATCTCTGGATATGTTGGCAGTAAATACGGTCGTCGGACTATCCGAACACGTACGTACCAAGTACTACGTTTTTACCGATTTACAAGACAAGGTTAGCCTCTAGCAAAACGCCATGCCTACCCAATTCTCCAGAAATATTCTTACTGGAATATAAGATCTATAACAGGCGTAGTATACCATAGTATAGTGTATAGTAGTCCAGTATCGGATGATCACATGTAAGGCCTGGGGCTGGAGATGTGTCTGCCCCGTACGAAACATATATCGAACATCAAGCAACTAGTCTCTTTGAATCGGATAATCCTGACCTTGTCATATTATCCTGATGGTTGCAACCATTATAGAGTACTAGTTCTGTATCCTGCGTGATCATCATCTCCATATGTCTGAAGTGATACTTCCGTCTTGACATCACACCCAATACACTACGATTCCCGATAAACCTAGAAGAGGTGTACACAGAACCTGTTAAAGCCCTGGACGACCAAAACTAAAGTCTACCGATTGTCGCAAGTACTAGCGATGCAAGTCTCAGGTTAAGACCATATGCACCTACCCTGAAGCGGACTCCCATAGACACGCAGACATACTACCAATGGGATTCCGCGGGGTCTATCCAGAGCGAAGCTGTTTTCCGTACCATCGGTAAAACACAACCTCCTACCGCACTTGCATAAGTATCATATACTTAAATATATGAGAACTATGCCGTTGTGCCCTCACAACACGCACAAGTGCAGTACTAGTCTATTCCGCATTATCGATGTCCAATCTCGATAAAACTACGACTAGGGATATTTAATGATTAAACCTTTATGGATTGATACTGTCTCATATCATCTCAATCTGGAACTAATCATAGGGACTTTTACCATTTATATATCAAAGTAAATAAATTACAAAACGGTAAAAGGCAATTTCATTACTACATAGTTAATTTTGTACAATAATACAATATCATTTACAAAATAGTGACGCTATGGGTCATAACTATCTAACAGCAGGTCCACGGGCTTATAAAGAAAATTGAGTTGCAATCTGATACTATGGTTGGTACTGCACTTGTTGATATCTATTCAAAATGCGATTGTTTGCCTTGGGCTCATATTGTATTCCAGGAATTGAATGGGAGCAGAAATATTCTGACATGGAATTCGATGATATATGGAATGATGTTAAATGGACAAAGTTCGAAAGCCATTGAGTTGTTTGATCAGTTAGCATATGAAGGATTTAAACCTGATTCAGCAACTTGGAATTCAATGATCACTGGATTTTCTCAACAAGGAATGGTATTTGAAGCTTTTAAGTACTTTCAGAAAATGCAGCTAGCTGGCATAGTCCCATGTTTAAAATGCATTACAAGTGTTTTATCAGCCTGTGCAGACTATTCTGCTCTTAAGTGTGGAAAAGAGACTCATGGGCATGTTATTAGAACTGAGTTAAATAAGGATGAATTCATGGCTACAACTCTTATTTATATGTATATGAAATGTGGGAAACATGCTTAGGCACGAAGAGTTTTTGACCAATTTGAGATAAAACCTGATAATCCTGCATTTTGGAACGCGATGATTTCTGGATACAAACTGAATGGGGCATATGAGTCAGCAGTTGAAGTTTTTGACCTAATGCAGGAAGAGAAGGTAAAACCAAATTCAGCATCTCTTGTTGTTGTCCTGTCTGCAGGTACTCATGCTGGTCAGCTTGACAAAGTATGGGAAGTTTGCAATCTGAATATTATAATTATGGATTTATGACTTTCTCATATCCGCAATTGGTATTGTATTAGTGACGTATGTCATGTGAAATGAATAAGGGAAGTTATCAAGATCTTTTTTGAATCTCAGCTCAATTTAAACTCGGTAGTGATAATTACTATCACTACCAAAGAATCTCAACTTGTTGTTTTTTGCAAACTTTAATGTAGTGCATCATGTTGTTGATTACCCTTGAGGAACTTTTGTTGGTTCAAATTTGTTTAAGTGGCTGCTTGTTCTTTGTTTTTGAAACAATTGATGACACTGAGAAGTGTTTTTTTTGGTTTGGCCTTTTACTGTATATGTAGGCAGTGAGAATGTCAACTCCTGCAAGGAAGATATCGATGAGGAATTTTAAGAGGTTACATCAAGATCCTTCTGTTGGCATTAGTGATGCTCCTCAAAACAATAATATAGTACTTTAGAATGCCGTTATTTTTTAGTATGTGAATGAAGGAATCAACTTAAAATTTTTCCATTTTGTAGAAAACTTCCACTTTGATATTTCTAGTTAAGGTTTTGACAGGGTTGTTTTTACTAATATCTTTTGCTGATTAAATTACAGGCCTGATGACACCCCATGAGATAGAGGTAAAATCATTTATTGTACTTAATTTTGCTTATTTTTCTTCTCTTTTGGGGATGGGGTAGGGGATCATTTCTCTAGGTTTATTCATCGATGGCTTGAATTTAATAGGAATGACAGTTGGTTTCCAATACTTTATTCATGTTTTAGGTACATATAGCTTATGTTCTAAATGTGAATATTATTATGGAAGATTTTAAATCATTTCATGTTAAGTTGGGGGAAATCTCTTTATCTCCGAACATTTTTTCTTTGAACATTTTTTCTGGTGGTAGTTTGGCATGCAGAGATGCCCATTCTGCACCACCGTAGTTATCCTTTGTTATTAAAACCTAGAAGTAGCTTCAAGAGAATTGGTTTAAAGAAAGAGGTAGAGGAAGTTTCTAGAATTACTGAAATGTCCTCGCTTTTTATTTATTTTATTGTTTTGAGAATTTCGCTCAACCGAAAACCTCGCAATTATCTTGTGTGGCCATAATGGGCCGACCCGATTAAATTTCCGGCTGGGCCAATACATCCTCTGTTAATGAGTGGTGCTTCTGGCACTCCTATAAAATCTTAATCACACTCCCTTATTTTTTTTCTAAAATATCCTCATCATTTTTAATTATATTTACATTTGTCTACCTAACTGTCAAATTTTTATTTTTGGTGTGGAAAAGAGACTCATGGACATGTTATTAGAACTGAGTTAAATAAGGATGAATTCATGGCTAAAACTCTTATTTATATGTATATGAAATGTGGGCAACCTGCTTGGGCACGAAGAATTTTTGACCAATTTGAGATAAAACCTGATGATCCTGCATTTTGTATCGCGATGATATATGGATATAGAATGAACGGCGAGTATGAGTCTGCAGTTGAAGTTTTTGAACTAATGCAGGAAAAGAAGGTAAAACCAAATTCAGCATCTTTTGTTGATGTCATGTCTGCATTTAGTCATGCTGGTCAGCTAGACAAAACATGGGAAGTTTTCAATCTGAATATTATAATCATGGATTTATGACTTCCTTATATCCGTAATTGGTAATGTATGTTAGGGATATGCCCTATACCCAACTTGTGGGTGGGCTATATGTACATGTATTTGTAATATTTTCATTTATTAATAAAATAACAATCTTTATTATACGTGTCTTACATAACTTATATGAATCATCAACACTATAATAAAGCTCTTTGAGTAATAAAACGATAGCTTCCACACCTTATGAGAATCATTACTCTTAAATGTTCCTAGTAATAGTTTTGTGAATAATCTGGGCGTTCACAAAGCGGAAAGACTAGCATGATGATATGATCCGCCCTTAAGTGGGGTAGCCGATCTCATAGGCTTCTAGCAGAGATCCGTCCGCTTGGTGTATCACATGAATGCATGAGTTGCTCGTGTCCATCGAACTGACCGCCGAAAGTTTTTATATAGAGTGTTTATCCCATGTGTCTGTGAGAACTTTCATGTATTTATAGGTTATTATTTAACGGAACTAACCGCCCATGTGATTTTTGGCGGTGCGGCGCTGGCTTTTTTGAGGGGCATATCGTTTTGGTTGTGTGGAATTTTGAAGGTGTGTAAAATGACCCTTTTGACATTGCTAAATTTATATTGACATTTTACATTGCTAAATGGGCCTATCGGTTTGAAAAAAATATATATTGGCATTGTTAAATGGGCTTATCTTTGTTGTTTCCTTATAGATACGCGTCTTAAAAAAGTGACGGAATAAAAAATTTATCACGAAAATTCAAGCGAGACGGGACGGGATAATGGGATAGGATGAGACGAGATTTTAACGGGATATGAGACGAAACTATGATGATTTTTTATCCCGAAAAAATATAATCATCCTGATTTCATAAATTGATTGGGATTGAGATTGACAAATCCCATCCCGTTCCAACTCTTTGCCAATTTTCCATCCCTATGGGTAGCATTTGTTATTTTAATTATTTTTATTTTTATTTGGGGATGATAATGTTATAGAGATTACAACACTCGTATTCAGTCTCTTCAACTAAAGCTTACGAAAATTATACTCGTATTCCATTTTCACATATTGGTAAGTGAAAGTTTATGTTCACACATAAATTTTTATATGGGATGGTAGTGCTCGTACTCAACCAATCCAACTAACAGCTATTGAAATTATACTTACACCTAGTATTAATGTATTGGGCTCTTCCCTATTCCCGTATGGATTTTTTCCATATGAACTATCAAATGAAAATAAGGCTATGAGGGTTGTCATTTTTTATTATTATATATTTTTTGGCATTAAATGTAGTATTCATGCATTGTTATCAAGTCTGCCACAATTACATTATCCCGGTACGATATTGGGATTATTGAAGTTGAAATAATATCAATTGAAATTGAAACTTCTAATATTGAATATGAAACATGTTTCAATTTCAAGTTCAATAGCTCATGTACATTATTAATTACATTATCATGTACAATATCCAGCCGCATATATCAATTGTCTCTAAAACCATTTTAATCCGGTTTAGATATTGGGATACATTATCAAAACCCCATCAAGTAATATTGAAAAGGCATGCAATCAGCCACTATAAAGTGAAGAACATTATTAATGGAAATAAAGGTCTAAATGAGTTTGAAATTGCCATAAATTACTTGACTAAATTGATTATTATGGACTTACAGAGTGATCAAATTACTAGGCTTAGCTGGTTTTTGAATTTCTTTTTTTTACTGAGGATACACAAACGTGGGGCGGTAACTTGTAAATATGGAAACGGTTTCGACTTCTGCTAGCTTTAATCCTAAGGAAATGAAAAAGGGAAACTGCTGAGGTCAAACATATGGGCTATGCCAACAGTAAAGCTATCGGGAACTACTAAAAAGTAATGTTAGACGTAGGGTTGACGATGAGTAGAGCCGGGATGAGATTTGTCAATTTCAATTTCGTCATATTTATGAAATTATGATGAAAATTTATTTTGGTCCTGTCCCGTTATGTTTTTCAGGATAAAAAATTTTCTCGGTCCCGTCCTATATTTCTTAAATCTCATCTCATCCTGCTTAATCATGTCTCATTCCGTTGTCTATTTCCATGCCGTTTGAATTTTCAGGAAAAATTGTTTGTCCCGTCCATGTCCCAAATCCCATTCCAAACGAGACGGGATTCTATTAAGATGGAACGAGATAGAAAAATTACCATCCCTAGTAAGAAGAGCGGTGTAGTTAGAAAATTAGTACAGTTGAAATAAAATTTGATTTCACAAAAAAAAATTTATTTTAACGGAAGTAAATTAAAATTATAATACTAATAAATCAGATTTTTTATTAATTTATATTTCATAATTTATTAAATTTCCGAAGCACATTTTGGATTTTGATTGCAAGTGCAAACAGTTAATCAGTTATTGAGGACAAATTTCAAGGTTGAGGGTAGACCCGGCCGGCGGTACGGTTCTGGTTCGAACCGAACCGAACCGGCCGGTTTCCGATTCCACAAGTATGGAACCAGAACCTTGAACCGAACCGGAACTGACCAGTTCGGTTCCGGTTCCGGTTCGGTTCCAAACATTTTTTTTAATTTTGAAAATTAATTAAAATAAATGAGATTAATTTTATAAATAAAAAAATTATTATATTGAAGAGCTTGAGCTTAAATTTTTAAAAATTTAAGTTGCATATGTATCCTCCAAGGGTGAGAGGAATCAAAGCTCACGTAGTTCCATTACAAATTTAAGACATATCCCCTTTATAAATTACAATTTTACAATTGTCAATCATCATTATCAGTTGATCCTTCGGCTCCAGTTCCGCTTGCACTTGTTGTTGCACTTGCAGAAGCATTATCGAACAAATCTTCTGTGGGACACAGAAACTGGGCGACGCATGCTATTCTAGGCTCGCGGCCTAGTTGGGAGTACGGAGTAGCCCGCGGAGGACTAAACCGGAGAATAATGGATTCACCACCCGGTGTGAACCGGGAAAATGAGATTTAAGGCCGCACTCACCCCTCGCAAGGGAAGACCTCAAACCGTTAGGATCGGAATGGTCCCTTACTAATGTCACTTGTGATGAAAGGATTTGTGTAATAATTTAATCAAGCCTAAGTAACACATATTTCCAAGAGTATTATGCTTCTAAGTTCATATGCGCAAAAATAAAACTTACACCTAAATTTGCATATATCTTACATCTAAGTTTGCATGTTTGAAAGTAAGTCAAAGTAGCGACAAACATACAACTTCATAGGCATATTGTATTCATGAAAACGCAAACACACCATAATCACAAAAGCACACATAAAAGCGAATCAAATAATGGCGAATATGTAATTTCATAAACATATCATACTTATACATGCGGAAACATAAACAAATAGCCATTACATATTCATGCGTGAGTAAGAGAATCAACTAGGTACATAATGCAAAAAGACAATTAAGGAGGCAATTGAACATTAAAGTAAGCATGCTATGATGTGATGCAAAAGAAGATAACTAATATTGACACGAACACACACGTGGGCACTTTTTCAAGTGGTACGTGGAATTGTATCCCAAGTACAGACCGCACTACCATCCATTTGGAATCGGCTACGCAATTTATATCTGGGTTTCCATCCGATATACCACGAGAAACGATACATGAATGCTATCATAACATGGATACATAAATGATAATATATCAAGCCAAGACAAAGGTAAATGATGCAATCATTGGAATAAGGGTCGACAAATATCGTGGTAAAGGTAGCCTTTTAGGCTTTTCTTCTCCCAAATGGAGAACCTTTCATCCAACATAATAAGCTCATGCGTTTTTCATTACAATGCGTATAAAAACAAAGATGACTATATGAAACTTCGTAATGCATATGTAAGTGAAGCAATGATGTGGAATAGGATAAATGACATATTAAGAAGCGCGGCAAAATGTTGTGGTAAAGGCTTTTAACTCCTCGACGTATAGGACCTTTAATGCAACTTATCAAGCCCATGTGCGAATAACATAATGCACATACAAAGTAAAAAAACGATATCGGACTTCGTGTATCCGATTGAACACATCTCACATCCAATCGCATATACACCATCCGACGCGGCAAAGATGTTGGGGTTGGTGCTCAGAGCTCCAATTCCCGATTATATTTAATTTGAATACTTCTGTAAAACTTTATTATTATGAATAATATATGCAGTTTCTATAATATAATATATCTTTTAATATGGTAAAAACGTAATGACCTTAGAATGACTAGTCATGGTACTGTTGTAAAAACGTCGCAACTGACATTGAGTAGTATCATGCGTTGTCATTCTCAGACAGTTCCTGGTCAAGATTTACACTACTTGGTCAGTATAGTAAACCCGTTGAGACTGGTACATGTCGTATACTGGAATATATGATTCCAATGGTTTCTCAATGAACCATAAGTCTTGGAGACTAGTATAGATGTGTAGGTGTTTATAGCGGATAAACACTGATCGACTCACCGAAGATTCTTAATGGATGGTACACCAACGTCAATAAGAATCTTTTCGGGTTGAGTAACACTTGTGATTCTTAGACTTGAGATGCCACTGTGGGCACATGAGACATCTTCTACACTTAGATGGCAGTCACGTCAGCGATCTATTTAGATCAGAACTCTGCATGTTCGTTGGGTGTAGATAGATCCGCAGGGTGTCCTGTGCGTATCAAGATAGGATCCGTCAGTTCTGTGTATCAGAGCATAGTTAGTCCATATGATTAGCAATCAAATAAAACCATGGGCCCGTGGTACAGTTTAGAAACTAGTTCTAAACATTCTTTTTGAGATTGCTAATATAATAGTCGACTGGATAATCCCCATAGAGATTTGACGTTTACATCTATATCTATGGGATATATCCGGATACCTGTGACGGAGGAATTATACATTTTCCATGACCTCGACCTGTATGATTCAGCGAGTTTATCCGTGATCGTCATAATTTACTGGTGGATAAATTATGGACACGAAATTTGATTTCGTGACGGATATGTCTGAATCTAGAGAGTCTCAATAATGAAATATACTCGTAGAGCACTAGAGCAACACTTATAAATAATGTTGATTATTTATATAAAGTCGTTTAAAGGTTAAACGCAAAATACATGCTTAGGGACCCGATAGTCCTTTCCTTAATTATTGTGTATTTACATTTAATACTTGATTAATTTAAATACAGATTAATTAATAGTCAAATTGAGATATTTGACTTATATCATAAATGTATATATGTATTTAATATTTAATGTAAATATAATACATATATTTAATATAATTGTATTTAATTAATTAATTAATTATTAAATGATTAAATTAATTAAAATATAAATATCTTAAGATTTAGATATTTTTTTTTTAAGGCTTAGTTGCCTTTGTTGACTTAATTAAAATATCTTTAAAGTGTTTTAGATATTTTATCAAGTTGATTAAATTGAAACCAAATGAAATTGAAATTACAATTCTTTTATATGCTTGTTGTATTTTCGGCCAAGGCTTAATTTGCACAAGTATAAATTGTTTTCATTTCATTTGGTAAGTTAACCTAATACACTTTAACAAAAAACTCCATTAAAGAAACAAAAAGGAACTTGAGAGGAAGAAAAGGAAAACCAAAGAATAGCTTGGATTTTAGTAAGTTTTCTTAGCTTGCTATTAGAAAGGAAATTGTTCCTTATGTTCTAGGCTACATCTTGTGTGTTCTTATGTTATTCTTTTCTTTATTATTTGTGTTTTTTTTTTGGATGTAAGTTTGTTGAAAGTGTTGAGCATGTATGATGAAGGAAGTTTGTAACTAGTGTAGTTATAAGTGTTCTTTTATGGTTTTGGAAACTTTGTTGCTAATCTAGAGTTTTTGACCCACTCTTAAATGACCTAGATTTTATCTATAGTTATTTCATTGTGTTGAGACTTTAATTGGATGGAAGAAACATGATTAAAGTAATTGATTTAACCAATTTGGTCTAATTTGTCCAATTTGAAGAAATTGAAAAATTAGGGTTTAAGACCACTTCCAAATTTGGGGATTTTCATTTATATGATGTATTTGGATGTTTATATGATGCATGTAAAATATTAGGTTGATTGGATTTTTCCTTGATGTCTTTTGAAGCATGGAAGTGCAAAATGCACAATTTGAAGCCTAATGAGGCTCTCGGCCAAATGAAGGATTTTTGGGATTTTATTGCTTTTGGTGTTTTGAAATTTAGGACATGTTAAGTTCACCTTAGAAATGATTTAGAATCATCCAAAATTGATTTGAACAATTTCGGACTAAAATGAACAAAATGCCAAGTGTAAGGGCAATTCGGTAAATTCATATAAATTTGATTTATTGAATTTTATTTCATAATTTTATTATTGGGTAATTAAATAAATATGTTTATTTAATTAATCCGAGAAAAAGTTTTGAAATCATAAAATTTGATTTTCCACCGTTTCCGCTGCGTTATCGGATTTAGCCCCTAAAACCCCTATAAAATGGTATCAGAGCGAGTCTGATTCTAGGCCCCCTAAAATGATTAGCTTTAATTAAATCGATGTTTAATCAAGTTTTCAAGACTTTATACATGCTTATTATGATCTAAATTGGTTAGATTTAGGGTGTATGACACTTAGCGGAAAATCCCTAATTAATAAGGTTTTAATGTAATTATATATTTGATGCATGTTATGTGGTCCGTCTTGTCAATACGGTTTATGAATATTTCTCTGTGACTACATCCGAGACTGTGCCTCTGCTGTGAGGGTGTAGCCGATAGAGATTTATTTATACCGGATGTATATCAGATACTAGATAAATTCAAGCGAAAACAGAATTCTGAACGTGCCCTAGCTGTCATGATTACGTAAGTAACTTGAGTTTATCATTGACGAGTTTAACCTTGGTACGTCTCCTTGTGGGCATGCCTTCACAGCGACAATGAGAAACGGCCAGGACCGGAAACCCAGTAGTCACTATTGAATGATTGACAAATGAGTTGTCTACCTGATGAATATACGTAGGCGAGACCGTGCCTCTACTGTGAGCTGAAATATATTCATGGGATCCACTTTTCACTATTTGTATTTAATTTAATTATTAAATCTTTGTATTCTGTTTGGGGATTACAGTATTGCATGATTTAGTGGGATGGGCATTTTTAGATTAAAAATCCATGATCTAGTTTATGCTTATGATTTTATATGAAACTGCATATTTCTGCTAACCGTTTTTCGTGATCTATATGATAGAGTTGCGATGGCGGCACCATCTACTAATCAGTTTGTGCGTATGCTTGATGCGACCAAACTAAAAGGCGCTGATAACTTTACAGATTGGGAATTGGATTTGTGGATTGTCCTCGATTCCGAAAAGTTGGGATATGTTCTTGAGGGTCATCTGCCCCTTGCTGTGGCAGAGGATGCCACTCCGGAGGAACACGAAGTCTTCCTATCTTGGAAGGATGATGACTTAAAAGTTAAGTCATACATCTTAAGTTCACTTTCATCGGGACTCAAGAAACAGTATTATGGCACCTCAGATGCCTATACTATGATGACTCGTTTGAGACAGTCATTTGAGAACCAAGAACAAGTCATTGTTCACAAGGTTGCAATGGAACTGTTCCATGGGCGATTGGATGAGGGGCAAGCTGTTAGCCCACATGTTCTTCAGATGATTGATTTGATTGATCAGCTAAGGCAACATGATCTCATTCTGAATGACATTATCAGTAGGAGTGTCATCCTTGGTTCGCTCCCAGCTTCTTATCGCCAATTTGTGATGTAATTCAACATGAATAGGACTATCTGTAACTACCAAGAGCTACATAGGATGTTGCTCCCGGCGAAAGAGGACCTAAGGAATGGAGTATCGACTCGGCCTCCAAGACCCACTTCTCTCTCTACTTCTTCCCAGACATGGTCAAAGGAAAAGAAGAAGAAAATGGAAGAAGAAGAAGGGTTTCAGTCCTCAACCACAGGCAAAGATAGCTAAGCCCAAGAAGGCTTCTGAAGACAAGTGCCATCACTGCAGCAAAGTCGGGCACTGGAAAAGGAACTGTCCTGACTACATTGCCCAGCTGAGGAGGGAGAGAGCATCTACATCATGTACATATATTTTTCCAGTTATTGATTTATCTTTGGCTTGTGAAGCCGTTACATCCAGCTGGATTTTAGATTCTGCTTGTCCCGTTCACATTTGCAATTCATTGTAGGTGCTGAAGGAAAGTAGAAGGCTGAAGCCTGGAGAGATGCAGTTGCGATTCGGGAGTGGAGACTCTCTGGATGCAGTTGCAGTGAGAGTATGCGATATCTCATTGCCGAATAAGACACTTTTTTTATATGATTGTCATTTTATACCGGGATGTGTAGCTAATATTATATCTCTTTTTGTATTAGATACAGAAGGTTATCGTATTAATATTAAGAATAGTTCTTTGTATTTATATGATAAAAGTAATATTCAGATCCTTTGTTGTCCAAACCAGCATGGTCATTATACATTGCAAACTTCAAAAGATATTTTAAATACTGGAGTTAATAAACGTAGTTTACTTGAAATTAATAATACTGAACTTTGGCATATGTGGCTGGGTCACATAAGCGTTAAACACCTTACCCAATTGGTTAGGAATGGTTTGATACCAGATCTTACCATTGAATCCTATCCAACTTGTGAATCCTGTATTCAGGGTAAGATGACCAAAGCCCCATTTTCTGGTGTTGGACACCGCGCCACTAACTTACTGGAACTCGTACATTCTGATGTATGTGGTCCACTAAGTCAAACTGCTCACAGTGGTTATTCCTACTTCGTTACCTTTACCGATGATCTGTCACGGTACGGTTATGTCTATTTGATGCGACATAAATCGAAAACCTTTGAAAAGTTCAAAGAGTTCTGAAATGAAGTAGAAAAACAAACTGGACAATATATTAAATGCCTTCGATTTGATCAAGGCGGCGAATATATGAGTGGTGAGTTCATTAATTATATGAAGGAGAATGGGATTCTCGCTCAATATACTCCTTCAGGAACTCCACAGCACAATGGAGTGTCTGAGAGGAGAAATCATACTTTATTGGATATGGTCCGATCAATGTTGAGTTTCACAGATTTGCCTTATTATTTATGGGGCTACTTTCTTTTAACAGCTTCACATCTTTTGAACAAGATTCCTTCAAAAGCTATTCCTACGACTCCGTATCAGATATGGTTCGGTAGGAGACCAAATCTTAATTATATTAAGGTTTGGGGTTGTCCTGCCTATGTCAAGGTGACTCAGCAAGATAAGTTTTCGCCTCAAGGGAAAAAGTTTAGGTTTGTCGGATATCCTTCGAATACGAGGGGATATCTGTTCTATGATACCGAGCATCGAAATGTGTTCGTAGCTCGCTTCCTAAAATTTCTAGAAGTAGAATTTTTGTCAGAATGTGGTAATCATAAACAGGTTGAGCTTGATGAAGTCCAACCTGAAAATAACGAACCAACGGAGGAACCTGAAGTTCAAGTAGATGAAGGACCTTCAACACACACACTCTGTATTTGATAAAAGAAAAGAGTCTGGATGTTCTCTTAGTTGAAGAGACAGATCCTTTCACCTATAGAGAATCGATGTTAGACATCGACTCCGTGAAATGGCAATGTGCCATGAAATCCGAGATAGACTCAATGCATAAGAATCAAGTTTGGGACTTGGTTCCGCTTCCCAAAGGAATTGTTCCTGTCGGTTGTAAATGGATTTACAAAAGGAACCGCGGGCCTGACGGTAAGGTTGAAACTTACAAGGCCCGACTGGTAGCAAAAGGTTACACGCAGCGACCTGGCGTCGACTACGATGAAACTTTTTCACCAGTAGCAATACTTAAGTCTATTCAGATTTTGCTTTCTATAGTTGCGTATCATGACTACGAGATTTGGCAAATGGATGTCAAAACGGCTTTTCTAAATGGATTTCTTGATGAAGAAATCTATATAGAACAGCCGGAAGGTTTTGCGTCCAGTGAAAACTCGAGCATGGTATGTAAGCTTAAGAAATCCATTTATGGACTTAAACAAGCTTCACGAAGTTAGAATCTTCGATTCGACGAGATTATTAGATCGTCTGGTTTTCTCAAGAATTCGGAAGAATCCTGTGTGTATCAGAAGGCCAGTGGGAGCATGGTCGTATTTTTAGTCCTATATGTTGATGCCATCCTAATCATTGGGAATGATTTAGGAATGTTACAAAGCGTCAAAGCGTAACTGTGTAAGAATTTCTCCATGAAGGACCTGGGAGAAGCTTCATATGTTTTAGGGATAAAACTCTATAGAGATAGACAAAGGAGGTTGATTGGGTTATCTCAATCAACGTACATAGATAAGATCTTGGAACGGTATAATTTTGGTAACTGTAAGACAGCAAACATACCGTTCAGACATGGGATTCATCTTTCAAAGAAGATGAGTCCACAAACAGAATATGAGAAGGTTAGAATGTTTAACCAACCTTATGCTTCGTGTTTGGGTAGCATAATGTATGTCATGTTATGTACGAGGCCTGATATCAGTTTCGCTGTTATCGTAACTAGTC